>CM053787.1:945073118-945665618 GCA_028749045.1 Cupressus sempervirens
CAGAGGGCTAGACACCCTAGATGTGCATGAGGGGCATCTAGAGGGGTAGGACATGGAATTTCTGAAGCTCTACCCAAGCAACCTCAAAATCATAATCAACTCTTTCCAACCATTCAGAACCTTATCAGAGTAATGTAGGAGAGGATGCCACGTGTAGTCCCACAACCCAATTAGCAAGGAGTAGAGGAAGAGAGAGCTAATAATAGGGAAAGAAGTAGGAGTCCTTCACCTAGAGATGCAAAGGGACAAGGTGACCAAGAAGAGGCTTCAATTCATTAGATTGATCCACCACCAACCATAGAGCCACCAGCTTTAGTGAGAGCACCTAGAGATATAGAAAATGAGATTATGGATTTGATCAGACTCAAGCCACCACTTTTCACTAGAACCATGGATGGTACATAAGTAGAGGCATGGTTATAGAGCTTAGAGAGGTGCTTTGGGTTGCAATCATATAAGAGCAATCTGAAGGCCCGAATTGCTATCCACTTATTATGAGACAATGCTTCCAATTGGTGGAAGTAGGAGGAGACCATAGGTGGAGCTAGATTAGACACACTTACCTGGGAGGCATTTGTGGTCAGATTCAAAGACAAGTATCTTTTAGAGCATTTTAGATAGAGTCAAATTGAGGAGTTCCATGACCTACAGTAGAGGGGTCTTAGTATAGCACAATATGAGAGAATGTTCTTAGAGCTCCTTCCTTAGGTAGAGTACATGAAGGATGAGAATCTATGGATCTATTGATTTACCAAGGGTCTTAACTTGTCTCTTCAAAATTTAGTATGCCTAGTTTTTGTAAGCACTTTTAGGGAGGCAATTGAGACAACATTGGTTGCAAAAGATCTCTATAAAAAATAGGAATCCTGAGATTGGTCTCAGAACTAAAATTACTCCTAAAATTTAGGGCAGCATAAACCCTCATGGAAGGGTAATCAAGGTCATTCAGTAGGGTCCTCTAAGACCCCATAGGTACAAAAAAATTCAAATTAGGATAATAGGTAGAAGTCATCATTGGGGTATCAAGGCTCTAAGCCTAAGTAGTGGCAATCATAGGGGTCCTAATGAGATCGAAGGCCACAAGCTCCATATGCACAACTAGCAAGGACTTAGGAGTCCTCCCATGGTGGGTATAGCAGATCAAATAAGATAGGTGGTCAATAACAACCTAGGACACAGGGCATTCAGATTCAGACTTGTGAGCCTTGTTATGCTTGTGGTGGTATGGGAGATATAGCTAGAGAGTCCCCTCAAGGATCGACAAACAATAATCAGCAGGGAGCCACTTTAGAGCCTATGGTAGGAGACATGGGTAGATCCCACACGATATTTGTAGTGGTTGATAACTACCAAGCTGAGCATTATGCTATAGTCATTAAGGCTATAGGAATGTTTAGAGGTATTAAGATTCTATATTATTTGATTCCATAGCCACCAATTCTTTTATATCTCCTTTTATAGTGGGGCATTGTAGGCTAGTGGCAGCTAGGTAGAATGATAACTGACAAGTTGAATTGGCATATGGTGCTAAGGTGATAATTAATTCATATATACATGATTGTCAGATTAAAATTGGAGACATGAGCACAACTTCAGATCTTTGAGTTACCCCCTAGGATCGTATGATGTAGTCCTTGGTATGGATTGGTTATGTGCATGCAATGCTAAGATGGACTCTAGACAGAAGAAGGTGGAGTGTTTCAATGATTTTGGTACTCCTATGGTGATTTCAGGGATGCAAAGTCTAGCATCTCTTCATATGATCTCCACCATGCAACTTAAGCAGTGTCTACAAAAGCAATGTTAGGTTTTTTTAGTATCTATCGGTAATAAGGAGGAAGATCATGAGAGGGAGCTTTCTCTACATGAATACCCAATACTATAAGAATTTAAGGATGTGTTTCCCTCTAAGCTTTTGGGTATGCCACCACCTAGGGCAGTTGATTTCCACATAGATCTAGTGTCAAGAGCTGAGCCCATTTCAAGATCTCCATATAGGATGGCTACATATGAACTTAATGAACTTAAAATTCACTTGGAGGAAATCTTGGAGAAGGAACATATCCATCCTAGTATATCATCTTGGGGTGCATCAATGATATTTGTGAAGGAAAAAGATGGATCACTCAGATTGTGTATTGACTACTGAAAATTGAATAAGGTAATGTTAATAATTGATACCCGCTCCCTAGAATTGATGACCTGTTTGACCAATTATAGGGTGCCTAAGTATTCTCCAAGATAGATTTGAAGTCAAGATATCATCAATTGTGGATTTTGGAAAGTGACATTCATAAGACTGCATTCTATATAAGGTATGGCCACTACGAGTTTACAGTGGTACCATTGAGTCCTACAAATGCCCCAACAATATTCATGAGCCTTATGAATGGGGTGTTTCATACATTTTTGGATAAGTTTGTAATAGTGTTCCTTATGATATATTCATATATTCATGTGATGAGAAGGAAAACAAAGAACATGAGGCAAGTATTGCAATGCTTAAGGGAAAATCAACTATATGGTAGTTTATCCATGTGTGCCTTCTTTAGGAAGGAAGTGCATTATTTAGGTCATGTGATATCAGGAGAAGGAATCATAGTGGATCCATCCAAGATCCAAGCCATCATGGATTGGTTAGTACTGACTAGTGTTTTAGAAGTCAAAAGTTTCATGGGATTAGTAGGATATTATAGGCAGTTTGTGGTAGGATTCTCTAGAGTAGCTCATCCCATCACATCCTTACAAAGGAAGGGGAAGAAGTTTGAATGGATAGACAAGTACAAGAGGGCCTTCCAAGAACTCAAAAGGGCACTCACTAGTGTACCAATCCTAGTAGTACCTGATCCTTCACCATATTTTGTAGTATGCATAGATCCTTCACTCGATGGTATTGGAGTCATCCTCATGTAGAATGACCATGCCATAGCATATGAGTCTAGGGAACTCAAGACTTACAAGCTTGACTATTCCACCCATGGTTTGGGGATTGTAGTAGTAGTTCATCCCTTGGCAAGATGGTACCACTTTCTTCTAGGAAATTACTTTGAACTTCATTGAGATCATCAAACTTTGCAATATATTTTCACACAACCAAATTTGAATTCCAAACAGAGGAGATGGATAGAGTTCCTACACAAATATGATATTGACATACATTACATTAAGGGAAAAGAGAATATAGTCATAGATGCGTTGATTATGAGATGTCATGAGATATGTTCTATCATTACTGAGATAGATTTGAGAGAGCCCATACTGTACCATCTTCCTGAAGATGTATTTTATATAGAAGTTTGTTAGTTAGTCCACTCTCAGAGACCCTTAGAGGGAAGATTTTTTTATTTTTCATTGGGTCCAGATGGATTACTATGCCATAAAGGGTGCATTTATGTACCATCCTTGAGTGACTTATGTGAGTTCATCATTTTGGAGGCACATAGAGTACCTTATGCAACACATCCAGGTGTCAAGAAAATTCATATAGATTTAAGGTAGTTATATCATTGGCCAGGAATGAGAATGAAAATTGCCAACATCATAGCCAAATGCCTAGAGTGTTAGAGAGTTAAGGTAGAACACAAACATCTAGGTGGACTTTTGCAGCCACATGAGATACCTGAGTGGAAGTGGGAAACTATCTCCATTGATTTGATTGTTGGTCTTTCAATGTCTTCTCATTTTCATGATGTTATCATGGTGATGGTTGACACTTTGACCAAAGTTTCTCACTTTTCACCTATTGCACTACCTTCATAGCACTCGCAATGACATAGGTATTCTTGTGAGACATTGTTAGACTCCATGGCATTCCTCATAAGATTATATTAGATAGAGACTCCCTATTTACCTCCTCATTTTGGAGGGAATTCCAAACATCACTCGACACCAAGCTCAACTTTGGTACAACCTATCATCCTCAAAGAGATGGTCAAACATAGAGAGTTAACTAGATCCTAGAGGATATGATACAAATGTATGTGATGGACCACTAGTCCAAGTGGGAAGAGTGCCTCCATCTTGGAGAATTTTCCTATAGCAATGGACATCACACTTCCATAGGCATGCCACCCTATCAAGCCTTATATGGTAGACCTTGTACAACACTCCTAAGTTGGGATAGGATTCAAGACAATATATCTATAGGGCCAGGTCAAGGACATGGAGTAGTAGGTGATATTGATCATGCAACACCTTAAAGAAGCCCAAGATAGATAGAAGAAATATGTAGATGCAAAGAGGGTAGATAGAGAGTACATGGTTGGTGAGAGAATATTTTTGAGAGTGCGACCACATAAGAGCCCAGTCCATTTTAGAAAAGGCTCTAAGTTAGCACCTCGCTTTGTGGGTCCCTTTGAGATTTTGGAGTAGATAGGACCAATTTCTTATCATTTAGCCCTACCACCTAGCCTATCACATGTCCATGATGTATTTCATGTATTTGTATTAAGGAAGTATATTTACAATGAGTCTTACATCATAGATTAGGATGCTTTATAAGTGGAGTCAAACAAATACATAGCATTGGAGCCCATTCACATTTTGGCTTCAAGAATCCTCACACTTTGAGGCAAAGAGATGGACCAAGTTAGGGTCCAATGGGATTGTTATGATGAGGTCATAGCTTCATGGAAGGATGCAGCTTAGATGAAGAGTCCGTACCCATATCTTTTTGATGAACTCCAAGAGGAAGATCATGCCTGGGGGGGAGGATGTGAGGTCTCACCCTAACCTGTCATAGAATACATATTTTATTTACATTTTTATATTCAAGACTTTGATATTTTGATAGCTATTCAAGACTTAGATGGATAGTGGATTGTTTTATCTGTTGATTTTGATAATTTAGTAGTATTTTACGCTATGATATGAATGTAGTTTTATGCCATGATACTATTAGATTTTGATGCAATGTGAAATGTTAATTTGATTATGATGATTTATGATATGTAGATAAATGCTAATTTGATTATGATGCTTTATGATATGTAGATGAATGATTCTAATATGCATATATATGTTAATTTGATAATGATGAATTATGATATGCAAATTTTGATATTTTAACATTTCAAACGAACTATTTGAAATGACTAGGGAAGGAAAATGAATTTGAATTATGAAATGATATGCATTTATGATATATGTATTTTATATAACCTCCTTGGACTACTGATTCTCGAGTTTAATATGTAGGAAGTGGAACCATGGAAATTCTTGGGGAAAACAAGTTCCAAACCTTTGTGAACACAATTTAACCAAGGCAAATCTTGGAAGATTCAAAAGCCTTGTTGTGAAAGTATTTTTCTTTATAAATGTGAGTTTCTTGCATGTGGAAATGCTTAATCATAAAGAGGCATTAGGAGCATGTCATGGTAATGTGGAATGTTTTTTTAGGTGTCACTTGACACTTGTTGATTTTGTGTGTAATTGACATGTTGTGTAGGGTTTTGACCATGCTGGCAATTTACCCTAAAACTAATTACCCTGTTAATGAGTAAGTAAGCCCACTTGACAAGGGGTAGGATGGGCCACAATCAAAGGAAATTCAAATTTGGACTTGGTTAGGGTTTTGAGGGGTCATTAGGTGGTCCCAATGTGTCTTTTATGATAAAATAAGTTACCAATATAATAGTATATCAAGTTAGGGATCTAATTTTTACCATGTGAGTGCCTAGATAGACTAGGTAGCCCCTTTACCCATGCATTCTTCCATCAATTAGAAATTGGAAATTTCACATGTAATTTCTCCCATGTTCTGACTAAGTCAAATATAGAAAATTTAGAGGAGACAAGTTTGTAAGAGGAAATGGATAGGTTTTTTTGCTAAAATAGTTAGTGAGAAGTCTTATTAGAGAGTCTTGGAGAAACTGGTCAGGCGTTCACCCACTCTCTATGTTTAGAGACAGTTAGGTTTTGGAGGGAGATTAAGGGAGCTCTACTACAACTATCAATTGCCTTTAGCTTTGACCAAGGTTGGTGGTTCAAACCATTTTTCATTTTCCTTCTTTTAGTATTACAAAATAAATCTACAAGCATGGTGAATTTGTTAATGGAGCATGCATTATATGTTGCATATCTTCATTTGGATTTTGGTATTGTGTTGTAGCAATGTGAATGTGTATTGTGTTCTTGAAGATTTCTTGGTTTTTCCTTCTTGATTTCCTTGTTTGGATTTGAATGTTGATTGTTATCATGGGTGTGAAGGCTTCACTCACTATTGGGAGGGAAGAGAAGCCTTGGGTGAAGGGATTAGTTGGGATCAACATTGTAGTTGAGGAGATTGACCTCATGATGAGGAGTTGTTTTCTTTCATGGAGTATGGGCTCTATTGAAGCCATATACCTTTATTGTTTTGGGAGATACAAGGGGTTTTGTGTGTAGGAAGGAAGAGATTGTTATGATGGCCTTGAGAGGCAAAATACAATTGCAATATGATGTTTATGTTTTTCTATGGCATCTCCTCTTTGAAGTGCCCACCTTCACCCAATGTGATAATGATTCCAATGGTGAATAAATGTGGAAACCTTGGGAGGGAGTGTTATGTGTTATCTTGTATGTATCTCATGCATTCTCAAATGTGGTGTGTGTGTGTGTGTGTGTGTGTGTGTGTGTGTGTGTGTGTGTGTGTGTGTGTGTGTGTGTGTGTGTGTGTGTGTTGTGTGTGTGTGTGTGTGTGTCCTATTTGGATCTATCTCCCCAACTCAATGAATGGCTTCATAAAAGCCTAGGATGGTAGGTGAGCCTCCATGGTTCCTAGTTTGTGTGTTATGTGAAGATGGATTCCTTGAAGATGTTAGGGTTTCATGCTTGACAATGTTGAAATCTCAAGTGTGTAGAGAGACCAACCTTCCCATGTGATCACAAAAAGTGTTGCAAAGATTAATCTTCATTTTTTTTCTTTGAATGTGATGTAAAGTGAAATTTTTTCCCTATTAATATATGTTGTTGAAAATATGTAAGGAAGTATTGAGAAGTTGTATATAGTTCTCTTGCAAGGAATGCTTCATTGCGAGTCTCAAATTATGTAATCTAATGTACCATGGAGAAGTTATGAAATGGAACCCTCTTTCTTTAATGACCTATAACTAATTTAATAGGTACATTGCATAGTTATTGTGGAAAATATTTCTTCCTATATAATTGAATTAATGTGGATGAATGCAATGTAAATAGGTTATTTTTTTAATACGATGGAAGGAAATTATTAGTTCATAGTACATGCAAGAATATTGGTTCATTTGGAATTCAAGTCTAATTAAACCCTTAGACTAGATACAATCATCACACCATCGACACAAATCACTAAAATTTCAAGGTAGAATATTAAAAAAATTACTTGGGAAGAGAGAATAGACAATCCAAATCTATGAGAAGACTTGTTGTAGTTATACATTTCCTCACTAGGAAATGTGTGGGGAAAGGCAATACATCCTTCCCACAATACATAGCAATAAAATATTTGATAGAATATTCCCTAGGTTCCAGTACATCAAATATTAATAAAATAACATATATCCTAAGGGAAATACTTTAGCATAACAAATACCTACTCTTTAAGCATTGCAAATGAAGACTCAAGTGAGTCATGTGACTTCCATGTCACCATCATGCCCATCAAAAGAAATAAAAATAAACTATATATAAAATTAAAACCTATGGAAATGCCAAATCCTTGAAAACACCCCTTATATAGTTAAAATTTAAAATACCTAGGAAACAATATTAAAACAAAAAGAAAAAAAAAAACCAAATTTCATTAGGAAGGGGGCCATGTGTTAGGATGGAGTCAAATCCTAAAGTGAAGGTCTTATTACAAAATACCTAGGTGTCACCTTTTCATAAAGAAGGACACAATATTCCAAAAACACCATAAAAAAACTTGTTATTGAGAATTAATTTGTGGACCCCACTAGGCAACCATGTTCTATCACCCTTGGCTTGAGAAAAAGAAGCAATGTTATTAAATTTTCATGTCTGACATAGGTCAGCCACTCTCCATAGGTGCCTACCCTTGAAGGATGTGAGAAGGTTTAAGGCTAAAGCCACTCCCATCAAAACAAACCTAGGAAGATGTAGGGAAACTTTGGGAGATGGTCCAAGTTTGCATAAACACCTTAAGCCAATTAGCATTGAGGGCATGTTGCCACATGTTTTATTTTTTCCTTCTAGGCGTACTAGGAAAATGTGATTTCTTACATTCCACTTGAAAGGAGTGAAAGGGGGAAGTACATTGAGTTAGGCCCTAGGAAATTTCACTTGGGAAGGGAAGTAGTTTTAAATAAATGAAAAGTTGGGATTGGGTAAAGGTAGAAAATAGGAATTGTTAATATGGACTTTAAGCACATTTAAGTCATGATTAAGGGTTAATTCACTAATAATGTATGTTATTAAAAAAGGAATAATTAGGAGTGCTAGGATTTATGTAATAGATTAAAATAAAGTAGCCAAGTTATAGGATAGTTTTTTTGTAGTAAAAGACTTTGGATTATGGGAATATATATATATATGTTAAGATATTAAAGATAGATTTATTTCCTTTCTCACCATTGAGTGTAGCTTGTTTTAGAAATGAGTATTTCATATTATGGATAAAAGTAAAGTATGATGTAAGAATAATAATATTAATAATAAAATGAAATGATAAATAATATGTTAAGATGGGACATGTGGAAGATTGATTTAATATGTATATCATTTGATGATAATGAAATACATGTATATTGAAATATTAGGGTTATTTGAGAGTAACACGTTATAGAATTTTGAGGCATAAGTAATTACCAGTTAATTAAAATGCCTAGTCAAAAGACATCAAATTGGTTAGCTTTAATAAAGGATAAATAAATAATTGATTAATTAAAATATAGTCAAATAAATGAAAATTATTAAATTAAATAAAATGATAAAAAAATAATAGTTAAAAGAGATAGGAACATTAGTTTTGGATAAGCAGGTTGTTGGAAGATATTGTTATATAGAATATGGAGGATGAATAATTGAGGATCATTTTAAAATACCTTGTTGCAAAACATCCTCACCTAAACATCCACTAAACCATTATAATCGACACCAATGCAGAATTTGGGTTTCACAATCACATAAGTAATGACTCTCTTTGAGGATAGGATGTGAATTTTGATGTGAGAGCATTACCTAGCTACCAGGGCATACCTCATAGTTTGATAAAACATTCAAACAACTAGAGATTGTGTAGTGCCTACCCTCGTTCACATCTTTTTTGGACATTGTTGTTATTATCAGACTATGACAGACTAGTTTTATGTTGATGGATTAGTGCTATTGCTTTGACACTATTAGACATTATGTTATGGATTCAATGGTTATATGATGAGATCATTTAGACTTTACATTTCATGCATAGATGATGATCATTATACTATTTTCATTTATTATTGATGTTTAGATGGATGGTTTATTATCTTATGTGTTTTTACTATGGATACTTACCCCATACTTGCATGTGTATGGTGTGCGTGTTTTCTTATTGTATGGCATTTCTAATGTGGTTAAGGAAGGGAGTCGTAGTCACTTGGTTAGTTGGGATCTACACGATGCACCACTTCTTGCCATTGTTTGTTTAGCTTAGCATTATATATATTGTATGTACATGCATGGTTTTTTCTATAGGTTGCAAGTACCGGGTATCGACTTCCCTGAATTGCCAGGATGAGTGTACCCTATTATACTATCTCAATGATAAGAGAAGGGAGATAAATTCTCAAGTCCAAATCCCAAACCTTTAAACCAATTGTCCTAGTGAGGTAGGACAAGTATCTGGATATTTTACCCACCGAATGTGTCGGATGACATAATTCATGATTTTTAACCCTTTAGACTAATTTTGAGTGATTTTCTCTATGATGGGTTTTCATATTTTATCTTGGAGGTCTATGGTGAATTTTATATTAATTAAGTCTTAATAAATAGATTTAATTAATAAATTAATTATTTGAGGAAATTAATATTAAATATCATGTTATTTGATATTTTGATTGTAATTAATTAAATGTGAATTATTGAGGAAAAATGAATTAAATAAAAGAAAATTAGAAATTAAAATTAATAATAATAATAAAATAATAATAAAGTAATAAATAAATAATAATAATAAAAGTTATACAAATTAAAATAAAAGTTATACATATTTAAATAGAAATTATATAAAAAGTAAATTGGAGTTATAAGCTTGCATGGGAATTAACGCACTTCTCTATTTCTCATGTGTCAACAACACGGGGATTAGTGCATCAATTAAGAACATGGTGTCTACAACCCTATGGCTCATCTTGAAGGTTGGAAAAGACCCATGCTTAGTTGGTGACACCTTCCAGCTGTTTCTAGAAGCATTCTAGATGTTTCCTAAAACCTCTTTATATTCAGGCATTCATAGAAGCTTAGAGATAGCGTTGGGAGTGCAATTGGAGCATTGGAGGACTCAAGAATTCTGAAGAAGGGAGGAGCTTGCTCTACGGATTTTCTGAGGAAGAGCAATTTAGCATCAGAATTCGGGTAGATTCTTGTGATTTTATTTATGATATTTTCGCATCATGCATTCCCTGTCTTCTTCGTGTCTTCCATATGTCTTCTGAGAAGTTTCATATTTATATGCATTCTCAATATGGGTAGATTAATTTATTGGAGAATTTTATATGCATAGATCTGAAAGATCACAGGGCTAGGGTTTAATTTATAGCCAAATCCATTACAAAATTAATTGAGTGAATCTATAATGCAAATATTTTAAAAATTCCTAAATTGTAGATATAATCTTTGTGGAAAAAAACATACATGCCTATATATTCAGATCTGCATACATATACATATATATATATATATATATATATATATATATATTCATATATATGCATATGTATACATTTATTATGAATCTATTATAAAATTTGAATATACACACACACACACACACGCACACACACACATATATACATATGTATATATATATATATATATATATATATATATATATATATATATATATATATATATATATATATATATATATATATATATATATAATGCACCGAATTGAACGATTGATAAATCGCAGTGGGGAAACTTAATAAATCGCATCGCGATTCATATTGCATGGAAACAATGTTAAAAAATGTATATATATTAAAATGTCATGGGCACGATTCAAACCCCATGCCTGCGGAAGGCAGAGGCCTACCGTCGCAGGTCTATGGTGACAAGGGTACTACGTACCCGCTGTCGGCGCAGTGTCTGTGACTGCAGGTATTGCATACCGCAACAAGAGTTGGGGGGGGGGGTGTTAATTAATGATAATGTTATCCAAAAAATGTTTATGTTAAAATGTTTATAAACAAACGTTATACAAAATTGATTCTCATTGTTATATAATATGGTGTCAATCGAAATTGTTAAATCGATTTTATGAAACATAATAACTATTTATATATTTACATATGTATATATATATATATATATATATATATATATATATATATATATATATATATATATATATATATATATATATATATATATATATATATATATATATATATATATATATATATATATATATATATATATATATATATATATATATATATATATATATATATGTATGTATGTATATGTATATATGTAATATGTAAATATGTTATTAATAAATTTAAGTTATTATTATTTGATAAATGATTTACATTGAAGGTTTATTTTCATAAAGGTGACTCTTTAATAACTTTCAACTATTTAATAATTCAATTGTTTTAAATTATTAAATAAAGAATTGATAGTTTGGTGGGGATGTATCAAACAAATATTATAAATTGGAAAATGGATTTTTAGTTCTATTAAGGAAAACTTTTATCCAAAAACAATATATGTGTTCCTCCATTCATTCTTCAAACTTGGAAACTTAAACTGAGATCTCTACATTTAAATTCAAGCTATAAACTTGGTAAAACCAAAACATGTGTTTGCAAGGTGTATTCTTTATGCTATTGTTTTGGGTTTTGGGTTGACTAGTGTTGACCAATATAGGATGTCTACCAGAGGCTTGGGGGTTATGTGATTGTGGTGACATGATGATGTTTTAATCTCGATCTTTATAAACCCAACCATGGTTATGTGATGGAATGCTCTATGTATTGGTTGCGATTACTGATTGTTATAGTTGATATTCTTATGTATGAGACACTTAACTTAACCATTATTTTGGTCATCGATCAGTTATCCTTGGTCATTTTCTAGTCGCCATGATGGGACTGTGATGTGGATTTATTCTTGATGATGTCATGATGTGACATGTTTGACTCAACCATTTTTGGAGTCTTCGATCAATATGATTGAGATATATATTTTGGTTATTGAGAACCATGGGATATTGTTGATTATCAGTGATGCTTCAGTTGCCAATAGAGAGCTGTTGTGATCATGATTTTCTATGGATGTTAGCTCATGGAGATTTGATGCTTTTATGCATATTTGATGATTTTATGGATTATCTTTTGTGATTTTGAGATTTATGATTCCATGAGCATTAGGGTAGGATATCTGCATGTAGTGACGAGAAGTGGGTTGCAATGGGGGCTGGGGCCCTAAGAGGCTGCCAGGGTAACTCATTGTAAGTTGGATTAATAAGTGATAACATTCACACCTAATACTAACTGAATGAACCTAAAAAGATAAGTGTTTTGTTCTCGCCCATGCCTTGAGTGCTTGTACAGGCTAGGATGGGAGTAGTGAGATGCATGGTTGCGACCTTGCATTCCGTAATATGCCTCATCAGTATGAGAGGATACTAGTGGCCGCATGAAATCAGTATGGACCCGTGGAGTTTAGCTAACTACCAGGATAACTTGTACATGATAATTACGATGACACTTTCTCGCTTTTATAGTAGGTTTCTACATGTCATTGTGTGCCTCTGAGATTAGATGTCAGATTTTGTGTTTGGAAGCTTTGAGTTAGTACACTTTTAGGATTCTTGGACTTATAGAGATATGTGATATGTGATTTTGATAGCCTGTTTGGGACTTAAGATTATCTCCTTAGCATGGTGGGAGTGGACCACTTAGTTACCACGCGGTCGGGTGGTAGTGTAGTTTCCACTCTTATCATTTTGAGATTCATTGAGACATCGTGGCTGATGCGTCCTTCATGATAGTGGATATGTATCCTTTTTCATTGATGATTAGCATATGTTAGATGTTGTTATCTTATGTTAGATTACTTTCTACATATGATGTTGTATATATTAGGAGTGACATTCCTACTATGTAATAATTATGATCTCTTCGGTGATTTGGAATGTTATGCACGAAGGGATGGCTAGGATCCACGATGGTCTAATGATGCTATTAACAGTTGGGAGGAACCGTGCACTTAGTTTATTATGTCTGATCTTTATGATGGATGTATATGTCTTCTATGATGTTGTATCATGTGTATCATGTGATTATCTCTACTTTGATGTATCATGGATTAGAATAGGATGATGTACCTTATTCTATGTATGTATATTCTTTTGAGTTTGTCATACCCTGTAACATGTACAGTGGATGATTGAGTATTTGAAATGTAATGTATAAACATTGGACTTATCATTATTATTTCATGTGGATGTTGTACTAAATGGATTCATGTATGTAATTCAACGTTAAGGGATCTTAAAGAATGTAATCTGTTATGTATGTTATGTTTAATTTTAGATGGACATTACTATTGCTTTCGTTATTGTGAATTAGTTATATGTGATATTTACTTTCATAAAAAAAAAAAAAATGCTACTAAACTTAGTGAAATTCTAGGTTAATTCTTTGGATCCCTTGGCGGGGCATTACAGATTGATCCATAATTCTTCTAGTTCACTTTTTACAAACAAAAAATTGGTTGTGTTTGGCCTCGTGAATTTAGGGCATGACATGCCTTCCAAAAGAAGTGGATCACCAAACTAGATAGGTACATTTTTTATCTAGTAGTGATTAAAATACGAGCATGGGAAACCGTTGTGCTGAACAAATGTTTGTGGAGGAAGTAATGCATCTAGTGGAGCTAGAAAAATTGAGAGGAGCTCTGGTGGGTCTACCCAAAAAGAGGGGGTTATCGATAGAACAAAGAAAGAGGTTGAAAATTAGAGTGGAATTGGTGGCGAATCCATCTATTATATTCATGGATGAAACAACATCAAGACTAGATGCCAAAGCAACTACAATTGTTATGCGAACTATCCACAACACTGTTGATATAGCAAGGACTATTGTGTGCACCATTCATCAACCAAGCACAGACATATTTGAGGCCTTCAATGAGGTAATTATTTGCAGTTGCACATGAATGAATGAATGGATTAAAATCCTTTCATTATTAGATGTTGTGGTTAGGGAGTATGAATGTAAAGGTGTGTAAACAAAATGTGGTGGAATCCTACAGCTGGTGCTGATGAAGCATGGAGGATAGATGATATACATAATTATTTTAGAGTTTTTTGTTACAACCTCTTTTATCATGTGGCACACAATAGATTTTAAATGATTTTCAATTAGTTTTTACAAAAACAATAGAGTAAACAACATCATCCATTCATCCACTAGTATCAACATGGTCAAATCAACTGGATGAAATTGTCAAAGTGATTTCTTGAGAATACACAATGGCATTTTTTGTGATGGTCAATCAATTTTTACATGTACCATAATGGCATTTCCAGTGATAAGAAAGTCTCGAATGAATTAATAATTAAAATATTGTGAAGAACTTTACATATAAATTGTAGACAACAAATCAATCTTTTACAAATCTCCTATTCCCTAGTATCAAATCGTATAAAAAGTTTTTTCAAAAATGGTTTATTTTCACTTGCACTACAATCACACTAGCATGGATGAAATATTCAACTATACACTTCAACCCCAATGCTTATCGGTTGTACTCTTGCACCCTACAGGGTAAAAGTGCTAGTTATAATTTTTTTGGAAGTGTCTCATGCATCCGCAAATTTTTTAATAACCATAAAGGAGAATTCTAGCCATAACAGACCTCCTAGATGGTAACCTTGAGTAGAATCTCCTTAAGGTTTTTGTTGTCATAGTAAGCCTCTACTCCATCTCCCTAATTTCTCGCAACTTGCATGGCCATGGTTGTAGACTTTGGAAGATTAAGGAGCACAAACATACAGATTGACTTGGAATTCATATGAGTGTATAAATACATTGCCATAAATGACACTACCACCACAAACATCATTTCCAACTATTGTTGTTTCGATGACTATCATGTTCTCATCTTATATCAGCATATGTAGATTCTAAACAATTAAGTTTTATCTAGATATATTC
Organism: Cupressus sempervirens; assembly: GCA_028749045.1. Classification (NCBI taxonomy): domain Eukaryota; kingdom Viridiplantae; phylum Streptophyta; class Pinopsida; order Cupressales; family Cupressaceae; genus Cupressus; species Cupressus sempervirens. Next base: position 945,088,469 of record CM053787.1, read on the forward strand.
TCCAAAATTTTAAGAACTAAAATTTTTCTTCTTGTTGATGATAAATCATGTAGTCAATCACTTAGATAGTTTTATAAACATATTTTCATGAACACAAATCTCTATGTTACTTGCATGGAGCTATTATTCCACAAGAAAGATTTGGCCTACTCCTTGTGACATTTTTGTATTCTATTAAGTTATCTAAATTGAGTGGGCTACTCAAATGTGATTAAAACAAGGAATTAGGTTTGCCTGATATAGTAATGAGTCATTAGTCAGAATAGATATTTTACTATAGTGGAAGCATTTGCAAGAAATTGTCAATTTAGGTGTGCAACCAATCCCCTGATTCATTGGAGGTAAAAGAAAAAACAAGACCTCATTTGAAAGCAAGTAGGATTAATTATTTCAAATTTCCTTTAAAATATTTCTTCATTAAAAATATTGGAACAAAAAATTGAAATATTTATCCTCACATTGATTGTTCTTATTCTTCTTAATCCTCTCCTTATAAAATCATTGATAGATTAGTAATTGTAAAATCTTTAAAAAAATCAAGGCACATTCTATATTAGCAATAGTTAATAAAAAATGTTTTGTAATTATATGGTGTTCATTTCTATACACAATTTTACTTTTAACTTATTTACAAAGTAGAACTCTCCCAATTCATCTTTGTTTTATATGCACATGTTCAATCACATGACTCCAATATATGCTTCACTAATTTTAAATCCCCCTACTAAATTGCTTGTTTTTGTCAAAAATTTAATGCAATTGGTCAATTGGCCTTGGAGCCAAATGCCCACCTACCCACCTGACCCTCATTAACTTGGTAGGTGAGTTCAAATCTAAAAATGAGAGGGAAAATAATTTTGCTAAAAGACAAAAAGGAATGAATCTAATTCATTAGATAAGTTAGAAAAGTTAGAGATATTAGAGAAGAGTAGAGTAGAGTGCAAAGAAAAGAAGAAGATCAGTAGATCAGAGCAAAGGAAGAATATTCAAAATAAAGATCAAAGGATAGGAAGAAGGTTCACTTTTTGTGTTTGCAGTAGCACATGTTGAATTTCCTTGTCATTTTTTAAGTTCATAGTTGTTTTTTCTTGTGAAGTAGTGATTGCTCCATATGTCATTTTATGTAGCCATTAGAGCTATAAGTTTAAGTTTAAAGTTTTATTGGTTGAAGTTTTAGTATTTTCTAGATGAAGCCGAATGCTCCCAAATTTTGTAATAGTTTAACCTAGTTGAATAGAAAGTAAGAAAGTAGGCATACTTGCCTTTTTTTGTCTCCTCTCTATTCTTTATTGCATGTTTTGTATTTGAGAAGTTCATATATGCAATGCTTTGAAGTTATACACTTTTTGTTTTAATGGAAAAATTGTTCAGAATGTAAGTCTATTAAATAGCTCACCCGGTTCACTCCCTAACCAGCTCTTCCTCTATCATTAATATTGAGTCCACTTGATTCTTAGTGTGGATTGTGTGTTGAGCCTACCAAGCTCCACCTCCCTTTGTTTACCAAGCTCTCTTAGCATCCAATTTTCCTTGCATCACCCTTCCTTTTAGTGATCAAGCTCACTCAATACCTTCTTCTACTGAGTTTCTCTTTTCTACTTAGCTCCCTTGAATCCTTTGTGTGTTGAGCTAACTTAGCAGCATTTCCCTGTCACTTGACACCCTCTTGCGTCGAGCAAAACCATCACTTGATATCTTTGGTTTCTGAGAAAAAATTGTGAAGTTTGTGATTTATTTTTCACATGGTATCAAATCTTTGAGAGTCCACGTCCATAGTAAGTTAGGGCATTTGTTTTGTGGGTATATTTGACATGGTAGGAGATGAAAGAAAGATATGGTAGCAACCATTGTCTTTTAATGGACAAAATTATTATACATGGGAAAAGAAAATGAAAACCATAATGGTAGCTAATTAGTTGTGGGAGTTTGTGATCAATGGATTTAATGATTTTATAGTCTTAGCATTGTATGCTGCCCGCACAAACCTATAGAAGAGTCAATTAAAGGAGCCAAGGAGAAAGGATGTGAAAACATTAAGTCTGATTGAGGTATCTATGATAGAGATAGTCTTCCTCGAGATTGCAGCAACAAATTATGAAAAGGAAGCATGGGATATCCTTGAGACAAACTTCAAGGGGACTAATAAGGTTAGATTAGTTAAGCTATAGCTGATTAGAAGGGAATTTGAGAACCTTCAGATGAAGGAAAATGAACGTATTGTAGAATTCATCTCATGAATCTCCACTTTCATAAACCAACTCAAATCAAATGGAGAAGATTATGAAGAGTAGAGGATTGTGGAAAATATATTGAGGAGTTTAGCTTAGAAATATAAAAAACTTGTAATGGATATTGAGGAAGCAAAGGATCTTACCACATTGACCATGGATGAGTTGATGGGAACTCTTTAAACTCATGAGTACCAAATTAATTAATTAACAACAACTTCACAAGATCAGTCTTTCAAGGCTCAAGAGAATTCAAGAGGCAAGGGGAGAGGAAGAAATGGCTCTGGTAGAGGCTCAAGAAGTAGAGGTCATGGAAGGAATGGTCAAAGGAATGATTGTGCAGAAATATTAGGATGAGCAAGCACGTCTAAAAACATCTCTAGAGGAGGTAAGAAGAATTACAGCTCTAATAAGAGCAATGTTGAATGCTACTACTATCATAAGTATGGGCATTATACTAGTGAATGCTGGAAGAAGTAGGGTGATCAGTCAAGGTAGAATGTAAATGTGGCTGATGTGAATATGGGAAATGAAAACAATCCCACAACCTTCATCATGTGCAACATTGGTGAAGAAGGCATCCCTTAGGTATGGTACCTAGACAACAGTTGTAGCAACCACATGAGTGGTAATGAAATTTTATTTTCTTTCATTGATATGACTTTTAAGTCTGAAATCACTAGTAAATTTGGACCTATTTTTTGATGTTTTTTTGTCAAACTTTTGACTCAAAAATGTTGAAACCTACCATTTCTTAACTGGATTCAAAAGTTCAATGGCCACGATGGGTTTTGATATATTGATGACAAAAATTGTCAAAAATTATTGTCATCATTATCCCATGGCAATTCCATACAACTAGTTCAGAATGTTGAGCTATCAATGCCTATGAGAGATGGTTCGATGGGTAGTCCACATCATCGATGATAGGAGAATTCAAACTGTTGATGCTTTGGAGATATGTTTTGATAGATTTTTCATACTCTCAATGATAGGATCCATAAAACTATCAATGACTTGTAGAGATGTTTTGACGGATTTTTTATACTGATGATGAAAATAAATATTGAAATAGTGAGGATAGTCAGGGTTGAAGAAAATGCAACAACAAGAAGAATTCTATAAAATAATTGATATTCAAATAATTTTTGTTGAAGATGACATATTAGACATCATTTGTTAAGCATGGCTTGTATCTATAGAATATTTTTTTGGGTAGTTGGGAAGTAGAGGAGGATTCCATTGTTATTCTTCGAATAGTTTATATGAAGAAAAGAATGCCAATTAGGATCGGACTTGTACATTCATTCACCTTCATTTGACTTATATAGATTCATAGCACATACTTGTAGAGAGTCTCATAAGATATTGATAGTAACAAAGATAGTATAAGAAACCTAAAGTCAATAAACTTAGAAGATTAATATACCTTAATAATGACAATCAAATACTTTCTCCTCCTTGGTAGACAAGTATGATACACAATCTCTTGCAAGAGTAGCTCCATGTCTACATACAATTTATAGAGAAAGCAACATGTTGTCCATTTCTACTGGAGAAGCAATTAGTAATCAGCAATATATCATAATCTACATACAACTTATAGAGAAAGAGGCATGTTGTATTTCATAGTACTTATGTTAAGGACATTTTAAGGTGTTCACCTGTAACCTACTATTCTTCACCCACTAAAAGTAAGTACCATGTTGGAGACTTCAAAGTTTGAGAACCCCCATGATCTGCAATATTGACAATAATGTATGTGAGAGTCAATAATGACATAATACAAAATTAAGTTGTAACTAAAATGCTTTTAATGGGTTTAGTTTGAGCTTCACTTGGTTTAGTTTGAGCTTCACTTATTTTCGAGAATCCTTTCATATTCTCTACTTAAGAAGGCCAACCACGTGAAGATGGAAGCTCATTTGGCCTCTCCCCCCCTATAATCACTCAAAATTTCCCATTTAAAACTAAGTAAATATTTCATTCATTCATTTTAGAAGTATATCATTGAATCATTATAATCACATAACATATAATTACACACCATTTAATTAATTAATATATATAAACATTCATCAATAATTTTTGAAGCCATCAATTATTATATTCACATAACATTCATTAACACGACATATCATTCATTAATACCTATAAACATTCATCAATAATTCATGAACATGTCTATTATTATAATTAGTACATAATAATATTCAATAACATGACATAAAATTCATCATCATTCATAAAAATCCATCAACATTCATCATCAATAAGCAACATTCATAAAAATCTATTAATAAACAACATTCATCATCATAAAAATACATTAATAAGCAAAAGTTGGAAACAACTAATTGTTCATTTTATTATACCTAATCTGATAACAGTTCTATGAGAATTTGTAGTCAACCCAACTAATCATGAACTAGACCAATTGACTTGCATATGTCCTAACTCATTCCTTATATAGTTATGCTTAGAAGCTTGTGGCCATGCTACTTGTTATGTGACTTTTACTATTTATATACATACATACATACACACATACACACATATATACACATATATATGCATATGCATATGTATGTGTATATATTCATATATATACACACATATACATATACACATGTATGTGTTATATATACACACATACAAATATACATACATACACATCAATCAAAAGGGCACATCAACAAAATCCTAGATCTTGGTGTAGCAGCCCTAGGTCCTAAATAAGACAGTCAAACACCACATAGGATAGTATAGAAGGTGATCATAAGCACCCAAGTTGACACAATATAGTTTAGAAAATCTCAAAAATGTATTTAGGCAAGTTGTTTACATGTTATAATAAAGTTATAAGCAAGTCAAAGGTTAGTCAATGATTGGTCAAAACATAGTGAGTTGACCAAAAGTCTCCATTTTTATGTTATATAATATTTTTGCATATTGTGGTATATTTTTGAAAGCATGTGGAGTCTCTTATTTGAAGTTTGTGTAAAAGTTGTAAAAATTACGAAAAATGCAATAAAAGTTGTCATGCAACATTTTGCAATTTTTCTTGCAATCCGGAAGTGTAACAGTAATACCATTATTTTGATTGAACATGGAAGGATGAAGTTGTAAGGTCAAGATTTGTGACCTATAAATTGATTATCTTAAACCTAGTCTAGGGTTGCAATGGTACTATACAAATTTGGAATGAAATAGCAATCCTTTTGGTGGGAAAATCCTTACTCTTGTTAAATTAGTCTTCATCCCACCATAGCATATACATACATCCATATATACATACATACATATACATACATACATATATACATACATACATACATATATATACACATACATACATACATACATACATACATACATTTGCATATGCAATTTTATCACCTCATTTAATTAACTTTACATTAAAGTTAAAATTTAAGAACTAAAATATTAGAATCATACAAAGTAATCATCAAGGAAAGTCAAACATGTAAGTAAATGAATGTTGGAAGACATAGACATTAATGATAGGAAGCACCAAGCATCGTGAACAAATATGTAATTTGATAATTCTTGCTTTGTAATTTCTATTTTCATGATGGGAAGTAATAGTGACCTTCACAATATATGCACATTACTTTCTCCTTAATAGGCTTTTGAAGAAATTTAATTGACTTTTTCTATTGAATTTTTGTTTTTCAAAGTTGTCTTTCAAGCATTTCTATAGAATTTTCATTTTGGAAATCATGATTTTGATGTCTACTCTTGAATTGTAAATTGAAAGTTCATGTTTCCAATGTGTAGATAGGTTCCATAGTCTATAATAATCAAGCTTATGTATAGCATATTGAAAGGTTTTTCTTCAAGAATATGGTTGGTTGCAAGGATTTATGCCTGATGTTAGAAATGCAATTTTTTATAGGTATCAAAGAAGTACAACAATTGTATCTATAGGGTACTTGCTCCTTAATAGGATTTTGAAGAAATTCCATTGACCTTTTCTATTGAATTTTTATTTTTCAAAGTTGTCTTTCAAGCATTTCTATATAATTTTCATTTTGGTTATCATGATTTTGATTTTTACACTTGAATTATAGATTGAAAGTTCATGGTTCTAATGTGCAGATAGGTTCCATAGCCTATAATAATCAAGGTTATGTATAGCATATTGTAAGGTTTTCCTTCAAAAAAAATGGTTGGTTGCAAAGATTTATGCATGATGTTAGAAATACAACTTGTATATGAGAAACTTGGGAAGAGACTACTCATCTTCCACAATGAGTGGGAAGATACATTCACCAGTTTGTGTATGATTCAATAGAATAATATGAGGCAAGATCACATCAGAGCTAAAAGTTATTTCAAATAATGGTCACATCAATATCAAAACCCATAAGAACATGATATTCTTCCCAACATCCATTACAAATTCCTAAATAGAAAACATCCTTGAAGATTCTGAAATAAATCATCATCCAAAAAAAAAATCCATCTTTGTGATTCCCAATACGAAATATTTATCATGAAGAGGGCTAATTAATGGAAGATGGAAATGCAATAACCAAACTGAAATAGAGAGAAGAATGGAGACGAACCAAGTCAATGTTGGAAATGAAGCAATGATAGATATGTAAAGGATAAAGAGGATGACAGTACTCCTGTGGGTCAATGCATTGCTGAGGAAACATCCAAATAAAAACCAATCTCTATAGTCTAATAGGTTTAATCAATTAATTTTTTTGTATATAATGAAGATTCAAAAGAAAGTCACAAATGAATATTAAAAGGTGTAAGACGTTCAAGTCCAAGTGCACTTGCAAAACCAATATCAAGTGTATTTCAAATGTTTCTGAGGTCTTGTATCCTAGGTTTGTGATGAATTCCATGAAGGAATAGACCCATTTTATTATTATTTTATACCATCGAGGGAATTTTTTTGGTTTAGTAAACACTTAAAAATCTTAGACGGCTAGGTCTAAATACAAAACCCAATCGAGGGTTGAAATCTTTTTTTCCATTACTTTGTTTAAGGGTTTGGGCCTTTTCAAAATCCCTACTTAAATCCTAAATCCAGGAGTTCATCCAATCTCTAAAAAGATAAAAATTACACTATTGGAAATTGGGTGCAATTCAAAATGGAAATCATATCGATAAATAATGTGTTTCTAAAACTGAAAATCATGTATGGTAAATAGAACATTTATTTTTTTGAAGAAGAATTATTTTGGAATAGGATCGTAAGTTAAGTGAAGTCAACTAGAAAGACATTGAATCCTTGCAATATCTTGATAGAAAACACCTCAAACTTCATGTTTCCAATAGGCTCTTCCAATGGCTATGTATGCATATCCATTACTAGGGTAGCAACACCTCCATGGAAGATTCCTCAGTAGCACTCTCACAAGGAGATCAAGGAAGAGAAATATCTTAGTGTCCATAAGTCTCCCAATTTTTTTCTATGGTTATACATTCATATTAATTAGGCAATCTATTCAAAATCAGGCAATGTAAAAAATGTCTAAATTGCCATAATTGATGGCCAAAGTAAAAATTACCTTGAATTCTTACCCTAATATTAAGAAAGTTGTAAATAGAAATTACCTTGAACCCTTACAACAAAAAATAAAAATTCCTTCAACACTTACGTTGAAATTAAACAAGAAAAATGAAGAGGAAAAGACCTTACCTTGAAAGAAAGTTTCAAACAGAAGAGGACATGGATAATCCAAATGAATCCATCAAGATTACCTTGATGGCACTAAAAATATCTTAATTGGTCACACTTGAAGCCTCCTGCCCACACTTTGTCGCATGATATAAAATGAAGTTTCACTTTAAAAAGAAAATTATATCCCTGAAATTGTCAAAATTTTGATAACAATCTTAACTGTCATCAAAATTTTGACATTATCGGGATCAATTTTTTTTAAAAATAAATTTGACAAGCCAAATTGGCTTGCCGTCAAAAATTACCCCCAAATGTATTAGTGAATTAAGATGGGAAATAATGGAACCATTCCCATAGTGGGAAAAGGATCTATTGTGGTCTACACCAAGAAAGGTGAGAAGAAGGAGATACAAAATGTATATTTTTCTTGCAATATGAAGCAAAACTTGATGAGTGTTGGATAACTCATTCAAAATAGATACAAAGTGCTAATGGAAAATGACAAGTGTTTCATTCATGAGAAGGATGGGAGTAATAGGTTACTTGCAAAACTCCAAATGATAAAGAATCAGATGTTGCCTTTGACAATAGAGACATGTTTCTCTTCTCAAGTTAGTGTTGCACATCCCAAACATGCATGTACAATAATACATCAACAATCAACACTTATGAGCGTAATTGAAGATCCCTCCAACCTTTGGCATCTCAGGTATGGGAATCTTGTCCTTTCTAGTTTAAATTTGTTGTCTAAGAAGAGAATGGTGGATGGTTTAGCAAGCATAGTAGATTCATATGACAAGTGTGAGGCTTGCATTTGGGTAAGCAACATATGCTTCCCTTTAATTATAGAAATTCTAGAAGGGCTAGAGCACCATTAGAATTGGTGAATTCTAATCCAGTAGGTCCTATGCAAACTACTTCTATTGAGGGGAGTACTTATTTTATGACATTCATACATGATTTTAGTTGTAGGACATGGGTGTATTTTTTGAAGAAAAAATCTAAAGCATTTGAAAAATTTGTTGAATTTAAAGCCCTAGCTAAAAAATAATGTGGACACTATGTAAAAGTCCTTAGATCTGATAGAGGGGAGTATACCTCCAATATGTAACTTGTAAATTTTTGTAGGAAGAATGGCATCAAGAAAGAGCTTATCGCTAGTTATACTCTGCAGCAAAATGGAGTGGCCAAGAGGAAGAACAAGACCATTCTTGAAATGGCTAGAAGCATGATGAAAACAAAAGGGCTCCCAACTAAATATTGGGAAGAAATTGTAGCAACAATAGCATATTTGATCAACATGTACAAAGTCAATTCATGAAAAGATTCCTCTTGAGGCTTGGTCAAGAAATGAATGGATAGTTGAACACTTGAGAGTGTTCGGATGTGTAGCATATGCACATGTGCCCAAGGAAAAAAGGAAAAAGCTAGATGAAAAAGATGTGAAGTGTATCTTCACAGGGTATAGCTCAAAATCAAAGGCTTAGAGATTGTATGATCCAATCACCAAGAAGATCATCATTTCAAGAGATGTGGAGATTCTTGAAAATTAGGTATGGGATGGCTTGGTAAATGAATCTTCAAGCACTTTAAGAAAATGCTAAGTATTGATGAGAAAGATGAAGACATTGGTGATGAGAAAGATGATGGAGTAGCAAACATGTATAATTGTAGACAAAGGCAAAAAGGTAAGAAACCCCTTACATGCCGAGAGATAGCCCCAAGTGGTTCAAGATAACATCGAGCTAGTATGCAAAATAGTAGTAGCAACAATACTAGGAATTCAGATCCCACCCTTGCTTCCCTATTGCCAAGAAAGACCAAGAGTCTAAGGGAGATATATCAAGATGAAAGGTATGAGGAAGATTATGATGAGAGTGTTAATTTTGCATTATTTTCCAATAGTGATCCAATTTACTTTGAAGAAGTTGTGAAGGAAGAGAAATGGTGTAATGCCATGTATGAGGAAATAGATGTTATTGAAAGACATGAGACATGGGAATTAACTAGTTTTCCTCACAAGAAGCAAGAAATTGGAGTGAAATGGGTTTACAAGACCAAGTGCAATACTAAAGGAAAAGTAGATAGGCAAAAGGCATGTTTAGTGGTCAAGGGGTACAAGCAACAATATGGTAGAGATTATGATGAGACATAAATGCACTAGTTACAAGACTGGAAACCATGCATGTTGTCATAGAAATTGTAGTCTAGAACACAAATGTAAGGTATATCAAATGGATTTGAAGTCTTTATCCTGAATGGTGTACTAAAAGAAGAGGTTTATGTGGAGTAGCCACCTAGGTATGAAGTTCTAGGTGAAGAACACAAAGTGTATAAATTGAAGAGAGCTCTATATGGGCTCAAGCAAGCTCCAAGGGCATGGTACAACAAGATTGACTCATATTTGATGAGAAATGACTTTAACAAAAGCGATGGTGAGCCCACTCCCTACATTAAGGCAAAAAATGGTAATTTTTTTATTGTTGTTTTGTATGTTGAATGACTTAATCTTCACTGGAAATGATAATTTCCTAATTGGTGAGTTCAAAGAGGCCATGAAGAATGAACTTGAGATGACAGATCTAGGTATCTTGAAGTGTTTCTAGGCATGTATGTAAAATAAATGCATTATGGAATCTTCATCTCTCAAAAAAAGTATGCAAGGAAGATCTTGGAGAGATTCAAAATGCATAAAAATAAGGCAGCCCCAACAACAATAGTAGTAGGTCTGAAGTTGAGCAAGGAAGATTTTAGCAAAAGTGTGAATATAACACTATACAAGAATATGGTTGGAAGATTAATGTATTTGACAACAACTCGGCCTGACTTGATGCATCTAGTAAGTTTGATTTCTAGATTTATGGAAACACTAAAGGATTCCCATTGGCAAGTGGGAAAGAGAATCATAAGGTATGTGAATGGTACCAAGGGATTTTGGATTTTGTATACTATAGATAATGATTTTAAGTTGGTTGGATACACTAATAGTGATTGGGTTGGAAGTTTAGATGATAGGAAGAGCAGTTCTGGATACATATTCCATATGGGATCGGGTGAAATTTCATGGGCATCCAAGAAGCAACCTAATTTTTCTCAATATATAGTAGAGGTTAAATACATAAAAGAAAATGTAGCAACATGTCAAGCTATTTGGTTAAGGAGGATCTTGACAGATTTGAATAGAAGGAAAGAGGATGGAACTGCAATCTTTTGTGACATCTCCTCAATTGCACTATCTGAGAATCTAGTCTTCCATGGGAGAAGCAAGCACATTGAGATCATATATCACTTCATTAAAGAGTTGGTGGAGAGTGGAGATATCAAGAGGGAATTTTGTAAGTTTGAGCAAGAACTAGTAGACATTTTTACAAACCCTTTGGGCATTGGGACTTTTGTGCAGCTAAGAAAGAGTCTTGGTGTAGTTAATTTTGATTCAGAGTGATCCTTGTTTTGTTTGACTTGGGAAAAAGGGAGAGTATCAAAAATTCAATGCTATTGGTTGGTTTCCCCTACAACCAAACATCCACCTACTTTCCTAACCCTCATTAACTCAGTAGGTGAGTTCAAATCCAAAAATGAGAGGGAAAAATGTGTGTTGGAAGACAAAAAGGAATGAATCTTATTCATTTGATAAGTTAAACAAGTTAGAGATATCATAGAAGAGCATAGCAGAGTGCAGAGAAAAGAATAAGATCGGAAAAAAAAGAGTAGATGAAGAATATTTAGAACAAAGATTAGAGGACATGAAGAAAATTCACTTTCTGTGTTTGCAGTAGCACATGTTGAATCTCCTTATCATTCTATAAGTTCATAGTTGGTTTGTCTTGTGAAGCAATCATTGCTCTAGGTGTCATTGTACATGCAGCCATTATAGCTATAAGTTTAAGTTTAAAGTTTTATAAGTTGAAGTTTTAGTGTTTTATGGTTGAATTCGAATGCTCCTAGATTTTGTAATAGTTTAACCTAGTTCAATAGAAAGCAAGCAAGCATGTGTAACACCCTACCAAGGGATCCAAAGAATTAACCTAAAGTTTCACTAAGTTTGGTAGTATTTTTTTTTTTAACATGAAAGTAAAACCATTCATAACATAGTAGCGAAAGTAATAACAATATTCAATTGAAAGTAAACATAACATACATACATAACATGTTACATTCTTTAAGGATCCCTTAATGTTGAATCACATCTAAATTAACTATTAATGAATCCTTCTAATACAACATCCACATGATATAATAATGAAAAGTCCAATGTTCATACATTACATTTCTAATTGCTTGATCATCCACTGTACATGTCACAAGGTATGAAAGGCTTAAAAGAATATACATATGTATAAATAAAGTACATCATCATTAATGATATAAACATCCATCAAAAAAGGATAACCATTTAACACAAACATAACTAACTAAGTGCACGGTTCCTCCCAACTATTAATAGCATCATTAGACCATCGTGGGTCCTAGCCATCCTCCATGTGTAACATTCCAAATCACCGAAGAGATCATCAGTATTATCAAATAGGAATGTCACTTCTAAAAACATACTACATCATATGCAGAAAGTAATCTAACATGCAAAATAAAGCATAAGATAACAACATCTAACATATGAAAATCATCAATGTAAGGATACATGTCCACCATCATAATCCACAAACATAATGAAGATAGATGCCACAAAGAATACACTAGCCACAATGTCTTAGATGGATCTCAAATTATAAGAGTGAAAAAACACTACCACCCGACTACGTGGAACCTAAATGGTCCACTCCCACTGTGCTAAGGAGATAATCTCAAGTCCCAAATAGGTTATCAAATCACATAGCACAAATACTCTCTAAGTCCAGGAATCCTAAAAGTATACTAACTCAAAGGTTCCAATCAAAAAATGACATCTAATCCTAGAGGCACAACAAAGACATGTAGGAAACCTACTATGCAAGTGGGAAAGTGTCATCACACAGATCATGCTAGAGTTACCCTGGCAATCTCTCAATAGACCTTGGCCCCCTAGTAATCCCTATGCAGCCACTAGTATCCTCTCATACAAATGAGGCATACTATGGAATCAAAGGTCGCAACCAAGTGTTCTCTCTACTCCCATCCTAGTCTGTACTAGCACTCAAGACATGGGCAAGAACAAACAATTACCTTTTTAGGTTCATTTAAGTTAGTATTAGGTGTGAATGTTTTCACTTATTAAGACAACTCACAATGAGTTACCCTGGCAACCTCTTAGGGCCCTAGCCCCCATTGCAAGCCACTTCCTGTCACTACAATTAGATAACCTACCCTAAGCTCATGGAATCATAAATCACAAAATCACCACATTCCTATACAAGTGACTAGAAAATACTGAGAGATAATCCATAAAAAAAAGTATCAAATATCCATGAGTCAACTAAAAAGCATCCATAGATAATCATGACCACAACAGTTCTCTATTGGCAACTGAAGGTATCTCTGATAATCACAAAAGTCACTAGTTCTTAACAAGCAACCAAAAAGTATCTCAAATTAATACTGATCGAAGACTCCAAAATGGTTGAGTCAAAATATGTTACAACATGACATCATCAAGATCAGATAACAATTCAATCCCATCAAATAACTGGAAAGTAATCCAATACAACTGATTGATAACTCATAAAAAAGGTTACATATATCACAGCTTACACAAGAAGACTGAAAACAATATCAATCAGCATGCCATCACATAACCATGGTTGAGTTCATAAAGATCGAAATTAAAAGACATCATCATGACATCACAATCATAACCCCTGAGCCTCTGGTAGACGTCCTATAAGTGGTCAACACTAGTCAACCCAAAACCCAAAACAAGAAGCATAGAGAAAACAAAAAATGCAAGCACATGTTTTGGTTTGCTAAAATCTTATAATTGAACAAAGTGTGGAAGTCTCAATTTTCATTTTTGGATTTACATATCGAGTGGAGAAATTTGTACATTATTACTTAACCCATGTACTAGTCTAAAATTTCCCATAACTCTAGAATCAATTTCCAATTATTCTAATGATATATTGTTTATATAAATGTTATTTGAAAATGACCCCCATCAAAATTACATTGTAAATTTTTAACATGAGAAATTACCGATTCTTTTCATTATCATCTTTTCTTCATAAATCAAGCCAGTCAAATAATTAAATTGAACCTATATTATTAGACTATAATATTATAAAATAATTGATTATTATAAAGAATGATCATTTAATTCAAATCATTTTTAAATATAATAATTATTTATTATTAATAACATATATACATATATACTTATATACATATATATATATATATATATTTATTTATTTATATATTTATATATTTATATATATACATACATAAATATATATATATAATTATAAACATTTAATAATAATAATAATAACATTTTATAAACATTATAAAAAAATTGAAATGTAAAAATTGATTTACCAAACACATAAGTTCTCCCAACTTATATTAATAATACCACTGACTTGGTCCACAATACCCTGCAGTCGCAGGGCTTGTGGCGACAGCGGTACTGAGTACCTCCTGTCATCGTAGTACTTGCGACGCAGGTACTGGGCACTCATTGCCAATGAGGTATGGGCTTTGCCCTCCCAATTTAATTTTAAATTTTTTTAATTTATTATTATAACGTTTTGACAAAAAATCATTTTTAAACCATTGCGATTCGAATTTTATATATATACTTCCCATTGCGATTTAACATTCAATTTTTCAATAAATATATATATGTATGTATGTATATATATATATATGTGTGTGTGTGTGTGTGTGTGTGTGTGTGTGTGCATATATATATGTATATATATATACATGCAGAGTTTTATCAAGCACTACATATGTGTGTGTGTGTATATATATATATATATATATATATATATATGCAAATTCAAAAAAAATATAAACATGTATATTTCTACAAAGAACATATACACAATTTTTTAAAAGGGCTTCCAGTTTTAAGAATTTTTCTATAAAATATTTGTTCCCTAAATTTACCCATTAATTCTTCTAAAAGGTTTGGTTATAAAGTCTAACCCTAGCTCCATAATTTCATTGGATCTATGCATATGAAAGTTTCTCATAAAGATTTTAACTTCCCATAACAAAATGCATACAACCAAAAATATGGAAATCTTTAGAAAGCATTCAAAAGACACGAAGAAGATAGGAAGTGTAAGAAATGAGATTTCATATGCAAAATTCACAAGTGTCTACCTGAACACTGATGCTAATCCAGTTCTCCTTAGAACCCGCAGAGCAAACTCCTTCCTTCTCCCACGTTCCCAGGTCCTCCAAACATGCTCCCTAAGCTTCTAGGACTGTCTAAATATAAAGAACTCTCAAGAAGCACCTAGAATGTCTCTAGAAACAGCCAGAAGGCATTGACAACTAAGCATGAGTCTTTTCCAACCTTCTAGATGAGTCATAAGGTTGTACACACCATGTGCTTAATTTGTGCACTAACTCCTATGTTGTTGACATATGTGCAATCAAAAGGTGTGTTAACTCCTAGGCAAGCTTATAACTTTTATTTTAATTCTTTTATCTTTTCTATTATTATTATTTATTTATTATTTTATTATTATTTTTATTATTAATTTTAATTTCTAATTTCTTTTATTTAATTTGTTTCTCAATTAATTTCCATTTAATTAATTAAAATCAAAATATCTAAAGATCGCGATATTATATTAATTTTTTTCAAATAATTAAATTATTAATTAAATCTTTTAATTTTAGACTAAATTAATAGAAAATTCACCATAGACCTCCAAGATAAAATGTGAAAACACATCATAGAACAATCCATACAAAAGCAGTCTAAAGGGTTAAAAATCACAAATTATGTCATCCAACACATTCAAAAGGTAAAATATCTTGTATACTTGTCCTACCTCACTAGGACAAATGGTTTAGGGGTTTAGGATTTGGACTTGAGAATTTATCTCTCTTCTCTTACCATTGAGACAATGCGATAGGGTATGCTCATCCTGGCAATTCAGGGAAGTCGATACCCAGTACCTGCAACCTGTATAAAAACTATGCATGTACATACAATATATATATATATATATATATATATATATATATATATATATACACTAAGCTAAATAGGCAATGGAAGGAAGTGGTGCATCGTGTAGATCCCGACTAGCAGGTGACTATGACTCCCTTCCTTAACCACATCAGAAATGCCATACATAAGAACAAACATGCACACCATACACATGCAAGTATGGGGTAAGTATCCATAAGAAAACACATGTGATAATAAATCATCTAACTAATCATCATCAATAACTGGAAATAATGTAATAATCATCATGCACATATGAAATGTAGAGTCTAAGTAATCTCATTATACATCAACTGAATCTATAGCATAATATCTGATAGTATCAAAACAATGCTACTAACCATCAACATAAAACTAGTCTAACATAGTCCGAAAATAATAACAACAATGTATCCAGAAAGATGTGAACGAGGGCAGGCACTACATCCACCCACCCTAGGATTAGGCTTACTCTTGGAAGCCTAAAAAAAAGTAGGGATATAACTCTCGTAATCTAGCTGCATCCTCCCATGTAGCTGAAGAATCATCAGTACAGTCCCATTGGACCATTACCTGCTCGATGGTTCGACCCTTGAGGGTCAACTCTCGTTGCTCTAGAATATGGACCGGCTCCAAAGCTAGTTGCCCTTCCTCTACCTACAATGCATTCCAATCAAGAACATGTACAACATCAGGGATATACTGCCTAAGTACTGAAACATGGAAAACATCATGAATGTAGGCTAGGCTAGGTGGTAAAGCAAGGCGATAAGCAACTGGGCCAATCTTCTCTAGAATTTTGAATGGTCCCACAAAACAAGGTGCTAGCTTTGAACCCTTTCTGTATCAGATCGAACTCTTCCATGGACACACTCTCAAGAAAAGGTTGTCTCCCACAACAAACTGCTTATCTGTTCTATGGACATCAACATACTTTTTCTGCCTATCATGTGCCGTAGTCAAATGCTCACGGATACGCACTACCTGTTGTTCCATATCATGAAGCATCTCAGGACCCAATAGGATGCGATCCTCAAGACTATCCCAACTCAAGGGTGTACGACAAGGACATCCATATAAATCCTGGAATGGTGCCATGCCAATAGAACTGTGATACTCATTGTTGTAAGAAAACTCCACCAAGTAGAGATAATCCTCCCAATGTGTCTGCCTATCCATCACATACATGCTTAACATATCTTCCAAAACCTAATTCACCCTCTCTGTTTGACCATCTATCTTTGGGTGATATGTTGAACTAAAATTCAATTGTGCTCCAAGCTCATGCTTTAGTGATGTCCAGAATGTGGATGTGAATACAAGATCCCTATCCGAAATGATCTTTCGGGGAATACCATGTCGTCTCACAATGTCATGCATGAAGACATTAGCTACAGAAGCTTCCGTGTAGGAAGACCTAATTGGTGAAAAATGTACCACCTTAGTCAACCGATCAACAGTGACCATGATAGCATCATGACGACAAACAGTCATAGGTAATTCTACTATGAAGTCCATAGAGATGATGTCCCACTTCCATGAAGGAATGAGATTCGGTTGTAAAAGTCCTATCGGGTGCTGGTGTTCTACCTTGACTCTCTGACACTCAAGAAACCTGGCCACATAATCAGCAATGTCTCACTTCATCCTAAACCAATAGAATAAATGCCGCAAATTTGCATGCATCTTCTTGACACCTGGATGTGCCGAGTAAGGTGTATGATGGGCCTCTACTAGAATCAAGGTGCGAAGCTCATCCTGTAATGACAAATGAATCCTTCTTGAAAGTCTCAAAAGACCACCTAACTCTCAGACGTATCTTGCAAAATTACCCTCCAAAGGTCTTCTTGAATCTATTTCTCTGCACACCTCTTGATACCAAGAATTTGTAGTAAGTGCCTGAAGAATCTAACTCCTCAAATCAACACTAAGAGTCATGGATGATATCACATGTATCCTATGACTCAAAGCATCTACCACCACATTCTCCTTTCCCTGAATGTACTTTAGCTCAAAATCATACTCACATAAAAATTCCATCCATCACCTTTGGCGAGCATTCAAATTAGGCTAAGTGAAAATGTACTAAAGACTGTGATGATCAATATGTAGCTCGAGTTTGTGCCCCAACAAGAAATGTCTCCACCTTGTCAAATCATGAACTACCATTGCTAACTCAAGATCATGTGTAGGATAATTTAGCTTGTGATACCGTCCATTCTGCATCAAAACCACTCCAATCCCTTCTAGGGAAGCATCTATACACACCATGAAATCACCTTTTGGATCAGGTACTGCTAAGATCAGTGCACTGGTCAAAAGCTCCTTGAGCTTCTGAAATGCTTCCTTGCATTTCTCTGTCCATATAAACTTCTTCCCTTTCCTCTGAAGGGAAGTGATAGGATGCACTATCCTGGAGAAGTTTTGGACAAATCTATGATAATAACCAGCTAGACCCATGAAACTATGAATCTCTGACACATTAGTCAGTGTAGGCCAATCTATTATTGCCTCGATCTTTGAAGGGTCTACATAAATACCATCCCCTAAAATGACGTACCCTAAATACTAAATCTCTGATTTGAAGAATTCACACTTAGCTACATTGGCATAAAGCTGATTGTCTCTTAAGCATTGTAAAACCAATGACAAGTGTCCCTCATACTCCTTTTGAGACTTAGAATATATCAATATATCATCAAGAAACACAAGTACAAACCTATCAAGATAGGATTGAAACACACCATTCATCAAGCTCATGAAAACTGATGGAACATTAGTCAGCCCAAAAGGTACCACTATGAACTCATAATGCCCATAGCAAGTTTGAAAGGTAGTCTTGTCAATGTTGGCTTCCTTAATGCAAAGCTGGTGATATCCTGACTTAAGGTCAATCTTGGAGAATACTATAGCTCCCTTGATCTGATTAAATAAGTCATCAATCCTAGCTAAAGGATACCTATTCTTTATCATCACCTTATTCAACTGTTTGTAGTCAATACAAAGGCACAAAGAACCGTCTTTCTTTTTCATAAAGAGCACTGGAGCTCCTGATGGTGACACACTAGGTCAAATACTCCCTTTGGCCAAAAGTTCCTCTAGCTGAAGACACAACTCACCCAATTCCTCTGGTAGGAATCGTTCACAAAAACTCTCTAAGAATAGCTCCCAAGTGACACATTCATATCAATGCCCAACTTCTTCTCCTCAATTTTCCCCCAAGTGGCTCCAAAATTCTCTAGATTGGTAATTGCAAATCGTGCCTTAACATTACTATCAAATTCTTGCATAGAAAAAATCCTATCAAGGGCAATAAGCCACTGTTCGGCCACATATCCAGAACCCTACCTGTTAAAGGGCTTGACCTTGGATCTCAAAAGGTCCTTCATCTAAGTGGATACAATGGATCTCTGTCGATCCTTTCGAGGGCTCTTAGACTTGGGTCTATATTCTTGTTCTGTCTGATGTGCCCTATATTGTTCATGAGCAAGAGGTAGGCAATCAAGAATGGTCTGCATCATCTGTCTCAAGTTAACCTCCTCAGACTCAGCTTGGTCCTCTCTACAGCTCTCTTCTTGCTGCTTACTAGCATGCTCTCCTCCACTCTCTTCATGAGCATATCCCCCACGAACAGACTCATGGACACTGATAGCTCTGCCATGACCACTGCCTCTTCCACAACCTCCACCAAGGACTCTAACAAAAGACCTAGTCCTAGATACCATCCTACAACAATATCCAGAATATGAAATACTATTACAACCAAAAGACACATGTTTTGCAAATAGAATAAGTTCAATTTTTAGTTTTGCCTATGTTTAGGTTTAAGTATAATTTTTAGTTTTGAGAACTAAGTGTTGCATATGCAAGTAACAATTTAAGTTCTATTTTAGTTCACCTAGTTTCAAGTTTGAAAGAGATACACATCATAGTTCAAAGTCCTAGTTTGTTCCAAAAATACCCAGAGCTCCCAATGTAGAAACTCAGGCTCTGATACCAAATGTAATGCCCCACCAAGGGATCCAAAGAATTAACCTAAAGTTTCACTAAGTTTGGTAGAATTTTTTTTTTAAACATGAAAGTAAAACCATTCATAACATAGTAGTGAAAGCAATAACAATATTCAACTAAAAGTAAACATAACATCCATACATAATAGGTTACATTCTTTAAGGATCCCTTAACGTTGAATCATATCTAAATTAACTATTAATGAATCCTTCTAATACAACATCCACATGATATAATAATAAAAAGTCCAATGTTCATACATTACATTTCTTATTGCTTGATCATCCACTATACATGTCACAAGGTATGAAAGGCTTAAAAGAATATACATATGTATAAATAAAGTACATCATCATTAATGATATAAACATCCATCAAAAAAGGATAACCATTTAACACAAACATATATAACTAAGTGCACGGTTCCTCCCAACCGTTAATAGCATCATTAGACCATTGTGGGTCCTAGCCATCCCTCAGTGCATAACATTACAAATCACCGAAGAGATCATTAGTATTATCAAATAGGAATGTCACTTCTAGAGACATACTACATCATATGTAGAAAGTAATCTAACATGCAAAATAAAGCATAAGATAACAACATCTAACATATGCAAATCATCAATGTAAGGATACATGTCCACCATCATAATCCATGAGCAGAATGAAGATAGATGCCACAAAGAATACATCAGCCACGGTGTCTCAGACGGATCTCAAATGATAAGAGTGAAAAAGCACTACCACCCGACCGCGTGGAACCTAAATGGGCCACTCCCACCATGTTGAGGAGATAATCTCAAGTCCCAAATAGGTTATCAAATCACATAGCACAAATACTCTCTAAGTCAAGGAATCCTAAAAGTATACTAACTCAAAGGTTCCAATCACAAAACGACATCTAATCCCAAAGGCACAATAAAGACATGTAGGAAACCTACTATGCAAGTGGGAAAGTGTCATCGCACGAATCACACTAGAGTTACCCTGGCAGCCTCTCAATAGACCCTGGACCCCTAGTGATCCCTATGCAGCCACTAGTATCCTCTCATATAGACAAGGCATACTATGGAATGCAAGGTCACAACCAAGCATTCTCTCTACTCCCATCCTAGTCTGTACTAGCACTCGAGGCATGGGTGAGAACAAAAAATTATCTTTTTAGGTTCATTTAAGTTAGTATTAGGTGTGAATGTTTTTAATTATCAAGACAACTTACAATGAGTTACCCTGGTAGCTTCTTAGGGCCCCAACCCCCATTGTAAGCCACTTCCCGTCACTACAAGTAGATAACCTACCCTAAGCTCATGGAATCATAAATCACAAAATCACCACATTCATATACAAGCAATTGGAAAATATCAAAAGATAATCCATAATAAAAGCATCAAATCTCCATGAGTCAACTAAAAAGCATCCATAGATAATCATGACCACGATAGTTCTCTATTGGCAACTGAAGGTATCCCTGATAATCACAAAAGTCATTGGTTCTTAACAAGCAACCAAAAAGTATCTCAAAGTAATATTGATCAAAGACTCAAAAATGGTTGAGTCAAAACATGTCACAACATGACATCATCAAGATCAGATAACAATTCAACCCCATCAAATAACTGGAAAGTAATCCAATACAACTGATTGATAACTCATAAAAAAGGATACATTTATCACAGCTTACGCAAGAAGACTAAAAAAAATACCAATCAACATGCCATCACATAACCATGGTTGAGTTCATAAAGATCAGAATTAAACGACATCATCATGACATCACAATCATAATCCTCGTGCCTCTAGTAGATGTCCTATAACTAGTCAACACTAGTCAACCCAAAATCCAAAACAAGAAGCATAGAGAAAACACAAAATGCAAGCACATGTTTTGGTTTGCTAAAATCTTATAATTGAACAAAGTGTGGAGGTCTCAAATTTTGTTTTTAGATTTAGATATCGAGTGGAGAAATTTGTACATTATTACTTAACCCATGTACTAGTCTAAAATTTCCCATAACTCTAGAATCGATTTCCAATTATTCTAATGATATATTGTTTATATAAATGTTATTTGAAAATGACCCCCATCAAAATTACATTGTAAATTTTTAACATGAAAAATTATTGATTCTTTTCATTATCATCTTTTCTTCATAATTCAAGCCAGTCAAATAATTAAATTGAACCTATATTATTAGACTATAATATTATAAAATAATTTATTATTATAAAGAATGATCCATTAATTCAAATCATTTTTACATATAATAATTATTTATTATTAATAACATATATACATATATACTTATATACATATATATACATATATATACATACATACATACATATATATATATATATATATATATATACATACATATATATACATATATATATATATATACATACATACATATATATATATATATATATATATATATATATATATATATATATATATATATATATATATATATATATATATATGTATATGTATATATATATATATATATATATATATGTATATGTATATGTATATATATATATATATATATGTATATATATGTATATGTATATATATATATATATGTATATATATGTATATGTATATATATATATATATATAATTATAAACATTTAATAATAATAATAACATTTTATAAACATTATAAAAAAATTGAAATGTAAAAATCGATTTACGAAATACATAACTCCCAACTTATATTAATTATACCACTGACGTGGTCCGCAGTACCCTATGGCAACAGGGCCTGCGATGATAGCGGCGCTGAGTACCGCCTATCGTTGCAGTACCTGCGATGTAGATACTCGGCACTCATTGCCAACAGGGTATGGGCTTCGCCCTCCCAATTTAATTTGTTTAATTTTTTTTAATTTATTATAACATTTTTACAAAAAAAAATGTTTTTAAACCATTGCCATTCAGATTTTATATATATACTTTCCACTACGATTTAACATTCGATTGTTCAATATATGTATGTATGTATGTATGTATGTATGCATGTATGCATATATATGTATGTATGTATGTATGTATATATATATAAATGTATATATGTATATATATATAAATGTATGTATGTATATATATATACACGTAGAGTTTTATTAAGCACTACAGCATAAACACACACACACACACACACACACACACATATATATGTATATATATATATATGCATATGTATATACATGTATATATATGTATATGTATACACATACACATACACATACACATACACATACACATACACATACACATACACATACACATACATACATACATACATACATACATACATACATACATACATATATATATATATATATATATATATATATATATATATATATATATATATATGTATGTATGTAGTTTTGAAAAATATATAAACATGTATATTTCTACAGAGAACATATACACAATTTTTTTAAAGGGCTTCCAGTTTTAAGAAATTTCCTATAAAATATTTGTTCCCTAAATTTACCCATTAATTCTTCTAAAAGGTTTGGCTATAAATTCTAACCCTAGCTCCATAATTTCATCGGATCTATGCATATGAAAGTTTCTCATAAAGATTTTAACTTCCCATAACAAAATGCATACAACCAAAAATATGGAAATCCTTAGAAAGCATTCAGAAGACACAAAAAAGACAAGAAGTGCAAGAAATGAGATTTCATATGCAAAATTCACAAGTGTCTACTTGGACACTGATGCTAATCCACTTCTCCTCAAAACCCGCAGAGCAAGCTTCTTCCTTCTCCCACGTTCCTGGGTCCTCCAAACATGCTCCCTAAGCTTCTAGGAGTGTCTAAATATAAAAAACTCTCAAGAAGCACCTAGAATGTCTCTAGAAACAACTAGAAGGTGCTGACAACTAAGCATGAGTCTTTTCCAACCTTCTAGATGAGTCATAAGGTTGTAGACACCATGTGCTTAATTTGTGTGCTAACTCCTGTGTTGTTGACATATGTGCAATCAAAAGGTGCGTTAACTCCTAGGCAAGCTTATAACTTTTATTTTAATTCTTTTATCTTTTCTATTATTATTATTTATTTATTATTTTTATTATTAATTTTAATTTCTAATTTCTTTTATTTAATTCTTTTCTCAATTAATTTCCATTTAATTAATTAAAATCAAAGTATCTAAAGATCATGATATTATATTAATTTTTTCCAAATAATTAAATTATTAATTAAATCTTTTAATTTTAGACTTAATTAATAGAAAATTCACCATAGACTTCCAAGATAAAATATGAAAACCCATCATAGAAAAATCCATACAAAATCAGTCTAAAGGGTTAAAAAATATGATTTATGTCATCCGACACATTCAGAAGGTAAAATATCTTGGATACTTGTCCTACCTCACTAGGACAAATGGTTTAGGGGTTTAAGTTTTGGACTTGAGAATTTATCTCCCTTCTCTTACCATTGAGACAGTGCAATAGGGTACACTCATCCTGGCAATTCAGGGAAGTCGATACTCGGTACCTGCAACCTACATAAAAACCATGCATGTACATGCAATATATATATATGCTAAGCTAAACAGACAATGGCATGAAGTGGTGCATTGTGTAGATCTCGACTAGTAGGTGACTACGACTCCCTTCCTTAACCACATTAGAAATGCCATACATAAGAACAAACATGCACACCATACACATGCAAGTATCGGGTAGGTATCCATAAGAAAAACACATGTGATAATAAACCATCTAACTAATGATCATCAATAACTGGAAATAATGTAATAATCATCAATGTACATATGAAATGTAGAGTCTAAGTAATCTCATCATACATCAACTGAATCCATAGCATAATATCTGATAGTATCAAAACAATGCTACTAACCATCAACATAAAACTAGTCTAACATAGTCTGACAATAATAACAACAATGTATCTAGAAAGATGTGAACGAGGGCATGCACTACAACATGCATACTTGTCTTATTGTTGTCTCCTCTTTATTTTTCATTTCATGTTTTGTATTTGAGAAGTTCATACTTGCAATGTTTTGAATTTATCCACTCTTTGTTTGAATAGCAAAGATGTTTAGACTATAAGTTTGTTAAATAACTCACTTGGTTCATCCTCAACTAAGCTCTTCCTCTATCATTAATACTGAGTCCATTTGGTTCTTAATGTAGATTGTATGTTGAGCCTATCGGGCTCAACCTCCCTTTGTTTACTGAGTTCTCTTGACATCCAATGTGTCGAGCTTCACCCTTCCTTTTAGTGACCAAGCTCACTCGACACCTTCTTGTGTTGAGTTTCCTTTTGCTACCAAGTTCTCTCAGATCCATTGTGTGTTGAGCTAACTCAACACCATCTCCTTGCCAATTGACACCTTTGGTTGCCAAGGCAAAAATCCAAAACATTTTGAAGAAAAGCCCCAGTCCAAATGATTGTAAGATTTGGCACCCTATTTGGAGGGCTTAAGTCTAGGGATAGAAATGAAAAACATGATATAAAATGGGACTAGCAAAACCAGGGATATCAATGCACTTGAATCCATTTTCTACTATAATCATTCATAAGCATTCATCTATTCCTAAGAGCACTTTAAAACATTCAAAACAAAAAAATATAGACACTATCCCTATACCCTTATAACTTATCAGGTATAGGTGCTAGTATATTTTATGTTGATTATGTTGATTTCCTTATTAGAGGGTATAAATAATATTAGATTTAGTTTTATTTATGTATAGGGATAAAAAAAATTCAAGGTTCACATTATAAATTAAAATCTACAGCTTCGTAACAATTAAAAATTCAATTTTGTTCAAACTTAATTATTTATTATCTATGTTAGCATAATTGAGTCATAACCTCATTTGATGAGTAGTTCCTAGATTACAATATATACTAGATCAATCAATTCATAATCATTCCTGGTTTCATTTGCTTAATGATAAATCTTTGTTGTAGTTCCATTAGGATTTTAGTGACAAGTGAAACCATATTTCTTTTGTTAAAAGAACAATGTGTTGCATTACGACTTATATATTGTATTTTTTAATACTTTGACATAATATTTTCATATTGGAAAAATTTAACTTAAACCAATTTCATGAATTAATTATTCACATTTAATCTTTGTATTCAAAATACATGAAGATTGTTTATAACTATTAGTCATTTTTAAAAGATGAATGAGCCACTATTTTTTACATAATTATATTATCGCTATAACAAAAGTAACAATGTCTAATATTTCTCTATTATATTTGCATGTTAACTAGTAATTTGATAATATTATAGCTATGTTTTATCAATAAACTGAATCAAAATATCAAAGGGCTTTTGGTCTATTGGTGAAGTTGAAAGACTCACAAAGAGCCCATTGGGGATCAAGTCTTCTTGGATGAATTTGGTGGAATGAATACCTAGTCTTTAGTCCATAACCAAATACAACTTGATTAATTAAACTTTTTAATTTTTTTTTAATATCTACCTATTACATCAAGTATCATTAAAATAGAGCAATTGCAGAACTATTTAATAAAAATAAAATACATACCCACAACTATAATACTTAACACATTAAATCAATATTTATATATTGATCTAAATTCTATTAAACATATAATTTAAAATATTATTGATTAAAAAAAATTCATAGATGAAACTAACAATGAGCAGCTATTCAGAACATCTTATTTATAAAGATTTATCATTTAAAAAAAAAAGATATTTAAAAAAAAAATTAAAATATATAAGATATTTATATACACTAGCTTGCAACATATTTGAGTTTCAGCCTAAACTATCAAAACTTTTCCAATACCTTTCCAATAATTAAAATGCTTAGCAGGTTAACAACATTAAACAAGCTATCAAGATCTTCCAATGATAATAAAACAAAATAAAAGTTATTAACATTTATAACTAAAATATGTCAACAACTAGAATATATATGTTTTATTATTATCAGAGAAAGGATTACAATATTTGCAATACACACTAAGCCGTCTAAGACTATGGACAGCTAAAATATTACTTAGCACATTATAAGATCAACATATGTATGGTATCTTTATTTACAATATTTTTGGCAGGCACCAAATTTCTATCATATACCCAACGTAGACATATTCTACTTGACACTCATCTCCCTCATAGCTCTGAAGCGTGGCTCCTTATCTTCATATTTCTCCTTAACATAAACACTCATATAATCACCAAACTGAAACTTGGGATATTTTCTGAAATCATTGCCACCATCATCTTTCTTGACATCAGTCTTGGCGGCCTTCACTGCAGGATAAATCATTGCAGAGTATGATGGGTTATAAAACGATGCCACTGATAGACGGTTGCCATTCTCAGTGGGAAGAATACGATGCCATGCACTCTTGTACCTTCCTCCACTAATGGCTTCCAACTGATCTCCGATGTCAATCACAATGGAATGTGACATGGGTTGTACGTCAATCCATTCTCCCTCACTGAGAACCTGCAAACCAGGCACTTCATCGTCTTGGAAGAGAAGAATGATGCCCCCTGCGTCTGTGTGAGCACGAATTCCCTTCATAAGCTCTGGCCTTGGGCAGGGAGGATAATGGCTCACCTTGGTGCCAAAAAATGGCTTATCGTCACCTGCAAACACTTCTTTCAGATACCCTTTTTCAAGCCCTAGATTCATGCTTATTATCTCAAGCAAGGTCTCTGCTAGTTTGTATATCTCCTTTCTGAATTCCTCCATTGTTTCCCTACATGCATAAATGTCCATTAATACATTAGATTCTTATAATAAGGGATGAAGTATAATTGTATCAACAAGTTTCAAATAATTATTTTCTTACTTGTTGGCATGATACATTCTACACTGATACAGTGCAGTTCAATACTATTTATGTGTTGACAAAAATTCTTATCTTAATTATTGATGAGAGATATTTCATAATAATAAAAAGGAATAGAGTTTATTGAATGAAGATTATTGACATGAATGTATGAACAAGAATTCTTATATTAATTAATAA
Source organism: Cupressus sempervirens (assembly GCA_028749045.1). NCBI lineage: Eukaryota > Viridiplantae > Streptophyta > Pinopsida > Cupressales > Cupressaceae > Cupressus > Cupressus sempervirens. Next base: position 945,116,510 of record CM053787.1, read on the forward strand.
GATAAGATATTTTTATATTAGTTAATAAGATAAAATATTTTTATAATGATAGAAGTAGTGGAGTTTAATCAACATACGTTAACAAATTTATTTATTTATTTACTGTCATTTTAATTATTGATGGAAAATATTGTTTAATGCAATGGAAAACAAAATGTAATGACGTGAAAGTGTTAACAAAAAAATCTGATCTTATTGGACATGCTACAATGATAAGAAGTAGTGACGTATAGTCACCTAAACGTCTTAACAAAAAGTCCTGATTTTTATCTTAATTAATAATGGATGACATTCTAGAGTAACAACAAGGGATGGAGTGTACTGTGGACATGTTAACAAAAACTCTTTACTTTTATCATGATTTGATAGTTATTTACACTTCCAAATATTGAATTTGATTTGTTTCTATGTGTATAGTAAATGGAATAGTTTTAAATAATATAAAAAAACTTTTAAGTAAATAAAATAGTTCTAAAATGATGCCTACAATTTATTTTTATATAGATGTATCTTTTTGAATTGAATACAATTTCAAATAACTTATTCATTTGAACATCAACACTAGACCTATACAAATTCTATACTAACAAACACTCAAAATTGTCTATAGAAGATCAAGAATAACTATGAAATTTTATTTTTATTAAAAAAAATCTATATTATAATAAAAAATAAGAATTTTATAAAATTAAGTTTAAATCTCTACAATAAAAATCTAATATTTTAACTGGTTAAACTCAACTATCTACACTAGTTTATAAGTTTATAAGTAATCAACTAACCAATTTTGTAAGACCGGCTATCGAATTCTAATAATTTATAACATTATATTGTTTATGAACATCATGAAGTATACCTGAAATTGTCTGGCTGTGATGGCCAAGAATTTGAAGCTTCGAGCTCACTGATTATAAAGGCATCTTCCCAATCCACGTCCTCCATCTGAGCACACTTGTTTCCATTGGCTTCTGCTACCATGGCATCGTTGAGCATCTTGACAGGCAAAGACTCTTTGAAGCTTTTCTCTCTGGTAAGCTTGTAATTCTCCGAGCATACCTTATTAACAACGTCCATGAGGCTATGGGATATACCATGGTTCAAAAGCTGAAATCATTGACAAAAACTGATAAATGGTATGCAAGTATATTATAGAAGAAGAAAAGTGAAGCGAGTCGGTAAGTCACTACTGTAAGACAATAAAGTGACGCCAATTTTCTGAACATTGTTACTTGGTAAGTCAGTACATATTGTAGGCTAACTCTAAAAACTCTTCAGTCAACTAATATAACCAGGGAACTTGGGAAGATAATGATTTATGCTTTGTATTAAAATGGAGATTTAATTCACGGTCTACTATGCCTTTACACAACATAATACTGTGCAGATATAAGAAAACAAAACCTACCAATCAATCTTTTTGGTTTCAAACTTTCAAGATCCAAATAGCAAGCTCAAGGGTTGAAAGTTACACTTCCAACTATTTGATAAATTGATACTAAATAACGCAGAATAATTTATAGAATACATATATCAAGTGATACTAAAGAATGTAGAATAATTCTATAAAATTTAATTTCAAGTTAAAACATTAATTTTAACAGTTTGGTATGACAAAAAGTTAAACATCATGGTCAATCTCTATATAAAAATTGATATTTATAAACTATCCTTACATCTAAACCTGCATCAATGTCAGTGAACTTCCAAATCAACAATTTTAACACGATTTAGGGAGGTGGTTAGTCAGTCCACGAGATCAAACCCTAAAACTAGTCCAACAACGCCTCTGTGACATAACTCTGGAGAATTGAACTACCCTAAAACTAGTCCAACAACGCCTCTGTGACATAACTCTGGAGAATTGAACTTGGCTTGAGACTACAATGCCACGTATAGATTGATGAATCGATCTTGGGTTGAGACTCTAATACCACATATAGATTTTCTACATTGACATCAGCACTTTAACCTAGACCTAGAGTGGCTGTCACCCATCAAGATCAACTGCCAGAGATGTTGTAAACCATCTATGTTTGAATTTCGAAAAGGAAATCTTCCATTACACCATACATGAGTCCATCTCTTGGGTTGTACAAATTACGTTTTATGCAGCAATCACATGATTCGGACAGCAGAGGGAGCTGAGTATCAAACAAACAAGCATTGTGCTCGAACTAGAGGAGACGTGGAGTTTCTGCATCCGATCATATAAAATAAGACATCCAAATTGTAGTTATGATAATAAGACATTTGAATTGCCAAACTCTGAAGTTTTAAAAGTTTTGACATGACAATATGCTGGTTGATAAAGAATCCAAGACATTTCAGTACTAAAACATCACGGTCAAGTTCTAAACAAGGTCAAAATCTATAGGCGGTAGACTTTCAAAACAATAGTGTTTTCTGGTGATGGTTATCCATGAGCTCAACTCTTAAATATAGTCCAACAAGCCCCTTGACATAACTATGGAGAATTGAACTTGGGTTGAAAAACGGATACTACATATAGATTTACGTTTACCTACAAAATTAATATGGGACCTTAAAACTATTATCTGGTACATGAAAACAACACATACAACAGAAAATCAAATAATCCAAAGTTTGAGTCCACGCCAGAAGACCAAACAGAGATTCTACTAAAGAATTTGATTTCTAAAAGTTTTTAATCCTATGAGAGATGATATATATAAGACATCCAAACTTCAGTTCTATGCTAACCCCAATCATGTCCTGAAACAAAATGCCAACCAAAACTATTTCAAAACAAAAATTAACCATTAGAAAACACCCATTCACCTGAAAGAACCCAGGTGTCTCACAAGCATTTGCAATACTAGCCATGATATCTACTCTTCCTTCACCATTGAAATTCGCCATGTCTATCACTGGGATGGCCATTTTTCAGATTTTATGAAGAGCACAAACCAAATTAAACTAATACGGTACGACTAGGTACTCAAAACAACAAATTCTTATACAACACACCCGCGAGTTTTTCTAAGAATAAAAACATATGAAAGGCATCTGTGATGTTTTTAGTTATGAGAATAGTGATATTTATAGGAAATTGGAGAAGGAGGAGGAAACTTCTTCTTCATTCTTGGGTCCCTCAAAGTCAATTCAATCCTTCACCGACACAAATTCCTGTCAGTGCAGTCAGTATCTTGAATAACTGAAAACGCGTAAAATGATCTTATCTACTGCTGCTTTATCTTCATCTTCCTGAATATGTCAATTCGTTATCATTAGCTGCTTCATAAATTGAGGCGTCAGTCAGTCAGTTCAGTTTGTTAACTTTTGGATGAATTTTCTCATTAACTACCATTGTTCTTTAATGTAACTGACACATTGCCTGTTCCGTCTCTTTCAGTCAAAGGCATCTGTCCTTAGCCATTCCAAAAGCAAAACATTAAAAAAAATGTGTATTGGGTTCCTCGCAATTTCCTTTGTTCAATCAACCACCAAATATTGACTTAAAACCCAACACAGTGCTCAAGGTATGTACAATTAGAAAGTATTAGCGTGGAGATTTGCGCCACCCAATTCTTTCAATTAACATATATGTGAAGAACTACATTTTGACAGAAATGTTTCATATTTAGTGCCGTTTTTCTAATAAACATTTGGAGTTGTTAGCTTTCTTACTTCGTGCCTTTGCAGTATTATAATCTATCTTCAACAACTTTGCCCAAAATGGAAGGAATGGCATCTTAAAAGACACTATAGTGGCAATAAAATATTGGGTATCAATGTGAATACATAATGATCTAATTTGCAGTTCACATGGAGCCAATGCTTTTGGTAGACCAAGAAGTAAATTTACTTTGTTTGCTTCAATTATGGGACACTGATGTAACATGGAAGAGTATGGGTGAGTGGGCGCCTGCTCCAATAGAACTCACCAAAACCCACTAGAGGGAAAGGTGCCCATGCATGTGCCGGTTTATTCAATAAGGGTACTCCCTGTGTTGACTGCTTTTAAATAAAAGTTTGTCATGATGAGATTGTGTGCTGCATGTGATCTTTGGAAAGCCTGTAGCTGAGAGAATAGACTACGTTACAAAATATTTTATTGAACTGTTAGAGTTGATGGTTTAGTAAACAAAAGTCTAGTTAGGTTTTTAGGGAATATATGTTTTGTAACATAATGGTATTATATATTTATTGTTTAATAAAATACAAATGAGGAAAACTTAAACCTTAAGATAACTATTTAAAATATGTTTTCTTTTCCATTAAGTATAAGTCAAAGGTTAGGAAGAGGTAAAATTTGATTATCTTATTAAGGAGTCATTCAAGGGGATAAGTGAATTAACACTTTTCAATCTAGAAGGGGATATATAATAGACAAGTTCATAGCACCTTGCAATAATAAAAAAGCTTTCCTTCGAGGGATAAGGTAAATCCCCTTACTTATAAGATGTGTGTAAAATGACTTTAGTTGTGTAAGTGGCCTTGCCAACTAGAAATTGGTTGCAATGAACTCTAAGTAATACATAAAGCATAACTTAGCTCATAGAACATGGGGAACTCAGCCACCGAACGAGAAAGTTTTACAAGTGTTAGACTTTTAATGCTTTAACTTTGAGGAAATTCCTTTTAATACATCTTGTTTGGCTTTCGATATATTTATCTCCTTCTCATTGTGTCAAAGTCTCTTTGTTCTCTATAGAAAGCATTGTGTGAGCTACTTTCTATCAAATTTGTTTTTTGAACTACATATTCTTGTAGTATTATTTTCTAATTCTAACCATTTGAAAGAAGATTCACATTCTTCTATCTTCCCTTCCATTATTAGTCTAGCCACAATCAACTCTCTAGAGACAATTTTACCTTCATACAAAGTATGGTTGTCACTTCAATTAAATTTAATAAATGTTACCCCCTCTCTCTATAGGTAGATAGATGGATAGATAGGGATATACATACATATATCTACACCCACCCACACACACATGTGTGTATATGTATATAGTGGCAGAATTGATCACAAAAGAAGGTTGATATGGTACTCTCTCTCTCTCTCTCTCTCTCTCTCTCTCTCTCTCTCTCTATGTGTGTGTGTGTGTGTGTGTGTGTGTGTGTGTAAAAAGGTTGATATGATACCCCCTCTCTCTCTATCTCTTTGTATATATATCTACACCCACACACGTGTATATGTACATATACATATATATGATATGTACATATACATATATATAATATGTACAATATGCATTATGTGTGTGTGTGTGCGCGCGTGTGCATGTGTATGTGTGTACACCAAGTTGTGGTGCCAAAAAGGTGACACCCTTTTTTTTTCAATTTTCAATAGCACGTACACACTTTTAAAAAAACAAAATATTATAAATGGGCTACATACTTGCAACCCATTCATTTTCACTTCTTTTTCTTACCTCTCCTTGCAGCAGCTCATAGGTGAGTTGTAAAAAATCAAACTTTTCACCACCTGCCTTGCCAATATGCCTCCTTGCTAGCGAAGTTCGAGATCATGAGCATGCCGTATGTTATCTAAATTTTTTTTTGCATTGTTTGATATGTTCTTTATATTATTGTTTTGTAGGTTTTTTATATTATTTTGTAGGGTTTTTACAATTTTTCTTTAGATTTGTTTATTTATTTAGATTTCAACTGATTTATTATCAAGAAATATCAATAATGAACTGGAAAATCCCCAAGAAACTCAAAACCCTCAAGAAAATCAAAACCAAAACCCTCCACAAGAAGAACAACCAATTCTGTAGCCTAAACCAATTGCAAGACCTCCACCTGGCACACAAGAAAATATAATAAATGAAATAGAAAGAGGCAAAACTGAATTAGAAGACTCATTGGTTGGTTGAAAGAATGTGGACAAACCAATCCAATGAGATCTCAATTGGCATCATCCCTCGAATCCATTAAGACACAGATAGCTTCTGTTAGTGGTTAGTTAGATGTTTGGCGAGTTAAGAGGGATGAACAAAAAAGATTTTATGAAAATAAATTGTCATATCAAGATGTTAAAAAAAGAAATACCAAAAGTTACAATATGTGCATTATTTAGAAAATCGGGTGAACAAAATACTATTAGAGAGGGTACTAAATGGTTTCCCATCCATTGGTGCATACACGATGCTATTAGAAATAATTTTTGGGATAGATGGTGGATGGTTTTTGATGCCCCTCCTTGCAACAATCACGAGGTCCCCATGTATCTTTTAAAGAAATTGTATTGTGAGTTTGTCCTTGGGGAGATCCCCAATTATTTTGATATATTAGACTCCCAGGGTGGAGGTGGGGGGGGGGTAATCATTTGAGAGATTGAGGGCACGTTGTGACCCTAATGTAGTTAGGGCACTTGTGGTCAAGCTACAGGGTGAGCATGTGACTATTCCTTTAGTTGTGAAGGAACATGTAGAGGCCAACGCTCTAGGGACCATTAATGCTTTGACGCAAACCCTCATCCATTGCATGAGTCCATTAGTTGAGGGGGAGCCTTCAAGAATTGCAGTCACATGTGCACATGATGCAGATCCTTATGCACATTTGGCACTCATGCTAGAGATGGTGCAGATGATGAGCTCGTCACTAATTAGTTCTTGAATGACACATTTGGCATTGACACACAGGTAAATTATAATTATTATTTACTAATTTGGTCACATTTTATATGTATAGTGAATGATTAATTAATTAGCATCAATTGAAATTGTTCAAAATTTAGGGTTAGAGTGTTGGCAGGCCTAGTAGCGATCCCCCTGCCCCATTTTTTGCCTCGTCCATAAGTCCAAAGGTATGTATCGATTTAATCATTTAAATTAATACATATACTTATTAAGTAATCATATTAAGGATTGAAAAAAAAAATTATGCATGTGCATCAGTTCTCTATAGGACTGTCAACATTTACTACAGACTCCGAGCATATACATCATACGAGCTTTGTAGAGGTACATTTGTTTCATGTTAATTTAACTCATTTGATTATATTTGTTTCATGTTTCATGTTACATGTAATGTGTATTGTATGACATGCAGCTCATGACATCGAACACTCCTCCTTATCTCTGATAGTCCGTCGATCATGGAGTGGCTACAACTATGGCTAGTTCACAGCCATCGATTGAGGTATGAACGAATTTTCTTGGTTTTAGTTGTTGTTTATAATAGTTAGTATCAAAATTTCTAATGTTATTTATAAGTGATCATATTGATTGAATTTTTGTAGGGTCTCATTACACCTAATCATTCACGAACCTTCGAGGTGGACTTGCAGAGTGACTGAAAATAATTAATTTTGTGTGTACATATATTTGATTTCAATGTATAATAATTATTGATTCATATCTACTTTGTTTGTATCAGCTTGAGTTAGAGAAGAGCCTCAACAAAGGACGAGCGAGCATGTGAGGAAGACCCCATCATTGCCACCATCCCCCTCCACATGATGACAGAAGACCTCAAGAGATTTGTTTCCTTCCCCTTGTGGGAAGGAGAAGATATAGTTTATATACATGTATATGTATAGACATCAGTGGACATATATGTTGGATTTTATGTCATTGGACATATTCAATATACATTTGATGTATATATGACATTTTATATGTGATGTATGACATTTATTTGATGCATGACATTATTAAACTTATGACACTATTGGTTAATATATGATATGTTTGTTCATGTATGACATTATTGGTTATCATAATATATTATGTGTTTGGTAATGTACATGAAATTATTGGTTATCATTTTATATTATATGTTTTTTCATATATGACATTAAATTAGATATGTTTGTGTATGAAATTAAATTAGATATGTTCATGTATGACATTAAATTAGATATGTTCATGTATGACATTAAATTCAATACCTAATCAGTTTGAAACTTTGATAGAATATTGATTAACAATAAACTTTATCACTATTTAAGCATAAGTTTATCATTTCCAATATGTCATCATCATATGATTTATGATCTTGTTCATGTTTAAGGTTTTCCTTCTCTGTCATTTGTTTATCAAGTTTAATTCAATACTTAATTAGTTTGAATTTTTGAAACAATATTGATCAGCAATAAACTTTATCAGTGTTAAAATAGCTATTTTATCCCCTTGCTTATGTTTGAACTTGGTGTGGGGCCTTGTGTTATCTCCTAGCTTAGGGGAGTGGGGTAGTAAGGTTCCATGGTTGGGTGGAAAGTATTTTATCCATTGAGCATTTTTCTAGAGTTTTTCAAGAGCCTTGGATGATCTTTCTTCACACATTCCAATTTTGTATCTTTTTTTGTGTGTGACTAGATGTTGCAACATCATATTTTTGTATCATGACTATGATATAATACTTATGTATCCATTTTTTATAGAGATCATGTTGGAGGAGAAAAATGTTAGAAGTATATGAAAACATTATATATAATGATTACTTGCTCCTTGTAATATGTGGGTAAGTGCACAAAGTTGTGGTGCCAAAAGGGGGGTATAAGTGGACACCTTTTTCCTGAAATCTGCTAATTTTGAACTTCAACAAGAATTTGAAGATAGTTACGCTCAATATTTTCAGATATGACAAAAAAAAAAGTCGTAGTCCTTTGAATCTAGTTTCTAAACTACTAATTTTTTTTCAAAATGGTTTAGTTTTAGGTCGTCAAAAAAGGGGGCCACAAAAAGTGGTACTATTTATTCCAAAAAAACATAGCACAGTACAAAGTGTGGCCCCCCTAAAATTTTAACTTTTTTTTTGAAATTTTTTAATCGCTCCGGTCAAAAGTTACTTAACACTATGTAGTTTATCCCAAATTTTTCGAGTAATTTTATAATGTCTATTTGTTTTTTAATGAATTTTTTAACTAGACACATCCCAAAAACATGAAATATCTATGTGCTCCCCCTAGAAATAATTGAAAACTAATCTAAAATCAAAACTTTTTTTTTTCAAAGTGTGTAGAATGGAGTCTAGTTTCTAAAAAACTAAGTTGTTACAAAATTTGATGAACGAGCTAAAATCTATAGCCCAATTAGTACGTGGTGGTTTTTGACAAAAAAATGAACATACATTCAAAAGAAATTATAGATGAAAGGCTTGAAATAGTTCAAATTAAAAATAAATTGTATGGTTAGATAGCTAACACAAAGACCTATAATGCTATGTAACCTGATCTTATCAATACCAAACCACGAGAAATCTTGAAGGGGAGCACAGAAGAAAAAATAATCATTTTTTGTATGTTTGCTGGAAAACACGTCTCAGGCCTATTCATCAAATCCAAACCTTTGGGTTGGATCTCCAAGGAAAAACCAAGCCTTAGGCTTGGGTTTGATTAAGGTTTAAATAGCGCGTGCGCCCTATAGCACGCACGCGCTATAGCATGCATGCGCTATTTAAACCTTAGTTCTAAATAGTGCGTGCGCGCTATAGGGCACAAGCACTATAGTGTGCACGCACTATTAAGATGTAAGTTTCAAAAGAGAACTAGGTGGGGGGGGTGGGGGAATGGCTATGTGTGTGCATGAAAGAGATAGAGAGAAAGTAGGGGATAGGAGAGGGGAGAGAGTACAGGATGGGAGAGAGAAAGTGAGAAAGAGTAGGGGTGGCAAAGAGAGTATAGGATGAGAGAGAGAGAGAGAGTAGGGGTGGCAAAAGAGAGGAAGTGTGAGAGAAAGTACAGGTGGAAAAGAGAGAGTGCGGGATGGGGGAAAGAGATTTAAAGTAGGGGATGAGAGAGAGAGGAAGTGTGAGAGAGAGTACAGGTTGGGAGAGAGATACTAAGAGTAGGGGATGGAGGAGAGAGAGAGTAGGTGATGGGAGACAGAGTGGGAGAGGAAGAACTTGAGAGAGAGGAGGATGGGAGTGCATGTGTGTGAAAGAGAGAGAGTATGGAATGGGAGAGGGGGAAGACAAAGTAGCTCAAGAGAGAGTAGGGGATGGAAGAAAGAGTAGGTGATGGGAGAGGGAGTGGGAGAGGGGGAGACAAGGGGGAATAGAAATGTGTGTGTGTGTGTGTGTGTGTGTGTGTGTGTGTGAGAGAGAGAGAGAGAGAGAGAGTAGGGGATAGGAGAGAGTGTGAAAATTTAAGAGAGACTAGAGGGTTGCAGAGAGAGAGAGAGTAGAGAGGGAGAGAGTAAGAGTGAGAGTGAGAGAGAGAGTAGGTAGTGGGAGAGGGAGTGGGAGAGGGAGAGCAAGTGAGAGAAAAAGTAGGAGATGGAAGAGGAGAGAGGGGGGATGGGTGTGTGTGTGTGTCAAAGAGAGAGAGAGAGTCAAGAATGAGAGAGGGGGGAGAGAGATAGAGAGAGTAGGCAATGGTAGAGGGATGGGAGAGAGAGAGGGAGAGAGTGAGAGAGAGAGAGAGATAGTAGGTAGTGGGAGAGGGAGTGGGAGGGAGAGAGAGGTGGAATGGAAGCATTTAAGAGAGATAGAGTAGGGGATGGGAGAGAGTAGGTAGTGGGACAAGGACTGCGAGAGAGAGAGAGAGGGGGGGAATGGGAATGTGTATTTATTTATAAGAGAGATAGAGTAAAGGATGGGAGAGAGTGTGAGAGTTTGAGAGAAAGTAGTAGGGGATGGGAGAGAGAGTGAGAGTAAGGGATGGGAGAGAGAGAGAGAGAGAGAGAGAGAGAGAGTAGAGAGGAAGAAAGAGAACTTGAGAGAGATAGACAGTAGGTAGTAGGAGAGGGAGTGGGAGAGGGAGAGGGAGAGGGAGAGGGAGAGAAATAGGGGGGATGGGAGTGTGTGTGACAGATGTAGAGAGTAGGGGATGGGAGAGAAGAAGAAGAGTGGGGGGATAAGAGTGTGTGTATCTACGAAAGTGAGAGAGTAGGGGATGGGAGAGAGTGTGAAAGTGTGAAAGTAGGGGGTGGCAGAGAGAGAGTATGATGATGGGGGAGAGAAAGTAGGCAATGGGAGAGGAAAAGAGAGAGGGGGGATGGGAGTGTGTGTGTGTGTGTGTAAGAGAGATAGAGCAGGGGATGGGAGAGAGTGTGAGAGTGTGAGAGTAGGGGGAGGATGAGAGAGAGAGAGAGTACGATGATGGGGGAGAGAAAGTAGGTGGTGGGAGAGGGAAAGAGAGAGGGGGGATGGGGGTGTATGTGTAAGAGAGATAGAGTAGGGGATGAGAGAGATTAACTACCCCATTCAACCACAAAATTTCATGAGACATGGATCTAGTTTTCAAATTTCATAGTGCCTACTAATAGAAAAGGATGTATAATGAGTTTATTGGAAATACAAAGTAGCTCATCATCTAGTTTTTTCCTTGTGACAATGGAAACCATTCTTATTTTGTTTGCATATCCTTTTCTACTTTTTCATGAAATCACCATGCTTCTAACTACTAAAAATTAGGTTTCATTAGTTTTGGTGAAAGGAAGCTCTCACTAGCATAAATCTTAAGAAGTCAATTCCAATTGACTGCGCTTTTCAAGTATACCTTACCCAATTTCTAGATTTTATCTTGTATGTAAAAGATAGAACACAAATTAGTGTTTTCAAGTGTTGACTAATGGAGGTATAAATATGATAAACAAGATATTGAGAGGGGGGTGAATCATAATATTAAGCACTTTAAAACTTTCACCAATTCATTCACACCAATCATCATATGCATGTAGAACTTGTAATGATAAGCTTAATGTAACATGTAAATCTGATCTATCACATGCATGAAAATAAACACACACCACAATATTTGTTACCCAAAAACCCTCCAAGGTGAAGGTAAAATTGGGATGGGGATGACACCCACAAATCTTCACTATTGCAGTTTTAAAGTTAACCTATCATGGTTACAATTTTTGGCCATAAAATATGATATACCTTATGAGAGGTCTTCCCTATTAAAAGCTTAAGAGACTACTAGGTCTCACCTTATTAGAGGATTTAACACTTACAAAAAAGTAAGGATCATCTCCTCTAATCTAATAATACTTTGTTGGAAATATGGATAGATAAGGTGAGTTATGGTTTTTAACTTATGGAAACATATATTTCAAGATGTAAGGGAAATATATAGTGTTTAAGATACCAAAGTGAAAGATAGAAAATTGTCTAAGTGTTAGACAGTTTTACAAACTACAAATAGATTTTCTTTGATATAGGGAAAGCTAAAAATATATTTGGTATATAAAAAGTTAAGGGAAGGTATATCAAAGTTTCATTATGATGTACCTAAGTTTTCAAGTCAGTACAGATAGTACAGACAAAGTTATAGGCTAAACACCAATAAAAATAGTATGCACATCAGAACATAGTGGGTAGGAAAAGAGGTATGAGGTGTTGGTGATTGCATTTCTCACCTATTAGCCTAAGAAGAGGTATAAGACAAAAATTTTGAGATGTAAATATATTTTGACACCTTTGTCATTGATGTCAAAGGGAGAAGAATATGGTAAGAAATTTATATACATAAGCAAGAGGGGGCTTAGCTATGTATATAGGAAATCATTGTAAAAGGAGAGATAAGGAGTATTATATGTAATGATCCATCAAGGCATGAATACAATTTTGAAGTTTTGAAGGAAAAGTTTTGAGAAGTTTATTTTTATGCTTATTATTGTTTTCTATAACATGTTGGGACTTAACCAATTTTCCCATATGTCACCATCAATGCCAAAGGGGAAGACTACTGTAAATATAGATAGGTAAGGTAAGTTATGGTTGTAATTTATGGAAACATATATTTTAGGATGTAAGGGCAATATAACAATTGAAGGTTTCATAGTTAGAGATAAAAAATTGTCTAAGTGTTAGAAAGTTTTACAAAATGCACAAAGATTATGTTTGGTATAGAGAAGGATACATAGATATTTGGTATGTGAGAAGTTAAGGGAAGGTATATCAAAGTGTCATTATGATGTACCTAAGTTCACAAGTTAATATAGGTTGTAGAGACAAAGTTATATGCTAAAAACTAGTAAAATAGTATGCACAACAAAGCATAGTACAATAGGAAAAGAGGTATAATGTGTTAGGAATTAATTTGGTCATGAAATAATTACTTATTTTTGTAGCGATGAAATCCTAGATGTGTTAGTATGTGGTAATTGATTAGGAAAGTACGATACATACTTCATAAATTCTTTGGGGCTCAAAGTTTTTGGTACTATTCATAGATTTGTCACTAAAGTAATGGCTAATTTATGGCCGACATGAAGTAACCATAAAGTGGTTTAATACTTGTATAAAATGGTTTAGGGTTAGGGTTGTTTTATAGCTATGATGCAAAATTGGTTCTTGCAGCAGTATAGGGCTGTAAGGGATTATAGATTGTAATCAGGTTGTAATCACTAGATTGTAATAATATCAAACTTTTTGTTTGGTGGACGTAGCCCAGGGATTGGGTGAACCACATTAAATCTTGGTGTCTTGTGTTCTTTTCTATGTGATCTATTATTTTCTGTTATTGGTTATATTTGCATGTAATTGTTACTTCTATCTATGGTTTAATCCTAACAAATGGTATTAGAGCCTAGTTGCTTTTCAATTATCCTCTCCAGGAAAGTCTCACGGTTGAGTGGGAGTCTCATGGTTGAGTGGGAGCAATGGCAGATGAGGGTAAGTTGAGGGTTGACAGGTTTAATGGGCAGAACTTCCAGTTATGGAAGATGCAAATGGAAGACTATCTTTATCAGAAGGATTTATGGAAGCCACTGGAAGAAAAAGCCAAGAATTAGGGATCTATGTCAAATGATGAATGGGATCTTTTGGATAGAAAAGCACTTGGAAGCATTCAATTATGCTTGGCACCATGAGTGGCATTTAATATTACAAAAGCAAAGATGAGAGAAGAATTGATGCAAACCTTAGCGAAACTATATGAAAAGCCCTCCACTTCAAACAAAGTATTTCTCATGAAGTATTTATTTAATATGAAAATGGCAGAAGGTGGATCTATTACAGATCATTTAAATGAGTTTAATACTATTAATAGTCAATTATCTTCTGTGGGTATCAAGTTTGATGAAGAAATTAGGGCTCTCTTGATTTTGTGTTCTTTGCCTGGAAGCTAGAATGGTTGGGTAATGGCTGTGACTAATTCTATTCTTGGATCTAGTAACCTAAAATGTGAAGATGTGATCGATGTTGGCTTGAGTGAGGAAACTCATAGGAAAACCTCAAGTGGATCTACATCAAGAAGTGCTTTGAATGCACAAAGCAGAGGAAAAATGACTAAGAGAGGAAGTAACTCTAGAAATCATGGGAAATCAAGAGGAAAGTCAAAGGGGAGGAGGTCTCAATCGAGAGGACCGAATGACTACTGGTACTATGGAAAACTAAGGCATAAAAACAAAGATTACTAGAATCGAAAGAAAAATGGAGATAAATCAAATGGAGACAAGGAGGCAAATATGGTAAGTAACAAATCTAAAGAGGATACTTTGCTTCTATATTTAGAAAGTGTTGGTGATTCATGGGTTTTAGATTATGGTGTTTCATTTCATGCTACACCTCATAGAGGTTATTTCATTGATTATGTCCAAGGGGATTTTGGACTTGTTTATTTGGGGGATAATGAACCCTATCAGATTGTTGGAAAGGGAAAAGTTAAGATTAAGTTGCAGAATGGGAATCATTGGCTACTACATGAGGTAAGACATGTTCCAAGGCCGAGTAGGAATTTAATTTCAGCAAGGCAACTCAGTGATGAGGGTTGTGTAGTTACTTTTAATGATAAAAACTAGAAGGTTTCCAAAGGTTCCCTTGTAGTAGAAAAAGGTGTGAAAGTAGGCACCTTATATCTTTGTACAGGTCATATTGTTCCTTCTACTTTAAGTGTTTCAAAGAAAAATGAATGTTTAGGAACAATTGTTGTACTTACGTAGGGAGAACAAATAGTTGTTGTAGATCCTAATACAGTGTTGTGGCACAACAAACTTGGGCACATGAGTGAGAAAGGTATGAAAGTACTTAATTCAAAGAAAGTTTTACCAAGTATGAACTATGTTAATATGGATTTTTATGAAATTTGTGTGTATATAAATAAAAAAAGAGAGTTTTGTGAAGATTAGGAAGGAAAACAAAAAGGAGAAATTAGAGCTTGTGCATACCAATGTATGGGGACCAACTCAGGTATCTTTCCTTGGTGTCTCACATTATTATGTTACATTTTTTGATGAAGCAACTAGAAAAGTATGGGTTTATTTTCTTAGATAGAAATATGATGTATTTCAAACTTTTAAAAAATGGAAATGCTTGGTTGAAAATGAGACTAGTAAGAAATTAAAATATCTCAAATCTGATAATGGTGATGAGTATTGTAGTCATGAATTTGAAGATTATTGCTTCACTAATGGTATTCATAGATAAAAAATTGTTCCAAGGACTCCATAGAAAAATGGAGTGGCTAAACATATGAACAGGAATATAATGGAGTGCGCAAGGAGCATGAGGTTGCATGTTATGTTGCCCTTACACATGTGGGAAGAGGTTGTCAATACTATTGTATATTTGATTAATAGAGGTCCCTCTACTCCTTTGGTTTGTGGTATTCTAGAGGAAGCATGAACTGGTAAGAAGGTGAGTTATTCTTTTCTCAAAACCTTCGATTGTGAAGCATTTACTCACATAGATTTTGAAAATAGAACCAAGTTGGAAGCTAAGTCAAAGAAATGTGTATTTTTTGAATGTGGCATTAATGAATTTGGTTATAGGCTTTGGGATTTTGAAAATCATAAAATTGTAAGAAGTAGGGATGTCATATTCAATGAGAATGTGTTGTACAAAGATTTGGTGCAGCAACATGAGAAAAAAGAAGATGATTATGTAGTGCTGGATGATACTCCAAAAGCTGATGTTCCAACCATTCCTCATGATGTGCAACAATCGCAACAACAAATACCACACACATTGGTGAATGTTAGCTAGTCAACAAGGCAAATTAGACCCCCAGAAACATTTTCTCCCTCTTTGTATTCTATTTTACTTACTGATGCTAGTGAACCTGAAAGTTACGATGAAGTTGTGTAGGTGGATACTAAGATTCAATGGGAGTCTACAATGAAAGATGAAATGGATTCTTTGCTGAAGAATAAGACATGGAATTTGTGCAAGTTGCCTACAGGTAAAAAGGCTTTATAGAATAAGTGGGTTTATAGGTTGAAAGAAGAGGAAGGAGGTAAGAAAAGATTTAAAGCCAGGTTAGTTGTAAAAGGATTTATACAGAAAAAAGGAATTGATTTTGATGAGATATTTTCTCCTGTAGTTAAGATGAATTCTATTCGTACTATTTTAAGTCTTGTGGCTACTGAAGATTTGCATTTGGAGTAGCTTGATATTAAAACAACCTTCCTTCATGGTTATTTGGATAAAGAGATATCTATGGCTTAGCCACAAGGATTTGTGGTCAAAGGTAAGAAGAACTTAGTGTGCAAATTGAAAAAAAATTTATATGGCTTAAATCAAGCACATCAGCAATGGTATCTAAAATTTGATAGTTTTATGCATGAGCATGGTTACAATAGGTATCATTTAGATAATTGTGTATACTTTAAGAGGTTGGATGATGATAGCTACATTATTTTATGTTTATATGTTGATGATATGCTTGTAGTTGGTTCTAACATGGATCACATTAAAAGCCAAAAATGCCAATTAGCACATGCATTTGCTATGAAGGATTTGGGGGTAGCAAAACAAATCCTTGGTATGAAGATTTGTAGATATAAGACAAACAAAACATTGACGCTATCTCAAGCTAATTATGTTGAGAAGGTATTGCAATGTTTCTCTATGGAGAATGCTAAAGCTATCAACACACCTTTACCTAGTCATATGAAGTTGACTAAGGAGATGTGTCCTAAGACACAAGAAGAGGAGGATAAGATGTCCATGGTACCCTATGCTTCAATTGTAGAAAGCTTAATGTATGCTATGGTATGTACTAGACTAGATATTACACATGCAGTGGGAGTCATTAGCAGGTATATGAGTCATCTAGGAATTGAGCATTGGAATGCCATCAAATGGATTCTCAGATATTTGAGAGGAACATCCAAAAAGTGTTTACATTTTGGGGGCTCTACTATTGATTTATAGCTAGATGTTGACTCATTTTTGGTAGGGGATATTGATAATAGGCAGAGTACTATAGGTTCTTTCTTTACTATTGATGGGGCAATTGTGAGCTAGGTTTCTAGGTTACAAAAGGTTAATGCTTTATCTTCTACAAAGGTAGAGTATGTATCTATAGCCAAGGAGATGATATGGCTTTAGTTCTTCTTGGAAGAATTGGGATATCCTCAAAAGGATAATTATTTGTTCACAGATAGTCATAGTGCCATTCATCTTGCAAAGAATTTAGCTCTTCTTTCAAAGACCAAACACATACAGTTGCGGTACCATTTCATTCGGTCAATTTTGGATGATGGATAGGTAAAGCTAGAGAAGATACATATGAATCACAATCCAGCATATATGTTAACAAAGGTAGTAAAATGGGAGAACCTGAACTCCTCTTCAGCTTTCGTTGACCTTCTAGACTGAACATGCATAAAATCACAACAGAGTCTAGGGTGGTTTGATCCAGTGGGAGCCTCATGGAGTAGCGCAATCACTATAGGATTAGTCTCCAAGTGGGAGATTGTTATATTAGTGTGGAGCCTAATTAGCCCCCAAGTGGGAGATTGTTAGTATGTGGTGACTAATCAGGAAAGTACTATACATACTTCATAAATTCTTTGGGGTTGAAATTTTTTTTTGGTACTAGACATGTAGGAACCTTAAAGCAATTTAATACTTGTATAAAAGGGCTTAAAGTTAGGATTGTTTTATAGTTGTGATGGGAAATTGGTTCTTGCAATGGTATTGAGCTGTAAGGGATTACAAATTGTAATCAGGTTGTAATCACTAGATTGTAATAATATCAAACTTGCTATTTGGTGGATGTAGCCTAGGGATTAGGTGAACCATGTTAAATCTTGGTGTCTTGTGATCTTTTCTATGTGATCTATTATTTTTTGTTATTCATTATATTTGCATGTAATTTTTATTTTTTTCTATGGTTTAATCCTAATAAGATGTTTACCCTATGTTAGTGTAATGTGTGTTTGCATCAAGCCAACTCTACAAGAGTTTTGTGAAAAGAAATGGTATAAGTAAAGAGTTACTTTATGTAAAGTAAAGTGTGTGTGTGATATGTGATATATATGATAATGTGAAGTTTATGATATATATGCAAACTACACTTATGACATACAAAGTTATATGAGAAATTTGTGATGCAAATTCTAATGTCGAATCAGACTATGCAAAGTACAATAGTCAGTAATTAACAAGTTTTTGTATCTATCTCTTTTGTATAAAGGCAATATATTGTATAATTGCATGTTATAGTAGTAGGCTCTTCTTGTATATAGTTATGATTGTAATACCAACTCCTAATAGGGTTGAGGCTTTTAATAGGGCCTAGTTGTCTAACAAGGATCAAACACTATATGTAATTCACAGACTCCTAAAATGGTCAATATCCTTAACAAGATTCTTTTGTTTAGTGGATCATTTTGTAGGTACCATCCCCACCAAGAATTTCCCTTGGCTAGGGTTTCCCTACTTAACAAATAATGGTTTTATGAGTGTTCTTTGTATATAGCTTTATTTATTATTCAACATTATTGGTTTACTTTCATATTCATGTTGCAAAGTAATTAATAATATCCAATTGTGGTCAAAAGTTTGTAGAATACTGATTCACCCCCCCTTTCAATATTATCTATCTCTAACATAGTTGTCTTCCATTTTCACTTCACCACTTTGAATAGGTCACTTTCTCTATTAAGTGATAACAGAACCCTTTTACTAACTTATGATATGATCTCAATCTTCTCTTACATATTACTCCTTGTTTGTATGCATACACTTCTCCACTCTTTCTCTCACTCACAGTGATCTAGGTTAAGATTTTCTCTATTTAAAGAGTTTTGTAAGAGTTTTCTAGATTCTTCCATAATAACCTCTCCATCTGAATCATTGATCACACAACATAGGGATATGTAATCCATTTCATTAATGTGTAAACTCTCTATAACAACTTCTACAAACATTAAATGTTCTTTTGAAATCATCTTGAAAATATTTTACCCCAAAATCTATTCCATTCTTGACTTTTATGAAAACTCTACATTGCTCGGCCTTTACTATTATCTGACACTTGGCATTGTTATTGCTCAATCTATATTGTGTTTGACATATACTATGTAACTCGACACTTGTATTCTTGAAACTTTCTCGATCATTGTTGAGCTCAATTTTTATTGAAAATACTTGGTGACCATACACTTACTTGACTCTTATAGAGCTCGATACATTCTTGCTTATGTACATGACTCAACCTATATAGAGTAGCTTGGTTGCAATGATGACCATTAGACTCTGCCTTGTAAATGACTAAGTGTTTGACACTAATAGACAACAATAGTTAGAGGTACCAACAACAAGATAATTTTTTGGCATCCAAATAATTTATCATCACCATTATATAAGTTTTATTAAAGTGCTAAATATTTTTTCCCTAGATCTATGAATTAGTGGGGTGATAAATGGGAGATATCATCCCTATTTAAACATTCAATAATAACATCTGAATGGGGTTTAAACCATGATGCCAAGAACAACATCACAACTTAACTATCACACCGGGCCAACATCAAACCACTATTGTATAATTTACAAAGTCTAATATGCACAAGATTTTTGAAGAACTTTTTACTTGCTTATATTACTAAAAAAAATTCTATAAATAAACTCATTATAAGTTATATCATTTTAAGAAAAAACATAATGTTGCCAAGTGGTTCAATACCTCTCATTTCAAAATCCATTTTCACTGAACAATACCTGAACCAAAAATATAAAAATCTCTACAAAAATGAAGATAGGCATGAACTTTGTCTTAGAAAATTGAGAAATCTTCTCCAAAATATAGACAACAAAAAAACCTTGTCCAATTAAAAATATATTTCTACCATATATATTATTTATCTTTAATTTTTAAATTCTTACAAATAAATTTAAAAATAATTCTTCATTTAAAATGTGAAACTAGCAATCACACCATAGTGTGCAAGGGCTATGCCATAATCATATCGAAGATAATTCAATTATGACATCCATAGTCAAGATACATGGACCAATATGTAACTACACATCAACATAGATGCTCACATAATTTGACAATTAGTATGTTTGATCTACTTTGGTAAATCTTTGGGCTAATGGCACTAGTTTAGCAACATATATAATTTTTACATGTGTAATTTTTTTAAATACTTTATGTCATATATGCTCTATCTTTTAGTGCCCTTACTCCCTTATACTTGTTAATAAGTAACACATTTAAGAAATCAAAACATTTAATATTTGTAACTACACTATCAAAACATTTAATATTTGTTACACTATTGAACATGTCATTCATAATTTTACTACTATTACAATTTGGTCATTAATTCATGCTTTGTGGGTCAACAACACCAATCTCTTTCTTTGGAGGGAACCTTTTTGGGTTGTGGGGGTATTTTTTTGGTTGGAATGAACAAGAAAGGAGGATCTTTTACAAGCTTTAGGGGTTACTATGAGGCCCTGAAAGACACACCTAGTTGAGTTCTTAGCTGGGTTAGAGCAACATTGAGCTATGGTGGGCCCATCTTAATTAGCACACTTGAAGCATTGACTTTGAGTTTGTCGTGCAATGTGGCGCTTATGTACTTGACAAGTGTTTCTATTTCTCTAGATGTTTTTAACTTTTTGTTGAGTTGTTATATCATTTCCATCTAGTTTAAATTGAACATTGATAAAATAAAATAAAAAGAATTATTTTGCCATTGTGAAAGTGAGTCATTATTGTGTACATGGAAAGATTTTCTCATTATTGTGAAAATCCTCCACTCTTTCTCTCACTCACAGTGATCTAGGTTAAGATTTTCTCTATTTAAAGAGTTTTGTAAAGAGCTTTCTAGATTCTTCCATTATAACCTCTCCATCTGAATCATTGATTGCACAAAATAGGGATATGTAATCCATGTAATTAATGTGTAAACTTTTATAACAACCTCTACAAGCATTAAATGTTCTTTTGAAATCATCTTGAAAATGTTTTACCCCAAAATCTATTCCATTCTTGACTTTTATGAAAACTCTACATTGCTCGGCTTTTACTATTATCTAACACTTGGCATTGTTGTTGCTCAATCTATATTGTATTTGACATATACTATGTAACTCGACACTTGTATTCTTGAAACTTTCTCGATCATTGTTGAGCTCAACTTTTATTGAAAATACTTGGTGACCATACACTTACTCGACTCTTATAGAGCTCGATACATTCTTGCTTATGTACATGACTCAACCTATATAGAGTAGCTCGATTGCAATGATGACCATCAAACTCTGCCTTGTAAATGATTAAGTGTTTGACAATAATAGACAACAATAGTTAGAGATACCAACAACAAGATAAGTTTTTGGCATCCAAATAATTTATCATCACCATTATATAAGTTTTATTAAAGTGTTAAATATTTTTTCCCTAGATCTATGAATTAGTGGGGTGATAAATGGGAGATATCATCCCTATTTAAACAGTCAATAATAACATCTAAATGGGGTTTAAACCATGATGCCAAGAACAACATCATAGCTTAACTATCACACCGGGCCAACATCAAACCACTATTGTATAATTTACAAAGTCTAATATGCACAAGATTTTTGAAGAACTTTTTACTTGCTTATATTACTAAAAAAAATTCTATAAATAAACTCATTATAAGTTATATCATTTTAAGAAAAAACATATTATTGCCAAGTGGTTCAATACCTCTCATTTCAAAATCCATTTTCACTTAATAATACCTGAACCAAAAATATAAAAATCTCTACAAAAATGAAGACAAGCATGAACTTTGTCTTAGAAAATTGAGAAATCTTCTCCAAAATATAGACAACAAAAAAACCTTGTCCAATTAAAAATATATTTCTACCATATATATTATTTATCTTTAATTTTTAAATTCTTACAAATAAATTTAAAAACAATTCTTCATTTAAAATGTGAAACTAGCAATCACACCATAGTGTGCAATGGCTATGCCATAATAATATCGAAGATAATTCAATTATGACATCCATAGTCAAGATACATGGACCAATATGTAACTACACATCAACATAGATGCTCACATAATTTGACAATTAGTATGTTTGATCTACTTTGGTAAATCTTTGGGCTAATGGCACTAGTTTAGCAACATATATAATTTTTACATGTGTAATTTTTTTAAATACTTTATGTCATATATGCTCTATCTTTTAGTGCCCTTACTCCCTTATACTTGTTAATAAGTAACACATTTAAGAAATCAAAACATTTAATATTTGTTACACTATTGAACATGTCATTCATAATTTTACTACTATTACAATTTGGTCATTAATTCATGCTTTGTGGGCGAACAACACCAATCTCTTGCTTTGGAGGGAACTTTTTTGGGTTGTGGGGGTATTTTTTTGGTTGGAATGAACAAGAAAGGAGGATCTTTTACAAGCTTTGAGGGTTACTATAAGGCCCTGAAGGACACACCTAGTTGAGTTCTTGGCTAGGTTAGAGCAACATTGAGCTATGGTGGGCCCATCTTAATTAGCACACTTGAAACATTGACTTTGAGTTTGTCGTGCAATGTGGAACTCATGTACTTGACAAGTGTTTCTATTTCTCTAGATGCTTTTAACTTTTTGTTGAATTGTTATATCATTTCCATCTTGTTTAAATTGAACATTGATAAAATAAAATAAAAAGAATTATTTTGCCATTGTGAAAGTGAGTCATTATTGTGTACGTGGAAAGATTTTTTTTTAAAATTTTATCAAAAAAAAAAAATTTAAAGCCAACGTGCATTACTTGGGAGGCGACAATAAATAATGTTAAAAGTTATTGTGATTTAAATTCATGTTGTGTGCAAAATAAATATATGAAAGATCTACTTAGAAATAATATGATTTATCATAATGATATCTAAGTATCTAAAAATTATTTTTTAATGAATAATAAATTTTAATATTTTGAAAAGTATTTTTATTATGATATTGATTTTACATACTAATATATTAATAGTAAAGTAAATTTTTGTGATGTCTTAAAAGTAAAGTAATTTATTGGTACAATTTATTTATTATAATAAAGGTGAAATTGAAATAAAGTAGGGAATGATGCTTTTGTTTTATTTTGTGTTATTTTTAGATTGATTTATTTAAGATATTTATTTTTCTTAAACTACCAATCATAAATTGACAACTTAACCAAACTTTGAGAACTTTATTTTTATTACAATTTTAAATCTTTTACCACTATATAAAAATGTTTATATGTTTTTAATATTTCAAAATAAAATATAAATTAAAATACATACATAATTATTAAAAATTAAAATACATTTTAAGTACTCACTAAATATAACAAAACATTGGAGCGAGAGTTTTTTTTATTATGGGAAGAGCTGCGAGAACGGTTGTGACATAATTCCATTTTTTAGCATTTTTCAACTGTAATTTTGGAAAAGTCAAAGTGGCTTTTAAGCACGTGGTCGTGGGTTCGATTCCCACAGAAGGCGATTGGACTCTGTGCCAGTCCCGCAAATTTTATCACGTGTTCAATATAGCCGATTCAACTCAGCTATGGTGAGTCATTTTATATTTTAAATACATTATTATATTATGTTTTCCATTGATTTATATTTAAGAATCGCAATGTAGAGTGGTGGGATGAGACGACCCACCAATTATGGTTGTGTATAGCATGAAAATGGCTTGCAAGAATTTGAAAAATAAATTTGCATACATTGAATCCTTTTAAACTATATGAAATTATCAAAAATATTTGGAGATAATAGAATCTTCATTTCATTTGGGCAAGGAGAACAAAATATTAAATTATTGTTTTAGGTCTAATTCATGAACCTTATAGATGAGATCACAATCTAAATTTTATGAGTCTTCTACATCTAATTTATGAATCTTGTAGATGATAAGAATGATGAATGTATTTGCAAATGGTTCAGTTTATCTATCTATCTTGATCCTTAATGTAGTAACAAAAGTCAAATATTTATTATTTTTTATAATTTTGAGATAATGAGCTTTATAAAGCTTTATAAAATATGAAATTATTTGCTTAGGATAAGTTCCAATAGGACTACCAAATTTGTTTATTACACTTAAGAATTGTAAGTCATTCATTCAATCTTTTTGTGCTAGTGAATTTTTATTTTTTAATATCTTTCTAATAATTTTTTTCCTAGATGATCTAGAGCATACAAATTACAATTACTCATATGATCACATCCTAAAAATTCAAAATTACCTATCATTGTTAATCATTAATCCTAGATCCAAACATATAACAAAATTCATGTATTATTTTTCACATAAGAATGAAGCATGCATCATCCTTCTTTTCAATGCATTACATCAAATAAGTTTTCCTTTGATGAAGGTTTCAAACTTGTGAGCAAGACTACCTAGTAGAGGCACAAAGCTTGCAAGCAAACTAGCCTAGTGAGGGCCACCACAAGTAATTTTCGTTACCTGATATAAGAGCACAACCCTATAAGCTAAAACCTCATTGGCTAAGAGTCAAGGACCGAGGGCTATCTATTCTATCAAATTCACCTAAGGCATGATTCCAACCCCATCTGTTATGGTTTTGGAGCCTTACACTCAACAAGGCTTGATCCTTGTAGGGCTCATTTAGAACCATTCAACTTAACAAGTACACCAAGGGCTTGTTCACATATGAAACACGATTAAATTAATAAAAAAGAATAATCAAGCAATAAGGGTGTGACATTTTGAGATATAAAGCACAAGTCCATTAATTTATTTTAATCTAAAATAGAATATGCAATAATGAACAGTCTACAACTACATAAACAATCTTAATGAGAAAACTCCATATGCTACCTCCTTAGTATACCCATGGCTAAGCCAAGCATAAGCTTTGCTAGTTCTATATAGTCCATTGCTTTTATAATTGCATGCATAGATAATTAAAACTCTAAGGAAATGACACTATTCAACAAATTGTGTGAGGTGATCCCTAAAATTAAGCATTGCAATATTGAGGGTATCTCCAAAATTTCCATTCACAGTGAATATGGAATGGTATAGGGAGAATGGAATAACTCTTATGAAGATGAACATAATATCAAGTCTTATATCAATGAGAACTATCTCGAGAGGTTGATGAAAAGTAGTCAATTGGATGAAGTGATTTTGTATAGGGTTCACTTAAGAGAGGATAACCATGGAGGTTCCTTTCCATATCAATAAATTTTGGAATTATTATATTCAATTCAAAATATTAGCATACTTAAGGGTGGTAGATTGTACATTACAACCCACCAAGTTCCTCACATATCCCTCTAATAAGTCGATGCTTATAGATTTGTACAAATAGGCTACACATACCCACTACTTGATTGCAATCAAACACAAGCCTTTCTTTTAGTTTCCAATTGGAGTAGGGTCTCATTGTTGAAAATAGTTACTCAATTGTATGTTGTCTTTGATGTTACACAAAATGTCAAGTCATACCGAGAAAGTAAGTGATTGTTGAGCTCACTGGAGTGTTGAAGACAGTTTCATGTGTATGTTGAGCATTCAAGTTATAACCGAGTTCAGAGTTAGTTCTTACCGAGCTCACTTAGGCATCATA
This sequence comes from Cupressus sempervirens, assembly GCA_028749045.1. Classification (NCBI taxonomy): domain Eukaryota; kingdom Viridiplantae; phylum Streptophyta; class Pinopsida; order Cupressales; family Cupressaceae; genus Cupressus; species Cupressus sempervirens. The sequence continues at coordinate 945,142,200 of CM053787.1, forward strand.
GATAGATCCATTGTTAACCAAGTTAGCTCAATTACCAAAGGAAAGATTAGTATTGACCAAGTTGGGTCGATTAACAAAGAGTTTCTCTAAGTTGATCAAGTACTCAATTCTGTATTAGTCAACTGACATCATATTGAGTTTGGTTATTGCTAGTTGACCTAAGGGATGATATTTGATTGATTGAAAGTTTATTCAAGCCAAGTTGACAAGGAAAATCATATAAGGTCAAGTTGAGGATTGAAGAATGTGAAGTGTGGGATTGAAGAAGATGAATTAAGGAAGTGAATTGGAAGGATATCTACAAGAGGAAAAAGTATCTGAGTTGACTGAGCTGCAAAGAACATTTTGATCAAAGAGGATCAAGTAATCAAGCTAGAATAGAGATCTAAAATCAACAAAGGTAGTTGCCTCAATAATCAGGTCAAGTCATTATTACTTTCTAATAATTGTAGCAGTGAATCAAATCTCCTAATAGAGTTATCCTAACATGTATTTTGCCAAATCCTCTAACAAGGTGGTATTTCTAGATTGAAGTGTTTGAAGACCTCTAACAAGGCCACTTCTAATATGATGAATTAAATCCTCTACCAAGGTCACAACTAATAGTGTGTTTTGTACCCTTTAACATGGTTGGCTCCTAATAGGGCTCACTTTAGAAGAGTGAAAAATAGTAACTAATTGCAATTGGTGGTTCTCCCAAATTGGGTTTCCAAGTTAAATCTTGGTGTCTCATGTGTTCATATTATTTTCTTTATGTTTCTACAACTAAGTTAATCACATTTAATATCTTAAGATCTGCATGTTCACTATTAATCGAGTGCCAGTAATATTTTTAGTGTTAATTGTGAGACAACAATATTTTTAGTGTTAACTGAGTGACAGTAATATTTCATTGTTAACCGAGTTACAAAAAGTATTTGTTTTGACATCTTAAGGGACTCGGATTTATTTTTTGTGGTAACTAATTACCCTTCCCCTCTTAGTTACTCCTTTACATTTCCAACAATTGGTATTAGAGTATTTGGTGCTTGCAGATAAGGTTTCAAGGAATTAAGCTAAAGATCGAGATGTCTTACAAAAAGGAAATTATTAAGTTGAACAAAGATAACTTCCAAGCATGATAGGAACTCATGAAGCTACATTTGGAAACCATTGGACACACAGGCCTAAAGTACCTAGAGAACAAGTATATGGCACCTACTAGATCTTTGACTATGGAACAAATTACAGAAAAGAAGGATCACAACATAGTGATGATTGACATTACATCTACTCTCAATAATGTTGAATTTGATGAAGTCAAAGATTGTCTTACTACTCATGAAATATGGATCAAACTAAAATATATCTATAGAGGAGATGGAAATGTGAGGAGAGCTAAGGTAGAAAGTCTAAGATATCAATTTGATCAAATGAACATGAGATAAGATGAAAACATTGCACAATACAATGAAATAATCAAAGCAAGTGTGAGTGTAATTAGAACCTCGAGAGGGATAATAGATGATGTGATAGTGGTTAACAAGATGGATGAGATGTTAGGTTAATAGATGAAATATGGATTGAGATAGCTAGATTAAACCTAAAAAAGTACACATCATTTATGAGATCCCTAATCTAAATGAATGAAGGTATATAGAAAAAATTTGAAAGCATTATATACACCTTGAATTTAGATTTTGATCAGATTGTGAAGGAATTTCTAAGGTCATTAAAAGTGAATTTGAAGTTGAAGAGTGATCATGTGTTGATTATTAGTTTTACTAGGTTGTTTAGGAAGAAAACTTCCAAACCCTAAATGTGAGAATGTCATTTGGATCATCATAAACTATGAAGAATCAAGGAGAAGAGGTAAGAAATGTTCAATTGGTGAAAAGTGACAATTTCCCTCCATGAAAATATTGTGTTATTCTTAAATTTTCTATGAAAGGAGATTTAATGGGTGTGTTATCATTGATACCACCTAGGTTTATTATGATTCATGATGTACGGAGCTATTACATGTGTAAAATCAATGAAGTAGGAGACTATGAAATTTAAAAGGCCTACCAAAAGTTGTGTGATGAAGGAGTATTGAAGAACAAGTCAAAGATTGTAGAGAGGAAAGGGTTAATACATGCCCTAGAGTCTTTGAGAAATTTCAAGATTGAATGGTTCAAGGTTGTGCTGAGCTGAATTCATGATGTTGGATATAATTGTTCAATTGTGTGTTGTCTTTGATGTTACAAAAATGTCATATCAATCAATAGATAGAGTCTACCATGCTTAGTTTTTCAGCAAAGAAAATTACAAAGTCTACTAAGCATTCCTAAAAGTTACTCTGTGGAAACTATGTCTACCGAGCTCACTCACATGTTGAAGGATTCTATGGCAGAAGTTAGTGGTAATTGAGCTCACAAGGTTATCAAAGGAAAGTTAGTATTTACCAAGTTCACTCAGTCTCCAAAGGATTTTGTAGAGTTCGCAGTGTTCACCGAGCTTTAGTTGGTTAACACTGGAAATCATTTCTGGAGTAGTGTTTACCGAGTAGGGTTGGCCAATGAAGGATTTTAGTGTTTTGGGAAATAAAGTTTAATTGTTTTATGTAATACTTGTAGCCGACTAATGTAATGATTATTGGTAAATGTAACTTGTAAATGGGCCAACTTGACAATTTCTAAGGTATAAATAAAAGGTCAAGTTGTGAATTCTAAATGGTAATGACCGAGCATGCAAGTGTGTCGAGTGTGTGAAGAAGAAAGTGTGAACAAATTTTGAAGAAGGATCAAATATCCTTGAGGAGCAGCAAAGTTGTATTTTATTAGAAGAGGATCTAGTAAAGTAGAAAAAAGATCTGTATCAACAAATTCATCTCATTCAGGTCATTTCATTGTTACTTTCTCAACATTGTAGCAGTGATTTCTAAATCTCTTAACAGAGTTGGTTTAATAGCCATTTTGTAAATCCTCTAACAAGGTGAAAATTCTATTGAATTGTTCTAAAGTCCTCTAGCAAGGCCACTCCTAGCAAGGTGATTAAATCCTTTAACAAGGTCACACCCAATAGTGTGTTTTGTAACCTTTAATAGGGTCGGCTCCTAACAAGGTTCACTTCAGAAGAGTGAAAATCAGTAGCTAGTTACTTGGTGGTTTTTCCCATATTGGGTTTTCACGTTAAATCTGGTGTCTCATGTGTTCATATTATTTCTTTATGCATGCATGTTAATAATTGTGAATATTTAAATTTTGCTAAAGATAACATACACTGCATCTACCGAGTTACAACATTTTTCTGTGTGGCTACTGAGTGACGGTAGTAGCTAGTTTTATAAGACATCTAAGAGATCTATGGATTTTTTTTGTGGTAATTGATTCACTCCCCCATGCCCACCCCCCCCCGCCCGCCCCCCCCCCCCCCCAAGTTACTCCATCTATATTTCCAACCATTGGTATCAAAGCTCTTGGTACTTGTAGGAAGGATTTCAAGGATCTAAGCTAAAGATCAGGATGTCTTACAAGAGGGAAATTCCAACACTTAATAGGGATAGTTTTTAGCATGGCAAGGTCTCATGAGACTACATCTGGCTTCCATTGAAGATATAGGATTGAAATATCTGAAGAATATGTAACTCCTTCTGGTACATTATCTGTCAATGACATTGCTGAGAAGAAGACTCATAACACCATGATGATAGATATTGCATCTGCCCTAAGCTATGAAGAATTTGATGACATCAAGGACTGCAAAACTACCTTTGCTATGTGGAACAAGCTGAAAGATATCTATGGAGGTGATGACAATGTGAGAAGAGCCAAAGCAAAAAGTCTAAGAGGACAATTTGATCAAATGAGGATGAGAGAGGATGAGAACATTTCTAAATATGTTGAAAGAGTCAAAGTAAGTGTCGGTGCAATCAAGGCTTCTAGAGGAGATATCAAGGAGGAAACAGTTGTAAGTAAAGTTTTTGGAACATTGCTTCCTATTTATGCAATTGGAGTTTCTGCAATTCAAGAAAGAAGATGTGAAGATAATCATAAGATAAATTTAGAGGCCATAGTAGGAAGATTGACTATATTTGAGGTAGATAACTATGATAACTATCTTTCAGCTTCCAAGAATATTGAATCAGCATTTGAAGCCAAGCTTTCACTCAAAGAAAAGGGTAAAAAGATAAAGGATTCTCAGTTAGAAAGTGAAGAAGAACCAAAATAGAGTTCTGACAGTGATCTTGAGGTGGTTTAAGCTCTACTTGCAAGGAAATATTCCAGAGGGAAGGTTCCTCTGATCTATTTTTCATTTGAAGAAATTGGTCATATTGCTGCTAGGTGTCTAAGCAAGAAAAACAAAGATGAGAAGAAAGGTCACAAGTGAAATGGCAAGAAAGACTTCAAATCATTCAAGGAAAAAGGTAAGAAAACATGTTTCATGGCTAAAGATTCTAAGGATTTTGACAATAGTGAAGATGAAATTGTTTACATTGCTATGAAAGATGAATCTAATAATCATGAGGAAGATAAGATGGCACTTTAATCTCATGTAAGTATAACTGATACATGGATCATAGATAGTGGTTGTTCTTATCATATGACTGGTGACAAAATAAAGTTTGAATAGTTTGGAGACTATGATGGTGGTAGTGTAAGGTTTGGTAATAATGAACCTTGTTGCATAAAAGGAAGAGGAATAATCTCACTAACCAAAGAACTTGTATGTGATAATGCCTATTGGGTTGAAAGACTAAAACACAATCTGTTGAGTGTGCCATAGCTAATCAATATTGGATTCAAGGTGAAACTCGTGCATGGAAAGGCAAGACTATTGGATGACAAAGGAAAGTTGATTGGATTAGGCATACAAATAAAAGGTAACTTGTTCTATCTTGAAGTTAGTGAATGTTCATGTTTTATTGCTCAAGTTGAAGAAAGTTGGTTATGGCACAGAAGGCTATGTCATGAGAATTTTGATAACCTAGTGAAAATAAGAAAATTCAAGAAAGTAAGAAGCATTCCTAGTATAAAGAAACCTGATGTTGGTCTATGCAAGAATTTTTAGGTTGGTAAGATGGGAAAGACTAGCTTTAAAAGTAAAAACTATTAGTCTGAGGAAATTTTGGAAATTATGCATACTGATTTGTGTGGACCTATTAGAATTGAGAGCTATACTAGAGAAAAGTTCTTCATTCTTTTTATTGATGATTACTCTAGAATGATGACTATCATATATCTGAGAGAGAAATTAGAAGCATTTGAGAAGTTCAAATGGTATTTGGCTAGAGTAGAAAAGGAAACAGAGAAAAGACTAAAATTTTTGAGATCAGATAGAGGTGGTGAATTCATCTCCCATGAACTCAATAACTTTAGCATTGAAAGAGGAATCAAAAGATAGGTATCAGCTCCTAGAACTCCTGAGCAGAATGGAATAACTGAAAGGAGGAATGGATATATCATGGACTGTATAAGAAATCTAATGATTGAAAAGAACATTGCTATCAAATACTAGAAGGAAGCTATCAACACTACAGTTCATACCTTGAACCGAGTATAGTTGAAGAAGGACTCATTCAAAACCCCCTATGAGTTATGGTATGGCTATAAACCAAAGGTAAGTTACCTAAAAGTATTTGGAAGTAAATGTTATATTTTGAAAGAATCTAGAAAAGGGAAATTTGATGTGAAGGGTGAGGAAGGTATATTTTGTTAGAATTTTTTAGAATAACTAAGAGGGGGGTGAATTAGTTATTCAAGGTCCAAATGCCCTATTAATAGCTTTTTACTACTTTTAATGAATCCATACACTTTTCATCCATGCAAACTTAAATCAATCATATAAGCAAGTTACAATAAATCAATATGCAAAGATAAAACATCCAAGATCAACACATGACACAATGATTTACATGGAAACTCAATTTGGAAAAAACCACTGGTAACATGCTAGTTGATTCTCACTCTTCTGAAGTGATGCCCTGTTAAGGGCCTGCCCTATTAAAGGCTTACAACACATTGTTAAATGTGACCTTGTGACTTGGTTAAAGGTCTTTGGAACATTCACTTGGAATTTCACCCTGTTAAAGGATTTATCTTATGGCTATTAAACCAACCTAAGTCCATAGGATTTAAACTTACTGTTACAATTGCTAGAAAGTAACGATAATGGTCTTTTGATCTGATATAACTTACAACATACTTTGTAGATTTCAGATCACACTTTCAATTCAATCCTTATGCTTGGCTTCAATCACTCTAGCTCTAACTGCTTGTCTTCCTCTCAAGCTTCATCTCCTTGAGTCTTCTTACTCATTCTACCAATGCAATCATCCTTGTGGTCATCTATCGAAACAGAGTTCCTATACTTTCTTCTCCTTAGCACCTTCTTCAATACTTCATGCTTTTATGCTTGACCACCTCTCTCTCTCTCCTTTTTTTTATTAACTTATGTTTTCTTAAATAGAAATTTGATTTACCTTTGCTGCTCAATTCTCCGTCTCCAATTTTAGGGTTTCAAAATGGATTAGGTAGGATACAATGCATCTACCCCATATATTGTTCTCTTCTAAAAACTTTGCCAGTTGTATCCTTAAAAAAGTTCTTCATGGTGTTTTGTGCCACTAGCTCATCATTCTTATCTTCCTTTTAATTCACAAATTTCTAGATAACAAGCTTGTCGGCTTAGATCTGGCGAATCTTCGATTTCCAAAATAATGCAGCAACTTGGCATTATTGAGTTATTGGTGCTCGGCACCTCTGTGTTACTCGGCACCTATACCTACTCGGCACTTGGTCTGCTTGGCACTTGATAAACTCTGTGTCACTCGATATCTGAACTTGCTTGGCATCTGAAGTTTACTCGACATCTGAAGTTTACTCGACATTTGAAGTTTACTCGGCATTAATTAGGAATTTTCTCGGCTCTTACTAGCTTTCTCAACTCCTTCTCTCTAATGAACTTAGTTGAGCTTTACAAAAGACTTAGCTAAAACCTTAAATCTTTGATATGTTTCAGTGTGCCCATTCTTTGTATCTTATAGTATGTCATCAAATACACTTTTTCATCAATGGCTTAGCTGATCCTTGTACTTCATTACAACATCATAACTTCAACCTTTCTCTAGGTGTTCTAGTTACATCTTATTGATTGCCTCCTCCTTGACAATCAACTAATTGATAGTATTTGGATCACTAAAGCAATTTTCATTCTTGCAAGTAGCAAGTTTGACATCAATGAAAAAACAATGATTGAGAACATTCTTTACCAGTTCCATGTATTATTCCAACAACTTTTCTTATGATCATTTCAATCATTTACAGCAATCTCCCTCTTTGGCATTGATGGCAAACCAAACTAATCAATTAATCAACTTAGTTACCACCAAGATTTGTATAGCTTGCTGCATTTTTACTACTGATCTCATATATCTCCCTCTTTCATATATATCTCCCTCTTTCTTTGTATTGATCAAATTTCTGCATATTTCTCCCTCTTTGACATAAATGCCAAAGATGTAGCATCTTTATTATGCAGAATATAAGCTTTGGCTTCTTGTTGATTTTCTCCCTCTATCACCATGCTTGTGATTGATTTGGAGTTTCTGCTCCTGTTGTCATCCTTTACATCAACCTATTAATATTTTAATGATTTATTCCTGTTGATGAAGGGCAGCTTCCTTGTTGCCTTAAACTTCTTGAGTTAGGGGTATTACCCCCAACTTGCCTCTAAGATATTCATAGGAATCCTTGAGCAATGGTTTGGTGAAGATATCTGTAGTTTGTTCCTTTGTGTGAATGTATTCCAACTTTACTTGTTTGTCTTCTACCAATTCTCTGACATAATGATACTTGATTGCAATATGCTTGGTTTTTGCATGCATCACTGGATTTTTGGATATGTTTATAGCACTTGTATTATCACAATACAATATCACAAGTTTTGTTACCTCTTCTTTCATTCCTTCCAATAGATGTGTGAGCCACACAATGTTTGTGCAATTGACTGCAGCTGCCACATATTCTGACTCTGTAGTGGACTGGGATGTACATGTTTGTTTCTTGCTAATCCAAGTGACCAACCTTTTGCCTAGAAATAATGCACCTCCACTTGTGCTTTTTCTATCATCAATGTTTCCTCCCTAGTCTGCATCTGTATATGCATTGAGCTCAATTTTTCCATTCTTTTTGTAGTATAGACCAATGTTATCAGTTCTTTTAAGATATCTCATTATTCTTTTTACTGCTATGAGATGGTTTTCTTTAGGATTAGCAGAGAACCTAGCCACTATTACAACTGCTAATGCTATGTCTGGTCTACTATGTACAACATATTGTAGTTTTCCAATCATGGATCTGTACATTGTTTGATTGACTTCAGCTTACTCATCATTTTTGGACAGCTTATTTCCTATTGCCATTGGTGTGCTGACTGGTTTGGATTCCTCCAATCCAAACATTTTAAGAATTTCTTTGATGTATTTTGATTGTGTAACAAATATTCCATGTTTGAGTTGATGTACTTGCAACCCAATGAAAAATTTGATTTCTCCAAACATAGACATCTCAAATTCATGTTTCATCTTGTTAGCACAACCTTTGCAAAGTACTTCCTTACCACCAAACACTATGTCATCCACAAAGATTTTAGATACAATAATGTCTTTACCTTCTTCTACTTTGATGTACATGTTGTTGTTATCATTAGTTCTTTCAAATCCAATTTGCGCTAGATACTTGTGAAGTCTCTCATACCATGCTCTAGGTGCTTGTTTCAAACCATAGAGTGCTTTATGTAGCTTACACACCATATCCCTATTGTTTTCATCAACAAATCCTTCTGGTTGTTCAATGTAGACTTCTTCTTCTAGTATACCATTTAAGAAGGAATATTTTACATCCATCTGATAGACTTAAAAAATTTTGTAGGCAACATATGCAAGTAAAGTTCTTACTCCTTCCATTCTAGCAACAAGAGAAAATGTTTCCCCATAGTCTATTCCTTCTTCTTGAGCATAACCGTTGCATACTAGTCTAGCTTTATTTTTGGTAATCTCACCATTCTCATCTAGTTTGTTTCTGAATACCCATTTGGTGCCAATCACATTCTTGTCAGTTGGTCTGGGAACCAAACTCCAGGTTTTGTTTTTCTTATTTGATCAATCTCTTCTTCCATAGCTTTATACCAGTCATCATCTTGTAATGCACCATTTACTATCTTGGGTTCAGATTTGCTGATCAGACATGATTCATGTCTTAGTCTATTCCTTGTCATTGGTCTTGCATCTTTGTCACCAATTATCTGTTCAGTAGGGTGATGTCTTTTTACATATTTGGATAACCTTGGCTCTGTCCTTGTTTCCATGTTTGATCTTCCAGATTCAAGATCACTATGCACTTCATTGTCAAGTTCTTCTTCATCATGTGTACTGTCTTCAGAATTAGATTGTGCATTTTCTTCATTCTGCAACTCGGCTTCTGAATGTAACTCAGCATTCACTGGTTGAGACTCGACTAAAACTGAAACTTGTTGTTGATTTTCAATTTTATTGACATCATCCTCATCAACAGTCATTCCTTCATAAGAATACACAAAGGTTCTGTACTCTTCCATTTTCTTTGGTACTTTAGCTTGGACTTCTGTGTGCTCATCAAAATTTACATTTGCACATTCCACAATTTTGTTAGTGTTAGTATTCAAGCACTTATATGCCTTACTTCTAGTGGAATAACCAAGAAATATGCCTTCATCACTTTTTGCATCAAATTTTCCATTTCTAGCATCTTTAAGGATAAAGCATTTACAACCAAACACTTTGAAATATTTTACATTGGGTGAGTAACCATACCATAATTCAAAAGGTGTTGTATTTGTACCTTTCTTGACTTGTACTTGGTTTAGTGTATGAATAGCTACACTTACCGCTTCTCTCCAGTATTTTAGAGCAACAGTCTTTTCCATCATTAATGTTCTGGCACAGTCAATCACAAATCTATTTCTTCTCTCAACAATTCCATTTTGTGGGGGAGTTCTAGGAGCTGATGTTTGTCTTTTGATTCCTTTATCATTACAGAATATCTCGAATTCATTTGATGTAAATTCACCACCTCTATCTAATCTTAGGCATTTCAAGCTTTTCCCAGTTTCCTTTTCAACTCTAGCCACATACCACTTAAACATTTAAAAAGTATCAGATTTTTGTTTTAAGAACACAACAGTCATCATCCTGGAATAGTCATCAACAAATAGCATTATGTATTTATCTCCTCTATAGCTTTGTATTTCCATTGGACCACATAAGTCAATGTGAACTAACTCAAGTATCTCTTTAGATGTATAGTTTTTGCTTTTGAAACTTGACTTTGTCATCTTTCCTAGCTGACATTGTTTGCACATGATATTATCAAGCTTCTTCAATTTTGGTAAACCTCTGACTTTCTTCATTTTACTGATGTTGACTAGATTATCAAAGTTGACATGACATAATCTTCTATGCCATAACCATTCATCATTAAATTTTGCAAATAAACAAGAAACATCATCCATATCAAGGTAAAACAAATTACTCTTTGTTTGATCTCTTTTTCTTATCAGTTTACCATCAGTATCATAGATTTTTGCAGTTTTGTTTCCAAATTCCACTTTGCAACCTATATTGCCTAACTGTGAGACACTCAGTAAATTGTAGTTTAATCCTTCAACATAATATGCATTGTCACATGAAATTTGTTCTGTGAGCTTAATGGAACCTTTTCCTTTAATTTGACATGGAGCATCATTACCAAATCTAACACTATTTCCATCATATTGAGTAAAGTTAACAAACTTACTTGTGTCTCCTGTCATGTGATGTGATCATCCATTGTCTATGATCCATCTATCATTCTTGTTTATACATGTTACCAGTGTTGTGGTCTCTTCTTCATCAGATTGGTCCTTCATGGCTACATAAAAAACTTCATCATCATTGTCATCAGAATTTTCTTCAACAATATAACACTTCTTACCTTTTTCTTTGTAATTTCTCTTGTCATCATCTCTTCTGTACTTGTATTTGTTTCCTTCCTTGGAATCCTTTTTTTGTGGACACCTTGCAGTAATATGACCTACTTCATTGCAATTGAAATAAATGATAGACATCTTACCTTTGAATTTTCCTTTGCCCCTGTGAAATCTTCTAGTGAGCAATGCTTCCAATTGTTCCACATCTTCCTCATCAGTGCTACTGTCAATGGATACATACTCCATTTTTATTTCTTTCTTTGATTTTACTTGTTTAGCATCTTTCAGTGATAACTTGGCCTTAAAAGCAGATTCAACATTTTTAGGTCTATAGTTGTCAAAGTTAGATAACTCAAATGCAGTGAGTCTACCTATTATACCTTCAAAACTTAGATTGTTTCCTAGTATACATCTTAGCTCTTGTATTGCTGATACTCTGATAGCATAGATAGGGAGCAAGGTTCTTAAGAACTTACTATTAACAGTATCTTCATCCAGTTGACCACTCAAGCATCTTATTGCACTTACCACTTCCTTTATTCTTGGACCATACTGAGCAGCATTCTCATTTTCTTCCATTTTCATGTCATCAAACTTTCTTCTAAGACTTTCTCTTTTTGCTCTTTATACATTCTGATCTCCTCCATAGATGTCTGATAGGGCTTTCCACATTTTGAATGCTGTGTCACATCCTTTGATATCGTCAAATTCAGCATAGCTGAGTGCAGAGGCAATTTCTAGCATTGTCTGATTGTGTTCTTGCTTGTTTTTCATGTCTTCTGTAGTAGGAGCACCTGTTGGATCTACATGTTCAGTGACAATTGAATTTTGGGCATAATCTCCTATGGATCCAAGATGTACCTTCATCAAACTTTGCCATGCAAGAAAGTTGTCTTTGTTGAGCTTGGGAACTTCTCTCTTTGGCATTTTGATCTTTTCTACTTGTAGTCCCTTTAAACTGAATCAACAGTCAGGCTCCGATACCAATTGTTAGAATTCTTTAGAATAACTGAGAGGGGGGGTGAATCAGTTATTCAAGGTCCAAATGCCCTATTAATAACTTCTTACTACTTTTAGTGAATCCATACACTTCTCATCCATCCAAACTTAAATCAATCATATAAGCAAGTTATAGTAAATCAATATGCAAAGATAAAACATCCAAGATCAACACATGACACAATGATTTACGTGGAAACCCAATTTGGGAAAAACCACCAGTAACATGCTACTTGATTCTCACTCTTCTGAAGTGATGCCCTGTTAAGAGCCTGCCCTGTTAAAGGCTTACAACACACTGTTAAATGTGACCTTGTTAGAGGATTTCACCAAACTATTAGGAATGGGCCTGGTTAAAGGTCTTTAGAACATTCACTTGGAATGTCACCCTGTTAAAGGATTTATCTTATGGCTATTAAACCAACCTAAGTCCATAGGATTTAAACTTACTGTTGCAATTGCTAGAAAGTAGCGATAATGGTCTTTTGATCTGATATAACTTACAACATACTTTGCAGATTTCAAATCACACTTTCAGTTCAATCCTTATGCTTGGCTTCAATCACTCTAGCTCTGACTACTTGTCTTCCTCTCAAGCTTCGTCTCCTTGAGTCTTCTTACTCATTATGCCAATGCAATCATCCTTGTGGTTGTCTATCCAAACAGAGTTACTATGCTTTCTTCTCCTTAGCACCTTCTTCAATACTTCATGCTTTTATGCTTGACCACCTCTCTCTCTCTCCTTTTTTTTATTAACTTATGTCTTCTTAAATAGAAATCTGCTTTTCCTTTGCTACTCAATTCTCCCTCTCCAATTTTAGGGTTTCAAAATGGATTAGGTAGGATACAATGTATCTACCCCATATCTTGTTCTCTTCTAAAAACTTTGCCAGTTGTATCCTTAAAAATGTTCTTCATCATGTTTTGTGCCACCAAATCATCATTCTTATCTTCCTTTTAATTCACAAATTTCTAGATAACAAGCTTGTCGTCTTAGATCTGGCGAATCTTTGATTTTCAAAATAATGCAGCAACTCAACATTATTGAGTTATTGGTGCTCGACACCTCTGTGTTACTCGACACCTATACCTACTCGGCACTTGGTCTGCTCGACACTTTATAAACTCTATGTCACTCAACATCTAAACTTGCTTGGCATTTGAATTTTACTCAACATCTAAAGTTTACTCGACATTAACTAGGAATTTTATTGGCTCTTACTAGCTTGCTTGGATCCTTCTCTGTAATGAACTTATTTGAGCTTTACAAAAGACTTAGCTAAAATCTTAAATCTTTGATATGTTTCAGTGTGCCCATTCTTTGTATCTTATAGTATGTCATCAAATACACTTTTTTATCAATGGCTTAGCTGATCCTTGTACTTCATTACAACATCATAACTTCAACCTTTCTCTAGGTGTTCTAGTTACATCTTATTGATTGCCTCCTCCTTGAAAATCAACTAATTGATAGTATTTGGATCACTAAAGCAATTATCATTCATGCAAGTAGCAAGTTTGACATCAATGACAAAACAATGATTGAGGACATTCTTTACCAGTTCCATGTATTATTCGAACAATTTTTCTTATGATCATTTCAATCATTTCCAACATATTTTTGGGATATTCTTGCAAAAGTAAGGCATATAGATGTTTGAATTTGTCTACTCACAAAGTCATAGAAATTGCACATGTGAAAGTTGATGAGTTTGCAGAAAGGACTGAAGAAGAAAGAAAAAGGAACTAGAAGATTATAGGAGATTTTTTTTTATTGAACCTGATATAGTGCTAGATACATCTGTCAATCAAGTAACTTCTACTCCTGAGTCTTCCTTAGTCACCAAGTTGCAAGAAGTTCAAACTGAGTTGTAGGAACCCGAGTCACATTTAGATGCTATTGAGCCAATGCCTACTGAGTTTGAAGAACCCAAGTAGTAGATAGATCAACCAGAGACAAAAATTGAAATTCAAAATGAAGATAGTGAACTCAATCAAAAGGCAAGGAACCTGTATTGGCTAAGTATGTCAAAAGACATCATGCACTAGATCAGATTATTGGAGACAAATTTGAAGGTACTGTGACAAGAAGTAAGCTAAAAGATACTTTTTTACTTGTTGATTTTGAACCTAAAAATGTCAAAGATGCATTAGAAGACAAAAATGTGATTGGAACTAAGTGGGTATTTAGAAAAAAGTTGAATGACGATGGTAAGGCATCAAGGAACAAAGTTAGACTAGTATGCAAAGGCTATTCTCAAGAAGAAGGAATAGACTGTGGAGAGACTTTTGCTCCTATTGCAAGATTGGAAGGTGTTAGGACCTTACTTGCATATGATACACATAAAGGATACAAGGTATATTAGGTGGATATAAAATCAACATTTCTCAATGGTATTCTAGATGAAGAAGTCTACATTGAGCAACTTGAAAGTTTTGTTGATCTAGGCAAGAGGGACATGGTCTACAAATTACACAAAGAATTCTATGGTCTGCAAGAAGCCCCTAAATCATGTTATGAAAAATTGCATAACTGTCTTATTCAGATTGATTTTCAGAGAACTAATGATAATAGTAGCTTGTATATCAAGGAAGGACTAGATAACAAGATTGTTTTAGCAGAAATATTTGTGGATGATACTTTTTTTATAGGAAATGATGATCTATGCAAATAATTTTTAGAGAAAATGAACAAGGAATTTGAGATTCTAATGTTTAGAGAGATTAAATTCTTTGTTGGTCTTCAAATTCAGCAAAGTAAGAATGGTATCTACATCACTCAATCTAAATACATCAAGGAGATACTCAAAAAGTTTGGTATGGAAGATTGTAAACCAATTGTTATGTTTTGTGATAATACAAGTGCAATCAACATTTCAAAGAAACAAGTAATGCATTCAAAAACTAAGCACATTGCAATAAAGTATCACTTTGTCAGAGAATTGGTGTAGGATAAGGAGATTAGATTGAAATATGTCCATACAAAGGAACAGATTGTGGACATATTCACTAAGCCATTACCAAAGGTTGCATTCTTGTATCTAAGAGATAAGTTAGGGGTCATTCCCCTATATGAAGCTCACTGAAATGAAGTTTTAGTGATGCATCAACAAGAACCAAGTTGAAGATCTATTAGTTGATGTAGCGTAGTCATGGGAACATTGCATATGAATTAGTACTCAAGGTACATTGCTACTCATTTGGTATGTGTTGTCTTTGGCATATGTTGTCAAAGAGGGAGAGTTTACTGTCATATCTTTCTAAAATTTGAATTTTTTTGTGGAGAGTTCATTGTTTAAAAAGAAGCTATGTAATTCCTTCATAGAGAGAGATTACTATATTAGAGAAGTTTGTGGCATAAAATCTAAGAAGGAGAAATGTTCTGTCAAGAAAGACTTGTTCTCAAATTTTATTGTGCTATGACATATGTTTCCATCAATGCGAAAGATGGAGATTGTTGGATACAATTGTTCAATTGTGTGTTGTCTTTGATGTTACACAAATGTCATATTAGTTAGTAGATAAAGTCTACTAAGCTCAGTTGGTCAGCAAAGCTTATTACACAGTCTACCATGCATTCTTGAAAGTTACTCTATGTAAATTGTGCTACCAAGCTTACTCAAGTGTTGAAGAATTATGTGGTAGAAGTCAGTGATAATTGAGCTCACAAGGTTATCAAAAGAAAGTCAATTTTTATTGAGTTCACCCAAAGGATTTTACAAATTTCGTAGTACATTCACCAAGCTTTAGTTAGTTAACATTGGAAATCATTTCTAGAGTAGTGTTTACTGTGTAGGGTCTGCCAATGAAGGATTTCATTATTTTGGGAAATAAAGTTTAATTGTTCTATGTAATACTTGTAGCCGACTGATGTAATGATTATTGGTAAATGTAACTTGTAAATGGGCCAACTTGACAATTTTTAAGGTATAAATAAAAGATCAAGTTGTGAATTCTAAATGGTAATGAGCAAGCATGCAAGTGTGTTGAGTGTGTGAAGAATAAAGTGTGAGCGAGTTTTGAAGAAGGATCAGATATCCTTGAGGAGCAACAAAGTTGTATTCAATCAGAAGAGAATCTAGTAAAGAAGAAAAAAGATTTGTATCAGCAAATTCAGTTGCATCTCATTTAGGTCACTTCATTGTTACTTTCTCACCATTGTAGCAGTGATTTCTAAATCTCTTAATAGAGTTGGTTTAACAACCATTTCTTAAATCCTCTAACAAGGTGATAGTTCTATTGAATTGTTCCAAAGTCCTCTACAAAGGCCACCCCTAGCAGGGTGATTAAATCCTTTAACAAGATCACAATTAACAGTGTGTTTTGTAACCTTTAATAGGGTTGGCTCCTAATAGAGCTCACTTCAGAAGAGTGAAAATCAGTAGCTAGTTACTTGATGGTTTTTCCCATATGGGGTTTCCACCTTAAATCTAGTGTCTCATGTGTTCATGTTATTTCTTTATGCATGCATGTTAATAATTGTGAATGTTTAAATTCTACTAAAGATAACATATACTGCATCTACCAAGTTACAACATTTTTCTATGTGGCTATCGAGTGACAACAATAGCTAGTTTTATAAGACATCTAAGGGATTTATGGATTTGTGTTTGTGGTAATTGATTCACCCCCCACACCCCCCCTTGATCTCAGTTACTCCATCTATATTTCCAACATATGACATGGAGTTATGGTTGGAGAATGGGCTGGTAAAAATAATGAAGAAGATTATTCATGTTGTAAGATGGTATCCAACATTTAAAAACTAGAAGAATACCATGTGATGCCAAAGTAAAGATGAAGATGAGGAAAACACCAAGGATGAGTGGAATGGACATAACATGTCAATTTCAAACATTACTAATCCATTGATTGACTTTGTAGTAAGAGTGATTGCACATCAATTTTACTAGTAAGGATGATTGAATATGTGCCATGTGTGGTAGTAGATTAGGTTTGGAAGATTGTGATTAAAGACCATGAATATGATCTTGTTGAGCTCCAATAGTTGCAACTAGTTGAGAACATTTTATTAACTAGAAAGGATAAGAATTCTATGTGTGAGTTTGAATCACTGATAATGTATATTTTTTTAATGTTCAGATTCATTTTCCTACCATTGGCAATGTTGTATGGGAGAAAGGAAAACCTACTACTAGGAAAATAAGTGAGTATATTACAAATTTGGCAGACATTTTAGAGAATGTGTTAGATCGATGTTTTGATGAGTTTAGATAGAAAATGAGAAGAAGAATGAGGATTCCTACATCCTAAGTTGAGAAATAATATAATGATGTATATTTTCTAGTTTACACTAATTACACATTTGTTTAGGAAGTTAAGTTCAAGGTATCCTAGCTTAAATCATGTGGATATGAGATTGACATTGATGATGTAAGTGCAACAATTAGTGCACTACTTATTGAAGAAATTGATGCAAAGGCCAAGCCCTTTGGAAAGTATGAAGAAGGAAAAACAAGAATAATAGTAGATATTAAGATTTATTCTACTGACAAGAAAATGAAGAAAACATTTAAAGACCTAGAAGGGAATCTAGGCACACAGACTAAAGGTGAAGGACCTTTAATGACTACATAAGGTCTTCGAGAAGATCAAGATAATGATGGTAATGCAGAGGAAGAGGAAGAAAGTGCAAAATAATAGGGTAAATCCTTAGCACTTATCTCACCACCAACAAAGAAGGAAAATATACTCAAAATCATATTAGCTAAGGAAAATAAGACTATAAAGAAAGTAATATCTAAGTCCCTCTCTCCTCCTACACCACTTAGACTAAGAACTAGGAAAGTAATAAGAGATAATGCCAATCCACCATTGAAAAAGAGTGTTACAAGGATTAGAAAACTAAATAAAGGTTCCAATGACACAAAGGGAAAACTTTTAGCTAGAAAAAGTCAAGCAAGGAGAAGAAAAATAGTAACACAAAAGGATGACAAAGAAGAAGATATAGAGAAAATAGATTTTAATGAAACAGGTCACTATCAAGCAGTTGTATATACATTGCCTAAATCTATTGATGAGGTATGTGACAGCATTAGAATATCTAAATGCTTATCATGATTTAAACCCATAAAGTATGGAACACAAAAGGAAGAAAATGATAAAAGACTTAGAAGGGAAACTAGGCAAACATACTAAAGGTGAAGGACCTTTAATGATTACACAAGGTCTTGGAGAAGATCAAGAAAGTGATGGTAATGTAGAGGAAGAGGAAGAAAGTACAAAAAAAAGGGTAAATCCTTAGCACTTGTCTCGCCACCAGCAAAGAAGGACAAGATAGCCAAAATCATAGAACCTAAGGAAAAGAAGGGTATAAAGAAAGTAATATCTAAGCCCCTCTCTCCTCCTACCCCTCTTAGACTGAGAACTAGGGAAGCAACAAGAGCTAATTCTGAGCCACCATTGAAAAAGGGCATTGAAAGGATTATAAAACAAAGTGAAGGTTCCAGTGACACAAGTGCACTAAAGAGAAACCTTTCAGTCACCAAGGGTTAAGCTAGGAGAAGAAAACTAATAACATAGAAGGATGACAACGAAGAAGATGCAAAGAAAAGAGATTTTGATGAAATAATTCAATATCATTGCTACATACAAAGCCTAAATCTATTGATGAGGTATGTGACAACATTAGAAACTCTATAGGCTTATCATGATTTAAATTCATAAAGTATGGAACACTGAGTGAATATTATAAGTCAAAGGTGGAAGAAGTCATGTTAGACATGATGGATAAGTTTAAAACCACCCCCATGGAGATAGGAAATAATATTCCAAATGAAATGTATAGTAGAATTGATGGTAAATAAGAGAAGGTGCATTAGCTAATATCATGCTTGAACTCATAGCTAAAAAAATAATTTTTTTTTGGAGAAGTATAGGAATATACTCATTTGTAAATATATATATTTTATGGTATTGCAATATAAATTTTAAGATGTTGTAAAACAAAGTGAATTGTTGTGGAAATGCATTTTTGGACTAATTGTTGCTAAAGATACTTACAAGGGTGGTAAAGGTAAGGAAGTTGAATAGGTCACTAAGAAATATGTACATAATGACCTAGATATACTAGAGGAAGCTATTAGAAAAAAGGTAGAGGAGAGTGAAAAAGATATTGTAACTATTGAAGATGTACATAGTGACAAAGAAGACACAGGTGTGTCAAGCACATAGGAACATGATTGCTAATCTCATTTTGGTTTTGACAAGGCAATGACAAAACACTTAGTCATTATCTAGAAAAGAACAGTGCAATCCAAGTGCACAATATATGTCAAGAATAAGCCTCTAGACAATGCATGTTAAGTAATATGACCATTTAGTGTTGAGCACTAGTACGTCTTGAGCAATCAATGTGTGCTAAGTCACTCTAGAGTTGACCAATAAATACATGTTGAGTGATTCAGGTGCTGAGAAATAGTAAGTGTCAACTTATATAGAAGTCAAGTATCATCATATAGAGGACGATGAAGACCAAGCAACAAAAATTAGTGATGTTGAGTAAGCACTCTTTGAAATAGAAGTTTGTTATGGCACAAACTTCTATGTAACTAGTTTTTGGCCAAAAAAAAAAACATGAATTTTTGATATTAAGAGATAAGTATTAAATCATGTTACATATCTAGGTATTAAATTCATGCAACCAATCAGAAAAGGAAAGCAATTAGGTAGAAATATGGATCAACCATAGCCATTGATTAAGATCTAACACATCGCCACCAATGCCTATTTAAGGAGGTAAGCCCTAAGAAGAGTATCTATGCATGAGGAGATGAATGCTAAGAGTTTAGAAGGTATTTATGGTGGTATAGATGGCTATGAAAAAGTTATACAGTGCAAAATCAATTTAAGGAGAATAGAGTAAAGCAATGAAAGGATAGAGAAGACATATTTGATTAGGAGGATCAAAGTTTAAACAGTAAAGAGGAGATCTAATATCAAGTAGCAAGGTGTTAACCAAAGGATCAAATGTTGAATCAATTTGATAGGCAATACAAAGTAAATATCTTAATAGAGTAATCCTAACAGAATTTTGTAAATCTCCTAACAAAGTGCTTACTTAATTGTGAGTTTAAAATCTTTTAGTCAAGGTGAGACCTAATAGTCTATGGTAGATCATAATTTGTGATTGAAACTTTGTAGCCATAATAGGACACAATTTACAACTACAGTAGTGAAGATTTGTTGGTTTCATCCCCACCCCAATTTTACCTTTCCTTGGAGGCTTTCTAGGTAATAAAAATCTTGTGTTTTATGTGTTGATTTACTTTATGTTATGGATGTACTGTATGGTTACATCTTTTAGTTTACATGATAAGTTATGAGATGGATGTATGGTGAATTAATTTTATGATGAAAATTTTAAGTGTTGATTGAACCCCCCCACCTAGAACTTACTTTCCCATTAGCATTTTCAACAATTGATATCAAATCTTTGTTCTCTAGAAAGGAAAGTTTGATAGATTTGGAAGTAAGATCTTTAAGATGGAAGTCTACAAATTGGAAAAGACTATTGACAACCAAAATATTGAAATAAAAATTTCCCTACATCAAATAAAGGATGCAAGAGATGAACTACAACATTCATTGAAAAGAAGAAAGGAATTGGTCATTCATCAAAATGACACTCAATATCAAGAAGTAGTTACTACTAGATTATGTGAGGATAGAAACTCAAAAGAGTTTGATGCAACAATTGCAGATCTGATGGAAAAGAATAATGCCCTAAGTGAAGAAGCCTATAATATGAAAATAGAACAAGAAAACCAATCAATATTGTTGTGTGAGACAATTGAACTAAAAAAAAAAAGTTGAAGAAGACAAAAGACTACTAGATAATAGACTTGAGGAGAAGTCATCAGATGTGCAGAGATTATCAAACATTCAATTAGATATGATGAATTAGCTAATGATTTCAATTTAAGAACTCAATAAGAAAGACATTGAGATTAAAACTTTGGAAACATAGACTACCCTACTATAGAATGAATTGAAGAATGAGAAGGAAAATATTAACAAGCCTAGTGAAGCAATATAGTATTTTAAAAAATTGATGGAAGCACCAAGGTCAAGCAATGACACTACTAGTTTGGGCTATTCTACTATTGAGAAAGGAGAATCATCTAGAAGTGGTGAAAAAAGAAATAATAAAGGAACATCAAGCCTACTTGTCATCACTGTAGAAAATTGGGTCACACAACAAATTTCTATAGGAGCAACACTAGAAATCAAAAATCTAAGCAGAAATTCAAGGGACATTATCATAACTACAAGATGCAAGGACATCAGGAACATGAATGCATGACCAAGACAAACAAAACTTAGATATTTTAAAGGTTATTGTTATAACTATAAAAAGGATGGGCACAAGGCATATTAATGCAGCTCCAAATCCAAGTGGACATCAAACAAATAGACAAAGGTACACCACAATGGAAATTATTATGATTGGGATTACAAGACAAGGTACAATTGTCACTATTGCTAAGAATATGGTCATATTCCTAAAAATTGCATTAGGACACACCTCAAAGGTAATTACAATAGATGGTTGAGTGATATTGTATTCTTTATTTTTCTTAAGACCGGCCATGTCAGCATAAATTGTCCAACTCAATCACTTGCATCAAGCAATGAATTCAACAAAGGTAATGGAATGGTTGATGCTAAAAAGGTGAAGATGTAAATGAACAAGATATGGAGAAAGAAGGAATATTTTAGAACATCATGTCTACATAAGGTCACTTTATCTAATGGATCAGATGATCACATCACCCTCAACTAGGCAATCAAAGGTATGTGTGGAACTAATATTTGAACTATAACATTATGCATCAGTTCTAAATATCTAAAATCTGAAAGGATTATATATGCATGAATTAAGATGCAAGGAATGGGTTAGAAGTAAGAGTTATTTTTGTTAGATTATATAGTCCACTGATATAACTGAGAGGGGGGTGGATGAATCACTTATCCAACTAATATCGGTGATAAAAACTTTAAACAATCTTAACCATATGAGTAAAGTAAACTAAAACCACAATAGGGTACTCATACACAATAGCACCAGATATCTTAACTAGAGAAATTCTTCATCAAGGGGAAAAACCTAGAAGGGATGGTACCCACAAAATAATGTACAAATATAAATATTCATTGTTAGAGGATAGAACTTGGTAGGAGTCTATTAAAACATTCAATACATATGAGTCCTTGTTAGGAGACTCTGAAACCCTGTTAGGAGATTCCAACCCTATTAGGAGTTGTGGAAGATAGCTAGACCCACTGCTCAAACAACTTCAAGATTAAGACCAATGAACCTGCTCCAAATGATCTTTGTATTATTCCTTGTAGAATAATAGAACTAAATTGTACTTCCTTCCTCTAAATAGATGCTTTATTTCTATGTTGCTCATAGTAAATCAAACACAACTATCATACTTCTTTGTCTCAGACTTCATCCTCTTATCCATGTCATCAAGAAACACTTAGGAAAATTTCCTTAACTACACATCACTTAACCCTTACTTAGTTACTATGCAACATATAATCTCTAATTGTTATTCTTCTAGTCTCTACATAAACCATATTATGTTGTTATCAATGACAAACATAGTCATGAATGCAACATGTCAATGTTCTCCAATGCTTAGGATACTCCCCCAAAGTAGTATTATCAGCATTCATGTTAAAAATCTCCCCCTTTGGTATTTATGGCAATGTAAATGAAAAATATCTAAGTTCCAAGAATACCAAATTGAACTTTTTTGTTACTGTTGCTCCTCATCTTCTTTAGGATTGGCAATAGTTGTTCATAGTAAACAAATTATAATACTTTCTAGTTGCATATCTCCCCCATAAAGATATCTTACTATTCATTTACACTTCCTTCTGCATACTTACATTTTTGTTTACACACATACATGAATCTTTCTATAACTCTCTCTGACTGTTATGCTTCTAGTCTCTATAGAAACCATACTATGTTGTTATCAATAAAAAACATAGTCACAAATGCAACATGTCAATGTTCTCCAATGCTTAGGATACTCCCCCAAATTAGCATCATCAACATTCATGTTAGAAATCTCCCCCTTTTGTATTTATGGCAACGTAGATGAAAAATATCCAAGTTCCAAGAATACCAAACTAAACTTTGCTTTTGTTGTTGCTCCTCATTTTCTTTAGGATTAGCAATAGTTGTTCATAGTAAACAAATTATAATACTTTCTAGCTGCATATCTTCCCCATAAAGATATCTTACTATGCATTTACACTTCCTTCTACATACTTACATTTCTATCTACACACATACATGAATCTTTCTATAACTCTCCCCCATTGCCTTCTTAGTAGGTGCTTCTCTCCCCATTGCTTAGAATATATTTTTCATGTACATTCTCTCCCCATTGACATCAATGTCAAAGGTATCAAAATCAATACCAATTGTTACATACCAATTGCTAACCAACTACTCCAAGTCATTAACCAAATCGAGTGTCCAATGACACTGTTCAATACTAAATATCAAATACCAAGAGTCCTCAATGACTTAGTGAATGCTAGATACTCCCCCATATAGGAAGCATCATAATTCAGTCTAGTTCAATAATAGTTCTTTGTACCACTGGTCTAATACACTCTCTATATCTCCTACTTAGAAGTAGGCAAGGGCATAACCCCAAGCATACCTCACAATACTCAAAATTATCTTTAGGAAAAGGCTTCATGAATATATCTCCAATCTAACCTCCTTTTCTACTACTTTCTCTCTCAACAAATGATACTTAATAGATATATGTTTTTTTAAGAATGCAATACAAGATTCTTAGACATACTCACTGTACTTGTGTTATCATAGTAAATGATAAAAGGTTCTTCAATCTCAATTTTGATATCCTTCAACATTTACTTCATCCACATAACCTGATTACAATTATTTGCTATTGCAAACATACTCTTCCTTAGTAGTTCTGTATGAAATACAATCTTGATTCTTTGTTAACCAAGAAACCAATATTTCTCCAAGAATGAATGCTCCACTAATGGTTCTCTTTCTTTCATCCATACTGCCTGTCCAATCAACATTAGTATATGTGCACAAAGTGAAATCATTTGATCTATCATACCAAATTCCATAGTCAGATGTCCCTTTCAGATATCTAAATATTCTCTCTATTGCTACAAAATGATATTCCTTAAGATCAGCTTGGAATCTATCTACAATCCCTATTGCATTTTCTATATCTAGTTTGGTGTGAGTCAGATAATGAAAACCTCCAGTCATTGATCTATACTTTGTCTATTCCACTGCAGGTGTCTCATCTTTGTTGGATAACTTGTGAATAATTATCATAGGTGTGCCAACAAGTTTGCAGCTTCCCAAACCAAACCTTTTCAACAAATCTTGTAGGTACTTAGTTTTTGAAATGAATATAGCATAATTGTTCTGCACAATCTACAATTCTAGGACAAACTTCATTTCTCCTATCATGCTCATTTCAAATTCATTCTTCATCTCTTCATAAAATTTATCACTAGCTTCATCATTGCCCCCAAACATGATATCATAAAAAAATATTACAATGATCAATAGACCATCTTCAATTTCTTTTAGATACAAGTTACTATCTATTGTACCTTTAGAAAATACAAGCTTTCCTAAGTAACTACCCAACCTTGCATACTAGGTTCTTGGTGTTTTCTTTAGACCATAAAGAGCTTTCTTCAATCTACATACTATGTCTTTATCTTTTGATAAGGGAAATCCTCTAGGCTACTCAGTATAAACCTCCTCTTCTAATTCTCCATTTAGAAATATGTATTTAACATCCATCTGATAAACCTTAAATTTCTTGTTCATTGCATAAACTAGGAACATCCTTACTACTTCCATTCTTTCTACAAGTTCATATGTTTCCTCATAATCAATGCCTTCTTGTTGAGAATAACTTTTACAAACAAGTTTGGCCTTTTTTCTCACAACTTCTCCTTTCTCATTCATCTTATTCTTGAAAACCTATTTGGTTCCTATCAAATTCTTTTCTTTTGGTCTAGGAACTAGATGCCATGTATCATTCTTTATTATTTGATCCAATTCTTACTTTATTGCTTGGATCCAGTGATTATCTTTAATTTCTTTGTTTGTGTACTTGGGTTCAACTTGAGATATGAAGCATATCTCCTCATTTACTCTATTTCTTTTCATAATGCCTTTGTCTTTACTTCCAATTATCTACTTAGGTGGATAATTCCTTGTTAGATTTCTATTAGGAGTAGGAGTTGACATTTCAACTCTTATTTCTTCTCCAGGTTCAAAGCTTTTTTCTCCTCTATGCCCAAAAGTTAGCACATCATTTTACAAGTCATTGTTGGTCTTAAACAAAACTTCAACATTCTGTCTAACAATTCTAGAGATATCCTCTTCTTCATCTAAATTATAATATACCCTTTTTTCTTTGGTTCCAAACTTCTCATCAATCCTTACATTTGTTCATTCAACTATTGTCTTAATTCTATAGTTGAAACATCTATAAGCCTTACTTTTCAAAGAGAAGCCAAGAAACATACCTTCAATGCTTCTTGGATCAAACTTACCAATGTCATCATCTCTCTTAATGTAACATTTTCTCCCAAATAATCTGAAATATTTGACTGATGGTGAATGTCTAGACCATAGCTTATAAAGTGTCTTGTCCATACCATTTTTGATCTATACTCTATTCAAATTATGTACTATTGTGTTTACTACTTCTCTCTAAAATATCTTAGAAACATCATTCTCAAATAACATTGCTCTAGCTATTTCTACTATAGATTTATTTCTTCTCTCAACAATCCCATTTTTCTCAAGTGTTCTAGGTGCAGATAGAGTCTTTTGATTCCATTTTCATCATAGAATATATTAAACTATCTAGAGGTGAATTATCCTCCTCTATCAGATCTCAAAATCTTTAAATTTCTCTTTAAGAAATGCTACCTACATCATTCTAGTGAAACCATCAAAAAAAATCTTAAAATACCTTTCACCATATAATCATTTGGTTCTTGTAGGACCACTCGAATTTATGTGAACAATCTCCAATTTCTCTGTAGTAGAGAACTTCTTCTCGGAAAAGACACTTTCCTCTACTTAGCCATAATACATTCCTTGTGTACAACATTATTAGGCTTAACAATCTTAGGCATATCTCTCATTGCAAATGTACTACTAACCTTCACAATATTATCAAATTTTATATGAAAAAATATTATATGCCACAACCAACTATTATCAAAATTTTCTACCAAACATGTCATCTTAGTAGGATTCAACCAAAATACATTACATGTGGATCTATTGTTAGTTCCAATCATCTTACCATCTTTATCTTTAATAGTGAAGGTCTTCAGTAAACTACAATTGATAACCTTTGTCCACCAACTATCCAACACTCAAAAAGTTATGCTTCAATCCATCGACAAAATAGACATCATTAGTGTTAGTTTTACCATCAAGAATAATGGATCCAATTCCCATTATATGACAGGTTGCATTGTCACCAACTTTAACAATTCCTCCATCATGTTTCCTAAACTTAACAAACTTATTCATATCACTAGTCATGCAATGTGAACAACCACTATCTATTATCCAATCATATTTCTTTTCTACTTGGGTAACTAGAGCCCTTTCTTCTCTAATTTCTCTATCGGCATCATCTTCCTTGATAGCCACAAATCCTAATTCATCATCACTTTCACTTTAACCTTTCTCATTAGATTCTTCATCTTCATTTGCATAAAAAAATTTCTATTTCTATCTCTTCTAGGGCTAAACCTTCCCTTATACTTCTTTTCTCTTGTAGAACATTTAGATGCATAATGACTAATTTTATTACAACTCCAACATTTAAAGATTTTCTTACCATTTTTTTTCTCTTCTCACTAGAAGGGGTATTCATTTATTAATATTCTTGTCCTCATTAGCTTTGTTGCTGCCAACAAAATCTCCACGGGTTCTTGCATCCCTTGTAAAATTAGGTCTAATATTTAGGGCACTAAAGGCTATTTTGACTCTTGCAAGTTCACTAGAATGTCTCAGATCTTCTTCCACTAATTCTAATCTTCCAAGAAATGTTTCCTTAGTAAAATCCTTATTGTAAAGCATCACTAGCTGAATCATCTATGCTATTGGCTTGAAAGGTGATGTTAAACTTTTCAAGATCTTCCAAATGACTTCATCATCTTCCTTAGTTCCACCATGAGACCAAATACCTGCAACCATTTTTGATATTCAACCAATATAACTTCTTATGGATTCATCATCCATCATTCTACCATCTTGAAATGCACATATCCAATTCTATAATCTCATTCTTTTTGCATGATGATCAACTTCAAAAGTAGATTCTAATGCTTTTCAAATTTCATGAGATGTTGCAAATGACTTTACCTAACTGTACTCATTCTCTAGAAGAGTTTCTAGTAGGGCTTCTCTTGCTCTCATGTTACACATGAATAGATATCTGTCTTCTTTCGAGTTCCAAGAGCCAATATCCTGGACCCAGACATAATAGATGATTCTTCATCTTCTCCTTCCCACTATAATAGTTGGCCCCATCAAATCTAGGACTATCCTTTCTAAAAATATTTTCCATCAATCTTCCAAAGCTATTAAGCTTATTCTTCAAGGACCTAAAGCTTTGATACCAATTGTTAGAATATATAGTCCACTAATATAACTAAGAGGGTGGAGGGGTGAATCTGTTATCCAACTAATATTAGAGATAATTTTTTTAAGAAATCTTAACCATATGACTAAAGTAAACTAAAACCACAAAAGGAAACTCATACACAATAACACCGGATATGTTTACTACAGAAACCTTTGATCAAAGGGAAAATCTCAATGGGGATGGTACCCACAAGATGATGTACTAATATAAATATTCCTTGTTAGAGGATAGACCCTATTAAGAATTTGTTACAACATTTAGTACATATGAGTCCCTATTAGGAGACTTTCAATCCCTATTTGGAGATTCCAATCCTGTTAGGAGTTGTGGAAGATAGTTGGACCTACTACCCAAAGAACTTCAAGGTTAAGAGCAATGAACCCATTGTCCACATGATCTTTTTATTATTCCTTATAGAATAATAATAACTAAATTATACTTCCTTCCTCTATTCCTATCCTATCAAATGGACTTTTGCTCCTTCAAATCTTGTAACTAGATCATGAATTGTGCATCCAATAATCCCTTGGATCGCTTACATGTAGTCAATCAACACTTTGCTCCCTTTCACACTTTGCAAATGCAATGCATAATAATAATTGATACTCACTACAATCAATGAAAACATCTTTCGTTTATACCATATCTTCATAATAACTCCTTTAGTCAGCCTTAAGGCTTTCTTAATTAATTAAAATAACATATGTAACTAATTACAATTACAATAGCATTGTTGGCTCACAATCTATACAAAAATTTACACATGTGATATTAAGGCTTGCACACTTGTTGACATCATCACTTGAATATCCTCTATCACTGGTTGACTATGCATTACCTCATTATATCTTATCTAAATAATATAATGAAAACATTACAAACTGCCAAATAGATGCTTTGTTTTTGCACCGCTCACAATAAATCAAACACAATTGTCATACTTCTTCAACTCCAACTTTTTCCTCTTAACCACATCATCAATACACACTCAAGAACATGTCATTAACTCCACATTACTTAACTCTTACTTAGTTACTATGCAACATACGATATTTGATTGTTATTCTTCCAGTCTCTACAAAAACCATACTATGTTGTCATCAATGACAAACATAGTTATGAATGCAATATGTCAATGTTCTCCAATGCTTATTATACTCCCTCAAATTAGTATCATCAATATTCATCGTAACAATTTTATCATATGTTGTTCCTATTCTATTATCAAGCATGGAAATAATTATAGTTGTTGCCAAGCTATAGAGATATGGTAGTGATAGTCAAGCTTCCTATGTTCAATGAGCATGTTGAAAATCCTATGTTAGTTGACCTTAGAGCTATATAAGTTGACCTTAGAGCTATATAAGCAATAAGAAATACATTCAAAATTTGAAGGGTTATATATTCAATTTTTAACTCATTTGCACATACCAGAGTTTGAAGAGCACAAAGGTGACTTGAGAAAGGAGATTCATGCATTTGAAAACTAGATTCTACTAAAACTTTACATCATTCAATAGATTTTAAAGGTATTTAGCATGTGTCAAGTTATATTATTTCATGTTTTTCAAACCCTAGGATTCAATATGATAGTTAGTTCTTTAGCAATAGCTAAGAAAGAGGGGAAGAACTTTTTCATTGTGCAATTGATTAGTAATGATGTGAGGCAACCCTCATTGCATGTAATTCCTAAGATCATGTATAGAGGAGATCTATCTAGTGTGTTATCTATGATACCACTAAATTTTTTGATGATCCATGATGTACAATCTTGTTACACTTGCAAATTAGGAGAAGTAGGTGATGTGGAAATAATAGATATCTATCATAAGCTATGTGATAATGGAGCATTAAAGGAGGAAAATAAGATCATAGAGTGCAAAGGGTTAATGCTTTCCCTAGATTTTCCTTAGGTTTCCAAAACTGGGTAGATAAATATCATTTTGAGTTGGATATATGATAATCAGCTATGGCTAGAGAATGGACCTATTAGGATTTCTAAGAGCATTATTCATAGAGTGATAGGGTATCCTACCCTTGATAGATAGAAGAGCATGATTAGAAATTCAAAGGAAATTATTGAGAAGAACACTAGAGCCATGTGGAACAAACAAGCGATGTCAATTGACACAATCATAGATCACATGATAGTATTTATAGTTTGAGTTGATGCACACAAATTCTTTTAGTAAAGGTGACTAAACAATGTATCTTGCATGGTAGTCAACCTAGGTTATAATTTTTTTAAGATAGATCACTCCTATGACCTAACCAAGCTACAACTTCAAAAAAATTCAAAAAACTTGGAAGCTATCAAGAAGGCTAAAAGTACATCATGTAAGTCTGATTTAATGATCATTTGCATAGTTTTTAATGTGCAAAATACATTTCCTACATTTGGAAAAGTTGTTTGGAAGACCAACAGATTAATTACACAACATATAGTAGAATTAATTGAACAACTTGGAGAGAATTTTGAGTTAGTCATGACTAGTTATTTTGAAGACTTTAAGAAGTCTATGAAGCAAAGGTTAATAATTCCTATGTCACTAGTGGAACAACATTATAATGATATATGTTTCCTAGTTCATGCCGATTGTATATATGTATAGGCAACAATTCCAAGGGTAAGATGGTTGAGACCCTTACTATATGAAATTAATGTTGATGAAGCCTCAATGGATATTACTACATTATTGGTAGAAGAGATTGATAAGGATGCTACATGCTTTGGAAACTATGAGGAAAAATATATAATTATGATTAACTTGTAGACTGCCTCAGTCATCAGGAAGAAGAATAAAATGGTAAAGAAATTGGAAGAGAAATTTGGAGAAGAAGAAGAAGAAATTCATGCACTCCTTGAACTTACACAAGGATTGGAAGAAGATAAAGATGTTGATGTAGAGGGTGTCAAGGAAGAAGAAGCCAAGGAAGCACCTAAGTATTGAGAAAAAGATAAAAGCACAGCAAAAGGAAATAGATAAACCAAAGAAGACTATGAAGAAGTCATAATAGAATCCATCTATACCTTACATAAGGTCAAGCATAAGGGTTGTCACTGAATAGGAAAAAGAAGAAACAAAAGCCAAATGCAAAAGAGAAAGTGTCATAGCAGACCCAAGCAAACCTGCTAAGAAATTAAGGAGAAAGTACAAACCTTAGGAGGAATTAGATGAGGAGAAGATTGAATCCATCTATACCTTACATAAGGTCAAGCATAAGGGTTGTCACTGAATAGGAAAAAGAAGAAACAAAAGCCAAATGCAAAAGAGAAAGTGTCATAGAAGACCCAAGCAAGCCTGCCAAGAAATTAAGGAGAAAGTACAAACCTTAGGAGGAATTAGATGAAAATATTCAATTCAAAGTGGTAACCCACAACCCTTCATCTAATATTGATAATCTATGTGAAAATGTAAAATGAAATATAGATTTATCTGGGTTTTCACATATAGATTTTGATAAGCTAGGGAGTGCAGATAAGAATAAGGTAGACGAGGCCATATATGATATGATGGAAATATTCAAGACCACTCCACTAGAGATTTCTAACTCTATACCAAAAATCCTATATGATAGAGTTTAACATGGTAGTTTAACTTAATAACTAAAAGACAAATCAAAGAGGGTACACTAGCCCAAGTCATGCTTATTTTGGATAATTATATTACTAAAAAGGCAATGGAGAAATACAAAGTGAACTTTCCCCCTAAA
Organism: Cupressus sempervirens; assembly: GCA_028749045.1. NCBI lineage: Eukaryota > Viridiplantae > Streptophyta > Pinopsida > Cupressales > Cupressaceae > Cupressus > Cupressus sempervirens. The sequence goes on from CM053787.1 coordinate 945,173,615, forward strand.
TATAAAGCATTTCATATTTTGAAGAAGCAAGTAGGAGAGGTCGTAACCTAGAGTGCATTACTATCAAAAGTTGTTTATGGGTTATCCACAAAAGCTATAGAGGGAAAAGGAGAGAAAGAAGAAGGAGAAACTAAAAATAGATGAAACAAAAAATGAAGGTACAATGGAGGAGAAAGAAGATGGAATATAAAAGGTTAACACAATTGAAGAAGAGCAATAGGGTGTACAGGATGCTCAAGTGTCAAGAACTAGTCCTCTGCATATAGAGAAGGAGAGTCAATAGGACTCAGTAACCATTGAGGAAATACCAAAAAACTCCACTCAAAATGTAAATCCATTGAGTGAGGAGGGTATCAAGAAAATGCAATAGGAATCTACCAATACTACAATCCTATGCCCAAACCCCATATTGGTGAGGACTGATGAATCTTAGAAAGTTGAGATTGTATCCAATGGAAATGAGAAAGAATAGGACATATCATTAGTGTCATCTAGTGTTGCAAAGGAAAATGAGAAGGAATCACAAGATCATCAAATAGATCAATGTGTATTTCAAGAAAAGAAAGGCGAGACTATGAATAAACCAACTACAATGCCTACTATAGTTATTGAGATGAAAGAGACAAAGGAGGAAATATAAGTTGCATCACTACCAAGTCTACACAGTTCTATATTATCAACTATTGTGGAAGTTGATGAAGAGGGAAATGATAAGGAAGATAATTATAAGGATGATTCAAAAAAGGAAGAGGATAAGATGACTATTGGAATAGAGAAAGAGGTAGCTATATAGACACTAGTCACTTTAGTAGTCTCTACACCTTTTTTGAGTAGTCAAACTCTTCCAAGGATGAGTTCACAAGAAACACCATTGCATATAGCAAGGCTGAGTACCTGTATCCCACCAAGTACTAAGACTACATCATTTGAGGATGTAAGTTTGGATGAGGTGATTTTTTGCCACAATTTTATTTAAACACAATCACAATTGAAGAAATAAGCATTCTTTAGGAAGCTCTAAAGAGAAAGAAAATACAATAAATTTTGAGATGGGAGAAAAAATAAAAATAGGTGCTTCATGATATTAAAGATATTTTTGTAGATGAACAGGTAGCTATAAAGACACTAGTTACTTTACTAGTCTCTACACCTTTTTCCAGAAATTAAACTTTGATTATCATTCAAACCTAGTAAAGCTTTCATGTATTACAAGTTAGATATAGTGTCCTTAGACCAATCATAGAAATCCATATCACATATCCCATCTATACCATCAACATGAAGTTGATTTATCTAATTTTCTTCAAGGTTGGCTTCTATCATTAGCTTGGAAAGTCCTTGACCTCTCACTATCTTAGTGATCTAAATATCTATATTAAACTCTTCAATTTTGTTGATCCACCTACATCTTCTCTAAGAAACTTCTTGTTGTGAGAAGATATATTTTACTGCCACACTTGGAACAAATATAGTTACAATAGCTCCCATCAAGTGGCACCTAAACACCTTTAATGCCTTGACCAATGCATAAGCCTTCTCATTTATAAAATAATTTAACTTTGGAGCTTGTGAAGACTCACTAAAAAATGCTATGGGTTGCTCATACCCATCCTCACTCTTTTTCAATAAAATGGTTGGAATAGTATGGAATGATGCAAAGGAGAATATGTGCATGAGCTTGGAATAACTAGGGGCTCTCAAAATAGGCACATTTTTTATTGCTTGTTTTATCTTTAAAAAGTTATGCTTGGTTCTTCATCCCATCTTACCTCAAAGCCTTTCTTCAACATTTTAGAAATGGGTCTACTCATCTCACTAAAATTTGTAACAAATCTTCTAAGAAAATAGATTTTTCCAAAGAATGACTAAATCCCATTTACATTCTTAGGCTTTTCAATCTTGTCTATAGCTTCAACTCTTTCAGGATCTATTCTAACTCTTATTGAAATATTCAAATGGGAAGAGTACTTCTGAGAGGAGGGGGGGGGGGTGTGAATTAGAAGTGCCACACTTTTAACCTTTCAAATCCTTTAAAATAAATAATTAAAAATAAAATGCATGCATGTAAACATATTAAATGAACTTAAAGTAAACACATGACACCAAAATTTGGTAACCCAAAAACCCTCCAAGAATAAGAAGCTAAAATTGAGATGGGGATGATACCCACAAAATCACTGCAGCAATACTTGTTTGACCACTTCTAATAGTCTGCCTTGCGAAAGGCCTACCCTGTTAAAGGCTTTACACTATGTCAATAGTGACCTAGTTAAAGTATTTAGAAACAATTTACATGAAGTGTCACCTTGTTAAAGGATTTAATCACCTCTTCAAAGGATCTACAAAATAGCTGTTAAGCTAACCTATCATCCTAGGGTTTTTACTATCTAATACAATAGCTAGAGAGCATTAGAAACCTTTGACCTAATTGCTCACAATCTTCAATTACTGATTTCAAGCACTTGATCTTCACATTTTGATATGATCCTTGCTTGATCTGATATCTATTCATATCCCTTGTACTATTTTGATTAGCTGGATGTGTAATTTCTACTCAATTCACTAAGTTTGTGATGCTCTACTGTTTTCTCTATTATGCAATTTTTCTATCTACTTAGCAACTTCCTTGACTTCTCTTCAACAACATAAAATTGTGGGGTCTAAGCCTTCTTATAAAGACTTCATAGAATTAGGGTTAGGTATGGATCTATGATCCATATTGAATCTTGAATTCCCACTCATTCCTTGCATTTTTCTCATTGGTTGCATGCCTTCTCCATTTTCCTGATTGGTTGCATGCTGATTTCATGGGAAATATAAAAGATTAATTTTTATCCTTATTATCCTTTGAAATCCTCCTATGTCAGCTCAAAAAATTATTTACATCTAAGTTTGTGAAGGCACAAACTCATATGCCAATTTTGTGTTACTTGGTACATACTGAACTACTAGTGCTCGACACATATACTATCCTACTTTGCTTGTAACCTATTGCATTCTATCTTTCTTGGAACATGTATGACTTTGCCTCACTTATCATATGAAACATTTTGACTTTCTCAACATCAACTATGACTCAACACCTATATATCCCTTGGCATCTGTATAATGCTTGGCACCTGAAGTCACTTGACACCTATTGGAATTTTGGCTCAGCACATACTGTAGCTCATCATACATAGTGTAGTTGGCTTCTATGTAGAAAGTGGTTAAGTGTGTTGACACTCAAATGTGAAAACCATTCCAAGACCAACTATATTCCCCTTTGAGATGAGTGTCAAAAACACTTAACTAAACATTACTAGTCTAATCTTATGAGTACCCTATCCAATCTATTTTGCATATGTACAAAATTTCAAAATTTGTTCAAAATACCTTATAACTCCCTTGAGTTGATTATTTCAATCTTGTAACCCAAAATTCTATGCTGAATGTGCTTGAGACTCTATGTCTTTGTCCTATTTCTATAATTTGTACCTATGTACTGAGCTATTCTATCTTTATTCATATTTCCTCCAAAACATTATTTCTCCCCCATACTATTTACACATTAACCCTATTTCCCTTTTTGGCTATCTACAATTTTTCCCCTTTTTATTCTCTAAAAGAATGAATTAGTATTCTCCCCCTTAGTCATATCTTCCTTATTGTTATTTCTCCCCCTATTTCCTTTATTATTTCTCCCCCTTTTTTGACACTTATGTCAAAGGGTCCTAAGGAGTAATACCATATTTAGCCAAAAATGTGCTATTTACCTAAATTATCATTTTTAGAGTTGTATCCCAATTCTCCAAAGCAATGTCTAGTGACTTATGCTAGATGGCAATCTTTGCAGCAAGATGTACTATTCTGTCTAATGCAGAAAGATTAGGATCTTTCTTTGAGATAGTTTCAACATAGACTTGTTCTTTGTGGAGGACCTCCAAATGTGGGCTTATGGAGGATTGAATCTTCATCAATTTGGCCTCTTCACTTCTTAGTGCAACTAATTCTCTTTGAGTGTGAAGGGATTGGGTAAAATGCTTCTCACTTTGACCTAGATCTCTTGGTAATTGTATGCTAGAAATCTTCAAATTTCTCTCCAAGCTCATTATCCTTTGGCCTATCTCTTGTGTGAAGTTGAAAAAATCACATAACTTTTTGTATAGTGCGAAAATGTTCTCAAGTACAATTTTGACCTTTTCAATTTGCTAGGCCAATTCAACTTGTGCAAGTGCTATGACACTTGATATCTTCTCATTCACCTTTCCCTAAAATTTCCTTTCAGACCTCTCCATGAGTTTGACATTTGTGTCCTAGTCTTCACTAGTCACCTAGTCAACTATATTAGATAATTGCTCTAGTATAGGCTTGGACTCATCTAGTGACTACAAGCTGAAGACATCCATAAAGATGTCCTTAATCTCATGTTGTGCTTCCTTATGTTTATACTCTTTTCTAAGTATTTCCTACATTTTTCTCCTATTTAATGCATCTTGGATTTCTATAATCTGGTTCATGGTGATAGTCTTTGAGTCATAGGTATGTATGACTATGTCTTCATCTAGCTGAGGTCTCCATAATGAAGTACCCTAGTCACCTTTGTAGAACTTGAGCTTGGTGTGGAGATTTGCAAAGGTATGGTTTTAGTGCTCAACTTCTGAAGGGTTTTTGTAGGAGTACCTATCTTTGGTAGCTCTACTAACATTTGTATAGCGGCTTGCTCCTTTTCCTTTGATTTATCCTCCTTCTCATTAGACTTCCCTTCTTCTAAACTTGGCTTTTGTGTGGTGTCATCTATTGCTATAGGTGGTGGAAGCATTAAATTTTTAGTGCTAGTAGCTATATAGGTGAAAGGTGGTTCTTGTGGTTTCACCTTGTCTCTTTTTGGTTCTACTACTGCCTTCTATAGCTTGTCTACACTCACCAAAACAAGGTTTGTACATAATTGTGCCTATAGAGTGGATTGGTGAAGGATCATGGAGAGATCCTCTGCAATTAGGGGATTGATGTTTTGAGCTAAATTATCAGGAACATCTTGATGGTTATTGTGTCTGCAGGTATGATGGTTACATGAGGAGGGCTAGGGAGTGGCATTTGTGTGTCTTGCACACTTTGTTCCTCTTGTTGTTTTCATTCAACTATTTCCATATCTTCTCCATTTTTTGTTTCCTCCTCCTCACCTTTTTCTTTATCTTCCTCATCTTCCTTTTCTTCTCCTTGTTTCTTTTCTTATTCTTTTCTTGTTTCTTTATGCTCTTCCTTTTTCTTTTCTTCTTCTCCTTTCTCTTCCTTCTCTTCCACTTTCTTTTCCTTTATCTTCTCCTTGGAATTGGCCTCTGCCTTATTTGCTTCTTCATCCTTGTCATCAATTATTTTGTAGATTGTCTTCTACAATCATGTGGATTTATTCACTACATCCTCAATCTTGTTTTATAAGATGTTGAAGGCTCTATATTTAGGTACAAATTTTCCACCATGTTTCTTATTAGCATTTTTTATTTAACCTCTTGTTAGGTTAGGCATCACTTGTGCTAAGGTAGATTATTTGATCTCCTTTTCCATTTTTAGACAATAATGCCATTTATTTTTAGTTATCTCATATAGCTCTTTAGGCATGGTATTGTCTAGCTCTATAAGTGTGTTTTTGAATTCAGCCATCATGGCATATATTGATTCCTCTATTTTATTTTGCTCTTCTCTACTTATCTTATTGAAATCAAGACTTTTCAAATAATTTAAATTTGCATTCTTAATATTTTCACAATTCTTATCTATGGTAGATTTAGGAAGATGGCTTACCACTCTGAATTGGTTGATATCCTCTAACTCTATTCTTTCCTCATCATCAGTGTCTAGCTATGCCACATACTTTCTTCTTTTCTTTGGCATTTCATCAGACTACTCAATGGCCTCTTTCTTCTCTTTTGTTTCCTCTTTGGCCTTTTGTGTGGATGCCCTTGTGCTAGCTCTTGTTGTTGGTTCTAGCTTGGCTTGTGTAGGCTTGGTTACCTTGTTGGGTTTGGGCTAAGCTGGAGGCTGAGTTTTAGCCTTTCTCTTCTTTTGCTTTGCTTGTGTAGGTGCTTCCTTGGCTTCTTCTTCGTTGAGACCTTCCTCCTTGTCTTCTCCTAAGCCTTGTGTCAACTCCATTGGGCCTTATCTTTTCTCTTCTTCTTCTTCTTCACTCTCTCCTTCTTCTTCTTCTCTTCTTCTTCAGTACTTGCTTCTCCTTCAATATTTGCACCAAATTTCTTCTTTATATTCTTCACTAATTTATCTTTCCTCTTAATAATAGAGGTTGTCTTCAATTCTATTTCAACTTTAGATTTGACAACAACATATGTGCCAAAATGAGGACCCTCCTTATCTATCTCTTCTGCAAGCAATGTTGTGATTGCTATTGAGGCTTCATCTACATCAAGTTCATATCCTAATGGCCTTAGCCATCTTACCCTTGGAATTGCTGCCTAGATATAGGTATAGTCAATTACAACCAAAAAACATATGTCATTGATGTGTTTTTCCACTAGGAAAACTGGTATTCTTACCCTTTACTTCATGGATTTCTTAAAATCTTCAAAGTAGCTTGTCATTTGGACCTCAAAATTATTACCCATATAATCAATGAACTTGTTGATTTGTGTGATTGCAGTTTTGTTTGGGTTTCAATTCATCTTTCCAATAGAAGGAAACTCTTCCATGACATAAAAGAATATGCACATAAGAACTAACCCAAACTTGCATTAAGCACCCTTTGACCTCCTTATTGCTCCTAGGTTCTCATTTATTTGTGCAACATTAGTTCTACTATATCATAAGTATGATCTATCTTCACAAGTTTGTAAGCTACATCAATAGCTATACATGGCACACTATTCAATCTGCTAGATTGGTAGAATTTGTGAGATATCACTCTCATTGCAAAATCTAGAAGGGGGTCTATTATAGTATCAATAGTCATACCCCTCTTATTCCACTTAGCTCCTATATTCCTTTCAATAATCTCTTTTGAATCATTGCATAGGGTCTTAGGATGATCTAGGGATGGGAAACCTATAGCCCTATGTACTATCATCTTGGTAATCTTAATTGATCATATTTCCAACCACAAACATTCATTGTGAATTTTGCTTAGGACAATCTATATCCATTCTATTTTGAAACTTGTAGGGTAAACTAGGGCTTGAGTTAAACCCTTCTTCTCAACTATTTGAAATTCATCCTTCATATTTTTTTTCACGCAGTTTATCATAGGCTTGAAATATTTCAAGGTCTCCTACAACTCCTATCTTGCAGTTGTAACACTTCCTTACATCTTACACCATAACAACCTTTGGTGGAATAATAGACAATGCACCAACAGGGTCATTTCTATAGGTGACTTCGGGGATTAGCCTAAACTCAGGTTGTTTGGCCTCATTACTATCTAGCTAGACCTCATAAATTTCCTTTCCTTTGGGGTTTCTTGAACTAGAAACCATTATACCAAACTAGGGTTTCAAATATATTAAAAACTTCAATACTGCATAGCTCAGCACTTGATAAATACCTTAGATTATAAAAATGTATGTTGAATTACTATTGAAATTGATGCAAATGGCTTCAAGGTTTCTCTTTGATCGCTTCTACACCCTTCTCATCTTTTCTCTATGTTTGAATGGCATAAAAATGATCAAAATTTGACCTTATACCTTTCAAAACCTAGCATTAAATGCTTCATGCATACAATTGTGAACTGGACACTTGAAGGTTTCAATCATGACTCAGCTTCCATTAGGTTTTGTTTACTCAGCTTCCACTAGATTTCCACTTTACTTGGCATCAACTATCAACTTGGTCACTATTGGCAACTTGGCATCCATTGGAGCTTTACTCGACATCTAAGGATAGTTTGGCAGTATTTGCAAAAACTTCAAATTTTGTCTTAGCATCTTTGCTCATGCTGATTTCTTCTTTGCAACACTTCTTTGCCTTGGGACTGATGTATGCTATAACTTTTTATATAAGTTCCATACACCTATTCTTTCTTAGTTGGATGAGATGTGATCACTTGACCTCTTGGGTGAAGTGATCCTTCCATTTGATGTGTTGCACTCATCTTTCTTCTTCCAAGTCTTGTTCATTTGTCCTTTGATTTGTTCAACATCAACCTTCTCTTTTCCTTTGTTGGGAAATTCCTACTAATGTGACCAGTCTTCAAGCAACTAAAATATGTGGATTGACTTAACCATCTACTATAATTTCCTCTAAAATGTGTCCTTATGCAATGTTCATGAATGTGTCCATATTCTTGATAGTAGTGATAGCTATACCTAGCACTGTAGTCCCAATTATAGTGATGACCATGATTATTTTCCTTTGCACGCTAATTGAGTGTCCATATAGGCTTTGATTTGCACTCAAATGCTCTATGTCCATACTTCTTACAATTGTAATAGTGACCCTCAAATCTTAGTGTCCTCATGGTCTTGGTTTAGCATTCATGTGCTTGATGTCCTTGTTTCTTGCACTTGTGATAGTAGCTTGCATTTTTAGGCTTATCATGCTGATGACCATTCTTGCTCCTACATATATTAGAGGTATGTACCTTTTTACCAGAAGAATGAAAAGTGGGTTTAGTGTTCTTACCTTTGTTACTCCTTTCTTCTATAGTCTTGGATGATTCTCCTTGTTTAGTGCTAGTGTAACCAAGTCCTGAAGTATCATTACTAGCCGTTGGCAATTTCAATAATTGCTCAGAGGACTTGATAGCCCTATTGGGTTTGTTGAAGCTTTCTACTATCTCTTGCTCTCTTCTCAATTCATTTTGCAATTGATCATTTTGTATCTTCAATGTAGAGATCTCAATGTCTTTCATATTGAACTCATGATGAGAATTCATCATCTGGCTTAAGGTGTCAAGCTGCATGTTTGAGATTCTTTCAAACTCAATTGTCTTCTCCTCTAATCTATTGGTAAGATGTATCTTGTCATCTTCTATCATGGCCTTGTCTTCAATGGATTTCTTCTTTTGTTCAGTGACTTCACAAAGCATTATGGCTTGTGACTCTTGTTCAAGCTTGAGTATTCTGATTTCTTCAGCTTGTGCTCTATTTTTCTCCATCAATTCAACTATTTCCACATCAAGTTCTTTGGAATCTCCATTGGAAAACACTTGTGTGGTATCAATCTCCTTGCAATGTATGTCATTTTCAGCTATGGCTATATCCTTCCTTTTTTTTAAGGACTTTCTCAATTCCTCTCTAGCTTCCTCCAATTTGTATAGAGTGAGATGCACATCAATTACCTGATTGTCTATGATCTTCCCAAGTTTGAAGACTTCCATCTTCAGATATTTTTCCTAAGCTGTTAGGCTTCTCCTTGTGAGAACCTTTCTCTAATACCAATTTTTGAAATATTCAAATGGGAAGAGTACTTCTAAGAGGGGGGGTGAATAAGAAGTACCACACTTTTAACCTTTCAAATCCTTTAAAACAAATAACTGAAAATAAAATGCATGCATGTAAACATATTAAATGAACATAAAGTAAACACATGCAAGTAAACACATGACACTAGAATTTGGTAACCTAGAAACCCTCTAGGAATAAGAAGGTAAAACTAGGGTGGGGATCATACCCACAAAATCACTACAACAATAATTGTTTGACCACTTCTAATGGTCTGCCCTATGAAAGGCATGCCCTATTAAAGGCTTTACATTATGTCAATAGTGACTTGGTTAAAGGATTTACAAACACTTTACATGAAGTGTCACCCTATTAAAGGATTTAATCACCTCTTCAAAGGATCTACAAAATAGTTGTTAAGCTAACCTATCATCATAGGGTTTTCACTATCTAATACAATTGCTAGAAAGTATTAGAAACCTTTGACCTAATTGCTTACAATCTTCAATTACTAATTTTAAGCACTTGATCTACTCATTTTGATGTGATCCTTGCTTGATATAATATCTATTAATATCCCTTGTACTATTCTAATTAACTGGATGTGTAATTGCTACTCAATTCACTAAGTCTGTGATGCCCTTATTGTTTGCTCTGTTCTACAATTTTTATATCTACTTAGCAACTTCCTTGACTTCTCTTTAGCAACATAAAATCATGAGGTCTAAGCCTTCTTATAAATACTTCATAGACTTAGGGTTAGGTATGGATCTATGATCCATATTGAACCTTGAATTCCTACTCATTCTTTGCATTTTTTTCATTGGTTGCATGCCTTCTCCATTTTCCTGATTGGTTGCATGTTGATTTCATGTGAAATATAAAAGAATTTTTCTTATCCTTATTATCTTTTGAAATCCTCCTATGTAGGCTCATAAAATGGTTTAGATCTAAGTTTTTGAAGGGAAAAAATCATACTCTAATTATATGTTACTCAACACATACTGAACTACTAGTGCTCGGCACATATACTATCCTACTTTGCTCGGCACCTATTGCATTCTGTCTTGCTCAACACATGTATGCCTCTGGATCACTCAGCATATGAAAATTTTTGACTTGCTCAGCATCAACTATGATTTGGTACCTATATACCACTCATCATCTATATAATGCTTGACACCTAAAGTCACTCAACACCTGTTGGAATTTTGGCTTGCCACATACTATAGCTTAGCATACATAGTGTACTTGGCTTCTATGTAGAAAGTGGTTAAGTATGTTGACACTTAAATTTCAAAACCATTCTGAGACCAAAAACTTCTTCCTTTCCAACCAAGTGGCCTAATCATTTACCCTTAGTAACAACAAATGCACACTTCCTAAGATTCAAAGAGATACCAAATTTTAAAGCTTTGTTGAATACCTTTTCAAGGTGCATACATTGATCATTTTCATCTTTTGAATATGTTGTCTACTCACCATGATACACCACTAAGAATTTATCAATAATATTATCAAAGGCCACATCCATGGCTCTCTAAAAGGTGGCACTAGCATTGGTTAGGCCAAAAGGCATTCTTCTATAAACATAAGTCCCCCAAGGTGTTGTAAATGTTGTTTTATACTGTTCTAATTCCTTTACAACTACCTAGTTATAGCTAGAGAAGCCATCCATCATAGAAATTAGTTCTAATCCAATAACTCTCTACAACATGGCTTCCATGTTTGGCAATCCACAATTATCCTTTTATGATGATATTTTCAAATTTCTTAAGTTAACACATAGTATACTATCATCATTCTTTTTTCTAATAGGAACTACATTTGATACCCAAGAAGAATGCCTAACTGGCTTAATAATTCCTACATCTCTTAACTTTGTCAGCTTTTCTTACATCTTTGGTGCCAAGGTTGGGTTAATATGTATCTATTTTTGTCTAAAAGGCTTAGCTCCCTCCTTTAATGGGATTTCATGTTGAAAGATATCTTCTCTGTATGCATTCAGATCATCATAGGAACAAACAAACACATGTCTATATTTTCTCAATAATTCAATCAAAGCTTTCTTGATTTTAGGAGATAACTTGTTCCCTATTTTACCTCCACTAAGTCCTTTTCATCATGCTCTTTTTCACTTTTCCTAAATTCGTTATGATTATCAAAAGAAGTTTCTAACACAACTAAGCCCTTAGGAATCTTATTTGTTTTCAACTGAACCATTTCCTCACCAAAAATAGTGTCCTTACCATTAATGGTTTCTATAAACATTGCAAAATCAATCTCTTGTCCCCAAAATTAGTCTTCAAAATTTAAAAGTTTTATGATATCTCTATCTTCTTCAAAGAATTTCCAATTTTGGATATTATCAAGGACTGAGGGTCCGGTTTATAGTTCCACTTTTGAAAAACCAATAAAGGTTATGCCATCAGGATTGATAGTAATGTTTTCCAATAGATCTTCCATCTTATTATTATTTATATCCTTCCATGTAATCTTAAAGGCATCAAAAATCTCTATCATATACTAGACAACATTTCTATATTGCGTTAGCCTTTTATTTTTAGAAACATACACTTCCCTAACTTGGGAAACAATTTATTCAAAATCTCCTATAACATGCGAAAACCTTATACCATGCTTATGAGCTACTCTGAACCCTAAGAGTAAATCCTCATATTTTTCTATGTTATTTGTGCATGGAAAGTTCAAAGTGAATGAGAACTTGTAAGTACTACCATTAGGAAAAATCAAAAGAATACCTTCTCATGATCCTTCTTTCCAACTAGATCCATCAAAATACATATTCCATAATTCACCCTTCTCTGATTTGACTTAGCTTCCTTTGCAATGGGTGCCTTAATTTTATCTTTTTTTAATACCAATACTTCAGTTATAAAAGCATTTACATCAATGTCTACAAAACATATCATATCATCTTCAACTTCTTGTTCAATAATGTATACACTTTTAGGCTTTCTATTCACCTTTACCAACTTGTCATCAATTTGAAAAGTTGCATATGATAGATCACATTGCAAAATTCCCCCTTTTTTGCACTCCATTTTCTTAATTATAACATTCCATATTTGGGTGGAATTTCTACCTCTAGTACACTCGTGGTTTGTTCCTTTTTAGGATAAGAAACTAATTTATAAGGCATTGCATTTATTGTCCCTATGATAGTAACTTCTCTTTTATACATAACACAACACCTACCCTGAGGAGTATCCACTTTCAATCCCAACTCCTTCATTACCTCAAAAGGAATGACTATATTAGATGTTCCAGAGTCAATCATACAATTCTTCAAAATCTTTCCATTGACAATAGTTATTAAGAAGAAAGGATCCACACTTCCTAAACACCGATTCACTAAATTATCTAAATACATGGGTGGAGTTTGAGACATAATAACATCAGTTTCTAATTCTTTCTCAAGCTCATTAGGGATTTGATTAGTGTTACAATCATGATTAACCTTATTATCTACACCCTTATCCCATGCTATGACTTTACTCTTATGCTCAAGGATTCTTTATAATTCTTATAAAGGAATCTTTACTATGGTTTGTGACAATAATGACAACATATCAATAGGATGAACAATGGAATTATCAAAAAACATACCTTTTATCTCCTTTTGCTTGTCAGATGAACTTGGATTGTTCTAATTTTTCTTTTTCTCACTCATAGTAGTAATCACTAATGATCCTTTTTATTTTAAACTATCATTATTCCAAAATTCAAGATCTTTTGCAACATCTTATTGCTTGGCTTCCCATTTTTTAGTCACATTTTTAACCTTGATACTAGTTTTATCCTTTGGCTGAATAATCTCTATTTTCTTTGGATTAGTCTTCTTGAAAAAAACACCATACATCTTGTTTCCTTTAGCCTTTTGTATCATACCTCTAGTCTATACTTGAGCAACCATGCTTGCAGTGATCTAATCAATTTCTTCTTTGGTAGGCATTCTTAAGGTCACTTGATTTTTTGATGACACCATATTACAAGTAGTATCCTCCTCTTCATCTTCATCTTAGAAGATTTTCTAATGTACAATATTATGGAATTGTCTTTTGTCATGAACATCATTATCATTATCATCACATTTAGAAGCATCATCATAACATGACCCAACCATATTGTATCCAACATCTCCAATACCACTATCATAACTAGGTTGTTCTTCATTTCTATCTTGATCAGCAACAAATGACAATGCAACAACACAATATTTAGGTGTATGAGGTAACTAAGAAATCATGCACCACTGAGGGTCATCAACCATGTTAATAGATTTTTTTTTTAAGAGATTAGGTGTACTCTTTCCATGAGTATTTTTAGTAGGAGGAACAATAGGCTTCCCATCCTTCTATTGTATGGTATAAGGATATTTTCGCATCCTAGGTTGCTTACTATAATTATTGTTGAGTGGGGGCTTGTCACTAGTATTTGTCTTATTTTCATGGTATTCTAGTGGATTCATCTTCTTGAGAAGATTTAAAACTTGACCCATTGTATCCTCTTCAGGTTTCTTGGTCACAATAGGCTTGTCCCCTTCTTTCTTATTTCCCCTTGGATTGAATAATTTTGGGTCATCCCTTCTCCCCAACTTATCAAAGGCTTTTCTATTATTCCCAATATTTACAACCATCTTATAAGAATCTCTTAGTGTACTAGGATGTTTATCTCTAAGAGTATAAGTCATCTTACTATCAAATGTATTGAAGTAAGTTGTGAGACACACATCTTCATATAATTTCATCACTTGAAATAACTTGTACATTCCCTTTTTAAACCTTACATTGAAATCAGAGGTTGAATCATTTAGGCTATTTTTTATATTATTGAAATCATTTAACATAAAAAAACATTGGTGTTGTCACCATAATTCTCTTTTAAGAGTTTCTCCAAATAATTCCATGAGCTAATACTATCATCAAATAGTCTCCTAGCATCTTAACTTAATGAGTGTACACACAACTTCATTACTACATCCTCATTCTCTACCCCATAATCATTAAGCATGTTAATAAACTTTCTAATGTTCTCTTCACCAGTTATGGCATTATTTCTAGAAAATTTAATAACCTTGTCTCTCAAATAATTTGAAATGGGATGGGGAAAGCTAAGAATTCCCACGAATGACATTTGCTTATATTTTTCTATATAAACTAGCAACATTTGACATGCTTGGTCTAGACCCTCGAGTTACAATAGGGATTTGAGTTTGGTGAACAAAAAATATTTGGCTAGTGATAGTTATTGAGGAGGAAGAAGGTGCTAAGTAAAATGTATTTTGGTTAGTCACTATTGGTCCACAAGTTGGAATAAAGGGCATGGCATGTAAGGATATATTTGGCCAAGATGCTAAGGTAGAATTGGATTTCATAAATTGTATTTTCCTTCTAGTCTCTATTTCTTATGCCCCATTTACAACCTTCTCAAGTACTTTGGCCAACTCTTCTCTTTCCTTTTATTTGTTTTTTTTTTGGACTAACAAGTCCTCTAAACCCAATATCAGGGTTCACAAAATAGAAGAAGCCTAAGGATTAGCTAGGTCCTATCTCAACAAGAATAATCTCAACTCTAAACCAACTTCAATAGAGTACACTTGAATCTCTATACTTTAAGCTCTGTAGGGCCAAAGTGGGTGCACCTTAGGGATATAAATGTGACTATTTATTTTGATTTCCTCTTAAAACACTTTCTCACTAATAGTTCTTTCAAAATTATCCCTTATAGCAGATAATGGTCACAATTTCTTCTTAGATTTGTAATAGATATTATAATTACAATAGCTAGTTATAACCAAAAGGAAAGCTATACTAATAAGTGTTGACCAAAAACTTTAGTTCTTCATAACATGAAATAGAAAATTGATTTTTGATTGATATATGTATTTTTCAACCAAATGAATCATCAAATTACAACTGAAATTAATTGATTAGTGCCTTATCAATTCTTATATAGAGTCAAAACTACTAACTTCAGACCTATTTAATTGAATTGCAATTAAATTTTTTAATAGTGAACTCTGAATCTAATTCTTAATGTATCCCATTCATATACCCAAAACCCTATCACTTACTAAAAGTACTTAATTCTTTGAACCAAAAGAAATCAATAAGAGACATACAATTTATCTAAATTACATTAAACTAAAAGAACATTGTTCACTTCAATCCCAAGGTCACAAACATGTAAGAAAGGAGACAAAAATCACATCCATAGATTTGTAGAACTTTATTTTGTATCAACTTCATTTGAAAAATGAATACAATACTAGTAGAGGTTCTAAATATAACTCAGAACTTGACAACTTGATCATTCATATCTATTATATCTTCAAGTTTACAAGACTGAATGCATTCATACAATAAACAAAACTAAAATCACTATAAACAACATAAAACTAAAAAAACTACAAACTTCTGACCTCTACTCCATATCTTGGAAATCTTTATAAAGGATTGCAACAAGATATTGATGGAAGGAGGACACATGTCAAAATATTAATGGAAGAGAAAGGTGGTAGGACATGTAAAAAAAGTTACGATTAAGATATTCCTTTGCACTTGATCCAAAAATAGGATGTAGTTGAAAAGTTAGCCAGTGGCTATTTATTTTTAGAGCTTAAACTTTAATTCTTTGTCTTCTTTTGTCTTCAATAGGTAACTCATCAACTACTTTGTACCATTAGAGCTTTAACCTCTCCCACCATTTCCCATACATAGATCTCCCACTTGGTGGGCCACTCAGTTGATTAAGCTTCTTCTAAGTCCTTTGTGCTTTTAGTCCACCTAGCATATGTAATGGCTTTAGACTCCACTTAAAATTTATTTAAATCTATTTGAGCCTTAAATAAGGAGTCAATCAAATTTTTTGATAGGGCATTACTATTGTCTTCAAAAATTTCTATTGTAGCCTCTTGGGTTAACACTATACTATATAAATTAGACCATTCCTACCATTCTCTCAACCTATCACTTACATCCAAAATTAGTGGAATACAGGGCTCAATCCCTTAAGATAAAACCTTCATTTTTCCTTGTATTATTTTTAATTTTCTAGTGAAGAAGCTATAGGACTAGAAAAAAAATTAAATTCATAACATACTATGAGAAAATCACAAACCCAATCAACATATGCTACCACCCACAAGTCTACCATGAAAGCCAAACTAATAAAGAAAGAAAACAATGTTAAAACTCCCTCTTCCGTTTGTAGCTCCCATGTCCTTCTTTCTTCTCCAAATGATGTAGCTCCAAAGTTACCTATAGTGCACACAAAATTGAATAAAAAGCCTATGATATGGATAATTCTATGAGAATACTTGAAGTTGTGATTTGAATGTGAGAGATGGAGTGAAAAATCTAAAAGAAATTAGGACTCAAAGAATTAACAATTAGGACCAGAAATGAGAGGACAAATGCTCACTTTATAATCAGCATGGAGGATGAGAGCATTGGATTTTTCACCCTTAGATATGCAATGTGGCATGAGATTCCTTTGAGAATCCATGATTCATATGAAAAAAGATGCCAAATGTAGGATTCTATGACACATGGAAGTCAAACTTGGCTAAATGTGGAAGAGAATCTATGAAACATCATAAGACACCTCAACCCACTTAAAGTCAAGAATCTATGACAAAGAAGCCAAATATGGACATGCATAAGAGAATAAGAATATTTGATTATGACATATTTTATCCAAGTGTCAAAGGAGAATCTACAAGGTGTCATATCCAAGTGTCATGATGATGTCAATATTTTATGGAATATTTGAATTAAAAATCCTCTATTTCACAAAATAGAAATTAGTAAGAAATGGAATTAATAATGGAAAATGGAACTTAGGAAATTAAGAATTTCCATGAAATGATAAATCAATTAAGGATGAAAATTAGGATGAATAATTAGTAAGAATGATAGGATTAAATTATGGGTTATTTAATCCTATAGAGAAAATTAGTAAATGAATTGCCAAATTGATTAAATAAATGTGACAATATCCTTTGATGAAATGTGATGATGATGGAGATTGACTAGGATGATGAAAATTAGACCAAAGCCATGATAAAATTTATTGATTGATCAAAATTGATAACATGCCAAGGACACATGACATGAATTGATTGATACATAACATTTAACTAACACTGTAGGTGCTACAGGATTGAGATTGATTGATATGGTTGATCATAATAACATCAAAAGACACTATCAATATTATTAAAATGGTTGATAATGCCATGATCCGAAATTGAAAGCCTCAACAACGTCAAATATTGGATGACATGAATGATAGTTTGACATGACATAACTAAGAGCCATGACATTACTAAGGTTAGATTGATAAGATTGATAGATTGATAGGTTTCCAAGGCACTAAAAGCCACAAAAATGCCTAGGATTAGATAGATGATGATTGATTTGAGATGTTTGATACGTTTTGTGATGATTATGGTTGATTTTGAGTGCTTATGAGCTGATTTGGGGTGATTTTGAGTTGGTTTGATATGATTGCGAGATGATTTGACATGATTTATGATGATGTTGAAATTGATGTGAAAGAAGATACAAATGATGACACATGATCAACTTGGCCAAAAGATAAAAATTAGTGGATTGAGAAAATGGGACAAATTAGTATGAAAGCATGATGAGACTATAGATGTGAACCATTTTTGAGTGTCTACATTTTGCCCCTCTTTGATACAATGTGATTTAGAGCATTGTGTCAAAGAATAACTGATGAGAAAGCCACAACATGCCCCAGTATGGATGATATATATGGGTGCCCCCTTGAGAAATTGACTAAGATAAGAATATGATAAGTCAATTTATTGACAAAACAATAGCAATTGATGGATCACAAATCAGAGCTAAAATGTGCAAGTTATGAGGTCTAGAGTGTAGAATGGGGTCGATCAGGAGCCCAAGAGTAATGGCATGGGTTAACACTCAAGAAAATAAAAAAAATGATGAAAATGATAGGTCATTTTATTCACAACAAAGATTAAAATCCAATGCAACTGACAGATTGCAAATCTAAGCTAAAACAAAAAAAGTTATGGGCTCTAGAGTGCAACATAGGGGCTCCGAAAGCAGTTATGGGCATCCTACTGCCCCAAGTGCACCTAGTGTGCACTTGGTAAGCCCAAGTGCATCATTACAGCACCAAGTACACCTATGATGCACTTGGGAGGCCCAAGTGAACTCAAAAAGTGCAAAATGTGCCTTAGAAGGCTTTGGGGGCAAAAATCAACATGATGGGGGTCAAGTAGGAGTCCAAGAGTAGTTTCAAGGATTACCACTAAATATAATGACCAAATAATGAAAATGATAGATCATTTTGTTCAAAAAAAAGAAATGTGTCCAATGCAACTGATGGTTCATAAATCAAAGTTGAAGAGCAAAAGTTATGTCCTTCGAAGTGCAACATAAGGGCTCTGAAAGCAATTCTGGGTACCCTAGGTCCCCAAGTGCACTCAAAACTTAACCAAGTGAATCTAGTTCACACTTGGTAAGCCCACGTGTGCCATGACAGTACCAAGTGTGCCCAAGACACACATGGGAAGCCCAATTGTGCTCTAAAAGTGCAGATTGTGCCCTAGAAGGCTTTGGGGGCCAAAATTAGCATGATTAGACTTAGAATGACCCAAAACTATGTGTGCATGCCCAAAATGATAGATAGATGTCCTAACATGAGTGAAATCATCAAACATGGTCATATTTGGTCAAAAATGGTCAGAAAAATATCAAACTAAGGTTGGTGGACTAGGTGGAAAGTCACAAAAAGGTGATAGACAAAGTGGGATGATACAGGAATGAATGAATGTAAGATGAAGATGACTTGATGAATTGGAAGACATGATCATGGTGATAGAGATTGAGATGAACAAGAAATATGAGATGAGGAGATGTTAGTATAATAGAAATACTTTTGCTTTTGTAAAGTGCACTATATGTCAAATGGAGCTTTATTTTGATGTGGCAAATGGAATGCGACACATAATGACATAAAGCACAAAATGCAAACATTTTGCATAAACAAACATGATGTAGACAGAAAATGACCTTTTCCTTATTAAGGCATATACACATGCCCTAGACTCTCAAAGGTACATTGTAATAGATAGAAATAGAAAAAGATGACCATGAACCATCCCAACCACTCTCATAGATTATTTTATATCATTGAGTGGCATAAGAACATGATCAAAGAAAAACAAAGCCAAAAATAAATCACTCACTAAATAACATGAGCCAACAACTATTCTTGTCCACTATTACTTTCTTTTTAATGTTTGAAGGTGTGTAGGTAGTGTTTGACATTTTGATGATGTGATAGCTCTATTTGTGGATTTAGTTGAGAGGTTTGTAGTGATATGTTGGATTGATTATTGGTTCATGTTGTTCAGATAGTGTGACTATCTTGAAAGTGTAGTGCTTTGAGATTTAGTCCACAAAGTGCAAGTGCATACACAAAAGGGGTGGTTATCCACACTAAATATTTACAAGGATTATTATATATTTTTGATGGGTTTTGTGATTTTTAGGGGTTTTGAGGATATTTGATGTTTTTGTGTGACTAGTTTCTTCAGGTCATTTTATGATTTTTAGAGTTTATTTTAGGACATTTTATGATTTTTATAGGACATTATGTGATTTTTAGTGATTTCTTCAAGATATTTTATGAATTTTAGTGATTTTTCAAGACATTTTATGATTTTTAGTGATTTTTTTAAGGATCATATTTGAATTTTTAGGATTTTTTTTTAGGATCATAAAAGCATATACAAGTGTTAGCTCCAATCCATTATGCGATAGGTCCAATGGATAAAAAGTTCTTAGGGATATGCCCCCAATTCAAGCTCAAACTCATGCACCATGTAGGTAATATGCCTCCAGACAAGACACAGACTATGTACAAAGACCAATGACAAAGTGTGTACAGACTGGTGATGCATCAGGTAAGATAAAAATGGATTTTTACCAGTTTGTGAGCCATGATAAGGGACCAGGGATGTCTTGCAATATGAAGAATATGATCAAGGAATGATAGAGGGGAAAAACTAGATGGAATCTCGATAGATGAAGGAGCAACAATTGATTATACATGGCACCTGTTTGCTAGGTTTTCACCATGGTACTTGCCCAAACCATCTATTTGCTAGCTTTTCACTTGTGGACAAAATTTTTCTCTTGACTCAAAAACTCATACCAAGACACCTGTTTGCTAGGTTTTCATCAAGGCATCCAATTTTACATGACTTTTTTTTCGCTTTTTTCTTTGTTTTCCTTAGGACATTTTTCTATTTAAATTTTTTTTTTTTAGGACTTTTAGATGGAATCAAGAACATTGCTGAAAAATGCGAAGAAGAAATCTATTTTTGGTGCTGCTAGTTGATAATCTCTAGATCCATGACTAACCATAACTACATAGGAGTTGTTCGAAGTATGTAGCTAAAATCAAACCATTGAAAAGGCCTTGAAATATACCATTTTTTACCATATGTAACACAGTGTCTATCTCTTGCGAATCAAGGCATCTAAGTATAATTGGCTCAATAGATATGTCATGTGAGATGTCACTGATGATGACATGTGCAAAGGCTTGTGGGATAAAGATTTTATCTTGGGTGCTGGGAAAATTAGGTAGCTAGATTTGGGGATAAAGAACTTGATATAAGGGAGGGTTGGGAGGGTTGAGACCAATGACCTTCCACATGAATGTTGATTAAGAGAGCTCCAAAAGACTTTGTGGTATGTTGAACACTAGAACACTAATATTCATGACATCAAATTTTTCATTTTGTATCCTTGGGAGCTGCTTAGCTTTTGATTTTTTATGGTCTAATGATGCCTTTTAGTTTTCACCAAGAGACCTACTTTTGTCATTTTTTCTTTGTTTTTATCTTTGTAATTTGAAGATGGATTTGGCTTCCCAAAATATGCCAATGTGTTCTCTTTAGAAGAAATTGCTTCTTTATTATAGTCAAGCATAATGCCTTCATAGATTTCAAAGTCTATTGTGAGAGTGTCATCATTGTCAAATTGATCAAAAATTGGTGGTCCACATTGGTCCCAATCCAACAATTTAGGATAACTTGAGTGAATGTCATCATCAGTATTGAGTGGGCTTTGGTTGAAGGTAGATATATGGGTATATGATTCAATTGGGTCATTGGGATTATACTCAAAAGCTAGAGGACTATTGGTTTTAGATGGGGTATCCTTAGATGCCTTTTCATCATTCAAAACATTCGTAGTCTTACATGTAGGTACTATAGTACCAGGAGGACCTATTCATAATGGTTTAAATCCAAGCCCCAAACTATGAGGTCATCCTTTTGTAGTGATGGGCTCAACTATTCCTTGTTTCTAACATCCATGGCCACTATAGCCATCATATCCTTGTTTCTTAATGATAGTAAGCCCAGGTCTATACTTGCTAGGAGATATCAAAATGGGTTCTTGTTCTATTTTTTCTTTCTCGATACATACAAATGTATTCTCAATTATAGAAGTGGCATTCTTTGTATTGATCTTAGAATGTTGTGCTTGTAGTAGTTGTGGTTTACCATAAGATTGGGGAAAAATTGGTGACTCCCTAATGTGAGAGACTTGAGACATAAGGGTATGTGCAAGATCATGGTGTACCAAACTATGGCCTTAAGTGGCAGTGAAAAACTAGCAAATTAGGGTTATGTCAACTTGACACATAATTTTAAAGTGGTTCTGGACTTTATATCAAAAATTTGTAAGAAAATAATTTGTAGGAAATTTAATCTAGTTTCTAAACTACAAGGCCTTATCTGGAGAAAAAATTATTTGATTGGTTAAAAGTTTGGATTTTAATGCAGTACTACAAAAATTTTAGGGCAAAAATAAAAAGTAGGTGTATGTCTGACCACCTTAATCATAATCAAATGATAATATTTTTAAATATAATTTTAGATATAAAAAGTAGACTCATGCCTGGATGTGATGCATATTTTTGGAAATTTTTATTCCAAATAAATAATTAATTATGAATTTTCTACTATACTATTTTTAGAATTAAAAAACTCCCGTGTCTGACCACCTTAACTAGTTCAAAAAAAATCAAAATTAAGTTTTTTTTTTTTTTTTCTTATCCTAGTCAAAGCATAGAATGTGACGCATCTTTTGGATTTCACAAATCTTATACGGTTTGAAAGTTATAGCTATTTTTCAACCAATATGTCAATCAGCACTTTGTAGCTAACTCCATTAGAAAATAAGTAATAATTACTTACTGAACTCGTAATTTGACAAAACTTACATTTATGAAAAGCTAAGAACATTCTTAAGAAACCCTTTTCATTACATCAAATTTTGGTTAAAAAAAAGTCGTCAACTACATGCTTGAAGTAAAAAACACATAAGAACATGCCAAAAACACATTTTTGGGATGTTTTAAAGATGACCATATAAGGTTGGTATTGAAAGATATAGTAGGAATTATAAAGGTATTAATTGCTTTCATTTAGTATCAGGATGCGTGGGAAAAAGGTGGGAATAGATTTTTAAATTCTTTGAGGCATTTCAGAACTACATATTTTCCAGGTCGCCACTTTTTGGCACACCATGATCCTACACATACCCATAAAGTACTCTCCACATCCATTGTCTTCAATCTTCATCTTTTCCTTGGCCTTACTGAGGAGTATATCACAATCCACATACTTAGAGGAATTTGTGGGTTGTGCTTCATTGTTTGTTGGGATTTGGTATGCAGTAGCATCTTTTAGATTAGCACAAAACTGGAAAGGATTTGGATTTCCAAGGATAGTAACCTCCATGTTATTATAGGAGAACTTTATGCACTAGTGATATGTAGAAGGAACTACTTTCATAGCATGGATCCATGGGTGGCCTAGTATCATGTTTCAGTTCATTTCTATATTTAGGAACTGGAATAAAGTGTTCTCAGTAGCTGGACCAACTCTGATAGGTAAGATGATGACCCCTGTAGACAAACATTCACCATCATCATATTCTTTGATTATGATCCTTCAAGAGGGATCCACATCAATTTTAGAATAACCTAGACCTTTGACTACTTTACGTGTATAGATATTTAGCCTTGCTCCTCTATCTATCAAGACACATTTGACTTTAACATTGTGGACAAAGACTTCAAGGTGGAGGGGATCATTGTGGTTGGGTTTGTCTTTAGGAATATCCCAAGGGGAAAAAGTGATATGATGTGATGTAGATAGGTTCCCAACCATGGCTTGGAACTAGGCAACATCAATGTTATCTGGGATGGCTGACTCTTTAAGGGCTTGATCCAAGATCTTCTAATTTTGGGGGGATGCATGTAGGAGGTCCAAGATGGATATTTATGTAGGAGTCTTGCCAAGCTATTCAAAAAGGCTATATTCATATGAAGTAGGAGAAATTGGTCTACTAGGGGGTGCAAGTCTAGTAGAATTAGTAGGTCTAGATGGGGTTCCAAGTAAGGTGATCTTGGTACAGTGTGTGGTGATGGTGCAATGAGGGTCTTCAACCTTTAATGTGAATGTGGATATGTGGGAATTAGACTCATTAAAGAAATTGATGGTGTAGTCATATTAGGTGCATGTGTAGTTCACATACCTTGTGAGTTTGAGTTTGAACTTGAGGGTTTCTCTTATCTTTGAATATAGTGTGGTCAGAGTTGGATGCTAACAGTGATGGATCAACTGTGATTACACCATCATCAATAAGATCTTGTATTGCATGTTTCAATTGGAAGCATGATGAAGTCTTATGTCCTTTGGTGCGATGGTAATCACAATACTTTTTTTTATCCCACTAATCAGCTTTAATCAACAATTCATCTTTTATTGAGGGTAACTATAGGAATTTATTACTCAATAACTATTGTAGTGTAGTTTGTGAATTCGTAGGGTTTGCACCTTTCAAAGTCAGTTGAGGTTGTGATGTGCTAATTATTCATGCATCTACAATGCCATCATTGGTCACATTCTTGTTTTTGGAGAAAATTTTTGCATTTTCATTAGACAAGTTGGTTCTTGTGTTTTCTTTGTTTATCTTGAGGATTCCCTTATGGATAAGAGCATCTTCAATACTGGCCCCTTTTTCATCAATTTAGAAATGGTGCTAGGACTCTTGTTTTTGAGTTCATACATTATGTCTGGGACTAATTTTTCAATGCACAAGTTTACTTTTTGTTCTTTAGGAATGTCTAGTAAGCATTGTCTAACTAAGCTTCTCCAACATAGTAAGAATGTGATAAATGGTTCTCCCATATTTTGTTTAGTTGAGCACAAATCAGAAAGTGTCACCTCATTTGTAATGTTAAAGGAAAAGTGGGAGATGAACTTGTCTAAAAGTTTCAACCAAGATTTGATATTACAAAGAAGTTTGGAGTACCATTTAAGTGTGGGCCCACCTAAAGAATGAGGGAACAACCTCATGAGGTAAGTGTGCTCTTCAATGAGTTTGGTACATGAGGCACAAAATTCTTTGATATGATCAATAGGGTTTCCTTTTCCTCAATATTTTTCAAACCTTGGAGCATCAAAGTATTTTGGGAATGGAGACATATATAGACTTCTATTGAATGGATTAGGACATAGGTCCCTTTCTATATATAGAGCCTATTTCTTCTAGACTCCCAATGCCTCAACTTGTTTGGAAAGTTGTTTGAATTGTTGTAATAGTTCTTCATTGGGGTTTTTAATGATAGTTTTTCCTTCATGTCTTTTTTGTCTATGAGTAGACTGTTTGATGTGGTAGGAGCTATGTCTACATGGTTCTTACATTTCTATGTCTGATGAGTTTGGTGATGTGTCACTACGTGGTGGAGGTATGTTGGCACCTTGAAGAAAAAAGGGTTGCTATTGTGATACCTTTTGGGTTACTTGTTATGGTATTTGATGGGTCACTTGTTGCAATATTGAATGCGATTGATGTATCATGTATTTTTGTTGTGCCATTTGTTGTGGTTATTGTTGGGATACCTCTATTGGCTATATGTGAGACCATGTATGTAATTGTTGTTGTAGAGGTATCTGTTGGGGTTGTTGTGGCACATGTTGCTATTGTAACAAATGTTGTTGGTATGAAATTTGTTGCTCAAGGAATCTTTGATATTCTAGTTGTTGCTTGAGTTGCACTAGTTATTTAGCAAACATGGCTTGTTGTTGTTGATACATTTCATAGAAGTCAAGTGGGTTTACATTGGGTTGTGTGTTAGGGACATTAGATGCTTGTACCACTTGAGGTTGTTGCTATTGTGGTTGATGTTGTTGTTGATATGTTGAATGTGTGTTTTAAACATTAGGTCCTTGGACTATCATAGGTTGATGTTGTTGGGGTAGTTGGTTATGTCCTTGAGAAGTGATCCTCATGTTGGTATTGTTGCTTTGGCTCCTTTGTATGTTAGCGATTCCTCCTTGGGACATCATATTGACATGACAATGAGGTGCATTCCTTTTGGAAATAGTTGTAATTTCAATAAGATTTTTCCTTTGTCCATCAATAGGGATTTTTGTAGTTGATCTTTCACATAGTGTACTCATGGGAGGTTCCATAACATTCAATGTCATAACACTTGGTAGAGTTAGGAGCAAAGGTGAACTTTGTTGGTTTGTCTCCAAAGGAAGTATGTCTAGCATCCCTAGAGAAAAACTACCTTTAGGAACATCTTGTTGTTGCATCATGTAACTAAAATCAAGTCTTAATGTCCTCTTGAGATATTTAGGGAGAGTCTTGTTTCCCTTCATAGGCTGTGGTTCATCAAACAAGGGATTAATGTTGATGTGTTCGAACATACTTTGGAGGATTTTGATTGTTGGTTCTTGATGGGACCTTATAGGTGCCATTATTGTGTTTGAAAACTCCAAAGGTTTTTTTCCCTTTATCTAAGTCTAAATTGATCATGGGTTGTATGTTTTCAATGGTCATGCTGGTTTGATGTTTGGACTTAGGTCCTTCCACATTTGGGTTGAATTTGACAATTTCTTGGGCTGCCAAAAGTTTAAAGTTCTTGCAAAAAAAAAATTCTTGACATGCCCTAGCCATTTCTTCATCAGTGATGCCATAGTTAGTGTCAGAGTCATCACTTAGGTGTACAATTCCTTGTTGTATGTTTGATGTGTTATAGTCAAAGGTACTTGTGTTAGGTTGGCTGAATTCAAAGGATTGTGATTGTTCATCTTCAAGTGTGGTTGGCACACTTCCTCCTCTGGGTGGTATTGGCATGAATATAGGTTCAAATTTAGGACTCCATCAAACCATCCCATGTGTGGGGGAAGTTTTTGGAGATAATTGCATGGTAGGTGCATTGTTCAAGGTTTGTTGTGTCATAGCTTGATTATGGTGCTCTTGCGGATACATGTTCAGGGGCTCTAATAGTAATGGTTTTGATGCCTCGATTTGGTCTTTGTCAAATGTCTATTGGGTTTTCTTGCTCTTCTTCTATCTTGGATGAGTTTTTGGTTGTGTTTGTGCCTCAAAAAACAAAGGTTGATAAAGTTCCTTGGATCTCTGAGCTAATTGTGTCCTAGTAAGTGCTGGCATGATACCTAAGAATGCAGATGCAATGGGGGAGAATCTAAATGGACTTTCTGCTTCCCAAGTGTGCACCTAAACTACCAACTATGTTCAAAAAGTACCAAGTACACCCATGTTGTAGTTGGGGGCCTAAAAGTGGGTAGTTGGTGAGTAAGAGGCATGCAATGGGTAAATAGAGGTGCTAGGGTGCCTAAAATGCAAATTTTGAGTGTTTTGAGTGATTTAGAGTGTTTCCTAAGGTCTTGGGATGAAATGCAAGGTTTGGAAGTGTAGATTAGGGTTCTAGAACCTAGAATGAAACAAATAATTACCAAGTGCACTCTGAAACTACGAAGTGCATCCTAAAAATACAAACTGTGCACTTGAAGTGTGCAGTTGGTAAAATAGGGTTGCAATTGGTAAAAGAGGTCAAAACTTGATAATCAAGATATGGGTATGCAAGATATGAGTGTTTTTGGGATTTTAAAGTGTTTAGGGATGTTATGAAACCTAGGAAAATTCCAAATGAACTAGGGATTTGGTATGCAAAGTGAAAATTTCCTAGGGATATTATGCAAATGTAATTGACCTGATAAAGTGTGTAAATGGATTTGTCATGACTTAAAAATTGACACTCTTGGATTATTTTTAGAGTACAACATAGGGGTACAATCCATTTGATCTTACCAATCATGAATCTCAGGTTATGACATCTCGAATAGGGGTACCAAGAAATTTGCAAATGCTAACACCAGTAAAACTTTAGAAATTCCATATGGAATCACACTTGAAAATTGATCAAACAGATTCTTCATGAGCTAAAACTTGAAACATAACAACACTCTAACATCTAAAATACAATGCAAAAGGAATTTTAGCATTTTTTTCAACTAAGTCAAAATTATAGCATGTCAAATAGGGCTTCCCAGAAATGTGAACTACACAAATACACAAAATAGTAAATGACCAACTTTGAGGGATTCAAAACCTAATCAAATGAACTCAAAATCTAAAACATAGGTTCTTGGGTTTGGACACTAGACACTGCCAAAGTGGTGAATCATGAAACATTTTTGGTTGTGAGATATGTAGTTGCAAACATGCCCTCCTGTCACTGTTTGACACTTTGGTGTAAAACGTAGATTTGACATTTGCTCAAAATAGGACTTCGCCGAATGGCTCACAACAATAGTTCAACTAAATGAAACAAGTAGGCATACTAAATGAAAGGTGCTAGAAGCATTAAACACCTCTTAGGCCTTAGATTGATAGCCAGGTACATATGCATTTAAAAGTGTTTATAAGGCTCAATTTTCTTAATAGTGCTCAAAATTTGGGCTGCAATTTTGAGCACCAGTAATGGCTTTGTCTAGGGATGCATGTCCCTTGTGGGCATGGCAAGGATTTAGATCTTTGGAAGAAGCAAACTACTCTTGAAAACTTCTCTCTTGAACATCTTTACTGAAAGCAGGGAAAAAACTACACTACTATGTACAAATGATGGCCTTAGGCCACCAGAAAGTTTTCAAAAATTCTTACCTTTTTCATACACTTGATTTTCATTTACATCTCTTTAAGGTAAGCCAAAATTATCTTTCTCAATTTTACCAATCAGATTAGCATCTTGAAACAGAACACTTGGCAAAATTGAATTCACACTTTCAATCTCATAATACATATACAAATCAGCATTAACTCCTACCTCATGCTCACTATGAGAGAAAAAATCAGCATGCTCATATTTACACAAACTGAACTAAGTATCAAAATCCACCAATGATTCATGCATGCTGATCGAAAACATAAAGACTTCATATCCTACACCATTCACCAAGTTGCATATACCAAAAAATTGTAGCTCACCTTGTGTCTCTAGCTGCAAAGAATATTTGAAACCTAATTGTTGCCTACTTGTAGTCATGTCATTCACTAAATCAGATTTATCTTCCATTGAAACCTCTTCACACTCGCAACATTGATTAGTCACCATACATGAAAATTCATTCTAAAAGTACTGATCTAAACTATGCTGATCACAATCAATTTCTTCATCTAACTGAATGCCAGAATAAACCTTGAACTTATCTTTACAAGACTTATGAGCATATAAAGAAAATCTATAATTGGACTGATAACCTTCATTGTTTTCCTCTTCATCACATCATGCATCAAAAAAAATTTCAGCAAGATTAGCATGAGAAGAATCTAAAATAGCATTAACCTTCCCTTCATTAACATTCCTTACATCCAACAAATCATCATGTGCAAAGACATTTGAGATACTATCATCTACACCTCCAAAATCTGATAAGGATTGTTTGGATTCCACATCTCTTTCTACATCAAATTTTGGGGAAGTAACTTGACTGAATAAAGAAACATTATGATGGAAAATATGAAGATCAGTAGAAACACTTACTTTCTTTTCAAAATCATGAGCCAACAAAATAGAGATTTCATTAGAGCTTAAGAAGACCACCTCACAAATCTTCTCCTGGTTGTGATTATTGTCTGGATGGCATGAAGAATTTACAATAGTAATATCATTAGTATAACAATCTAGAAAATTAGAATTGTTACAACATTCATTATTATCATAGCAATCACTACCCTTACTACTATTACATAATTCCTCAACTTCATATTTACTGCACCCAAATTTATTTTCACTCTCATATCCATCTTCTTTATGCTAATTGCAATTATCAAACTCATTAACATTTGAATCCACCTCTTTACATCCGAAAGATAGATTATCTTTCTCTACGGACTCATTATATTCATTACTACCTTGACTTTCAGCATACTCATTATCATCAGAAGACATAACATGAAATCTATAATCATCATTTTCCATCTCCTCAATGAATCTTTCAATTTGCAAAAACCTTTGTACTCTTATAGGTGCTGGCCAATTGATTGAATCTAGTACTAGAACATCAAGGAAAACACTAGGTAGGAAAGATTCCTCTGGTCTACAATGAAAAGGCATCTTACTGATTACTGACTTAAGCCTTAAATAACATTGTTTGTCACTTAAACCTTGAGTATTTCCTACCTCAATTCTTATAAGATTATAAGATTGACAATCCTTTTGTAGACCATTCTATTCAACATAGTAATGTTATTATTCACAATTTCCAAACTCTTAGAATTTGGCAAACTAATCTCAGATTTGAGATTTGACTCCATTATAAAACAAAATTTAAACCTCTTCCTTCTAGTGATAAAAATCACTGAATAGAGGCACTAATTCTAACATTTGACTTTCATGAAAAGAAATCATGAAAACGAAAATACCTCAAATGCCGATGATAAACTTCGATCTGCTGATTTGGCATAGGTGCAAGACTAAAAATATTTTACACCGTTGATCAAAACTTTGTAGAGCCACCACCTCATTTCAAGAGGATAAAGAGATCACTACTATGATTCACTTTTACACTTCAATTTCTTATAATAGAAGATTGCAGACAACACTTTAAAAATTATCAAGAATTTAACATTTCCTTTCCAAGATCTATCAATAGTCTCAGATATGCCCATACAACTAAAAATGCTTCAAAATTTTGCAATGAAATCAACTAGGAATAAACTGGTACAAATATTTGAGAGTCACCACTCACACTTTGTGAGAAATAAAACATAATTTGTCACTTGAAAAATCTGAACCAAACCTTCAATGCATGAGAAACTTGTAGATCATTACCATCTTGAAAAGAAACTAGACTTTATAAATCAATTCTTGACTCTGAACTTTCTCAACAACACTTGCAAATTGAATTGATTGAAGATAGACCTATAATAGTCATAGAACACAATTTACATCCAATTTCACAACTTACTGTTGTCCATGAATAAAGCTCAACTAGGGTGCATGATATTTTGAGTAATAAGATTGGAAAAAACATCAAACAACTTACTGTTGCAACCTTTATTATGCACTTCTTCTACTGTATTAAATCTCTTCTTTCAAATTCTCAAGGTTTGTCTACCATTCAGATTCAATATAGTCCCTAGTAGAGTCGTCATTTTGTTGGTTCTTGATTTAACAGTTTTGAAACTAACCAAGAAACCAGAAAAATGTATCTAAGGCTAGAAAATTCCTATAAAAGATACATTTGACTACAGTCTTGGGCTAACTATAAGGCTAGACTATTCTTCTACTTTAGGCTCTACAAGACCTAGGCAGGTGGACTTCAGATTCAATTGATACTACACCAGTGTAAAAACATATTGCTAAATCTATTAAGTAGATGAAAACCCCTTATATCTCCTAATAACTCATGTAATAACAGAGATATATAGTAGCTAAATG
This sequence comes from Cupressus sempervirens, assembly GCA_028749045.1. Classification (NCBI taxonomy): domain Eukaryota; kingdom Viridiplantae; phylum Streptophyta; class Pinopsida; order Cupressales; family Cupressaceae; genus Cupressus; species Cupressus sempervirens. The sequence continues at coordinate 945,204,844 of CM053787.1, forward strand.
CAAATCTGTGAATCACATAAGTTGATTGAGGGTTAATCCTTTAAGTCCTTCAACATGAAAGGGAAAGAACATTTAATTAATAATGTTGAACTCAACAAAACCTTAGATATGCAACAATAAGACCTAATCATCCTGTAGCTGACTAGTGCCTAATCCATTGGGTGAAACCATGAAACAAATGCATACATATAGATATCTGATACTTATTTATATATTCAAATATATGATCTATCTATTTACCTTTTAAATAAACATCTGTGCTCAATCTAAAACTCATTCTTACATGATATCCTTCTCAATAAATTTGTAACCCTACTGATTCATTGAAGCATTTACATAATCGCTTGAGTTACAAGAAACAATAAGACAACATACAGCCTTAAGGGACTACAACTACAATCTAGGTTCCTTTTTCAATGATCATAAAACATTGAAACTCACTGAGATAGGAGACAAGATTCAAGATGAACCTCAACCTGCTACTACTCTTTGTATTATTTCCTTGAAATTATACAGTCATATGCATGAAATGAAAAACATGAAACAACCTAATAGATCTGAACTATCTGTATATTCCTTACTAATGCTGTTAATACAAGAGAATTATGTTAAAAGTGTGGTGTAACAATTGTGGGAACACATCAAAAAACTAGAACCAAAATCTGGTATCACAGTTGTGAGTGGTTTTTTCTCCAAAAATTGGAACTAGAACAATGAGAAAGAATGAGATTGATATAGAGGAAGGAATTCTCGGATTGAATCTTCAATTGACATCTATCTAGATGAAATTCCCTCTATTTTCCATGAAAAGACTCTCTCTAATCTCTCCCCTCAACTGCTTATCAGATCCGTTTTTCAATTTGCTTTTATAGGCATCAAATATCTCAGAAATGTCATGATGAAAGATCATAACTAATTTTGAGGTAAAAGTGAACTCAAGGTAAAAGGTAAAAATTAGTTGAAATAGCCTCAAGAATACAAGAAAACTAATTAAAATCGATTTCCTTCACTTTTTCATTTCACCAAGCCTTTATATTTGCCTCATGCCAATTCTGATGATCAGTGATGAATTTTGGTCATTCTACTAAGCGAGTCACAAATTGGCTTACAGACTAAACCAATGAGCACCTGCAAAAAAATTGACCTCATATTTGGAAAATTCAGATCTTCTTGGTTCTAGTGGCATATTGGAGTGCCCATTTTCAATAAAAAATGCCCAGGTTATGGCCCTCTGAAGTTTTAGTCCTGTTTATGGCTTTGGCAAATAAAAGAGTAAAAATAAAAAATTTAAAACCTTCTATAGTCTAAACTATAGAAATTTAATATTCCAAATAAAAAAAAATTCATTTTGAGATGAACATGCAAGTTGATATATTATTTTATTTTTTCAAAACATCTTCATATCCCATCCACCTATCTCATGGTGCCACATGTCATCATGTTATTGGCTAATGACCTCAACCTTTGTGCCATGTGTCATGATCTCAACAACCCTCGCTACGTCACTATGGTTATCCCATGAGCATCTTCACTTGGTGAGATAATGAGGATCGTCAGTTGTGCCACATGTCACAATCTTTTTCACTTGATTCCATGTCACCATCTTGTCATCATACCAACTACCACATTAGTGCCAAGTCATCCATGCCACATCAGAGTTGCTATCTCACTATGGTTATCCCATGAGCATCTTTTCTTGGTGAGATAGCAACAATCACACAATTTTCCACATGGCAGCATCGCACTCCTCACATTCCTCATCAGCAAGCCTGCATCTTCATCTAAAATTTTGCTTAGTCTATGCACCAACTACGCATCGAGGTAGGCTCCACCTACGGCTAAGGCTTCAAAAGCCTTTGTCTTTTATTCATTATGTATTGTGTGTCCAATAGTATATAAACACTTAAAAATATCCCCACCTATGCAATGTGGGATAAATTGTTAAGGCCTTGCTCTATTAAAAACACAACACTACTCTCTTTTTAATGCATGGGTTTTATTTGACCATTGCCTCCATTTCTGCAGCTCCCTCTACACATCTCCTAATACAATGACTTCATTTTTAGATTGTGTTGACTATTAGGCTTATAGATTGATAGGTTTCCAAGGCACTAAAAGCTAGAACAATGCCTAGGATTAGATAGATGATGGTTGATTTGAGATGTTTGATACATTTTATGATGATTATGGTTGATTTTGAGTTGATTTGGGGTGATTTTGAGTTGGTTTGATATGATTGCAAGATGATTTGATATGATTTTTGATGACGTTGAAATTGATGTGAAAGAAGATACAAATGATGAAACATGATCAACTTGGCCAAAAGATTGGAATTAGTGGATTGAGAAAATGGGACAAATTAGTATGAAAGTGTGATGAAAATATAGATGTGAACTAGTTTTGAGCATCTATAGAAGCCAATTAAGTCCTTTACTATTTCAAGGCCCTGCTTCACTATAATGATCATTTTAGGAAAACCTAGCTTTTTAGCCATTAACATAATAAACCTCTCTAAGAATTGGATATATGGTCCCCAAAGATTGAATGTGGCTGATAACCATGAAAGTGCTTCATTGCAAAATTACTGAGCATCGCATAAAGAAAATAATAATGTATGAGCACATTGTGATGTACTCTTTAGAGTTTTAACCCTATGGCTAATCATACCTCTAAGTACAGTTGTACTTGCCTTATCACCTTGTTGTATTGGTGGATCATCCATGCTCATTCTTCTAGGCTCAATTGTATCCTCTACCTCCATCTCATCTATCTATGTTTTTGTCTCTAATGTGACCTTGAATGGATGCTCTTGACCATCCTGCTCTTATTCTATTCTATAATGGCAATCTACTTTGCATTGGATAGTTTCTCTTTGAGAGATGCAACTTCATTTTATAATCCTTGGACCTTTGCCTCAAGCCCCTCAATCTTCTCCTTGTATACATGTCTTTTCCTAAGCTCATCCTCATATATCTTCTTAACATCAATGTAATCATGAAAGGACTTAGATAGCCCTTTCTTGATCTCATCTACCTTGGCCTCATTCATGAATGAAAAATATTTTACAGCCTTAGAGATATTTGTACCATAGGTACCTTGTAGTGTCCATACTATCATGTTTCTTTGATCTATGATCTTCACATCCATTATTTTGGGCTTGTTTGTTGCAAGAGCCATACTCTACACTACTAGAGACTTGGCATCAATGTTGAATCAAAATCCTCTCTATAGTCCATCAGCACCATATGCCTCATATGAAATGACATTTTTTTATCTCCTAATTTTTTCAAGCATAAATGTTTGCTCCAAATCCCATCTAGGAACTAACAACATCCCATTCCTCTATACTAGATCCCTTATTTCCTCAAGAGTCATGACTTCACTTTCTAGATCATAGGTATGAAGTTTTTCAACCAATTCTTGCTTCTACTCATCTGACTCTCTTGGTTTCATCTTTAACACCAATTCACTTTGTTTGACCTTGTACAAGAAGCTCTTGAACTGAGTTGATTTGATAAACTCATCATATTCTATCAAATTTTGGGCTTGAATGATCCTATCATCCAACCTTGCTACTACTAGTTCTAGGTCAGTTAATGTATTCTTAGCTTCATTGACTCTATCTTGTATGTAACTTTGTCACAAGTTAGAAAAGTATTAAATTTACTATGTAGGATCTCTAATGTCCCCTATTTAACTATTTTAGGGATGTGGATGAAATTTTGCCTCTTGTTTCCCTTGGTGGACCATGAAGCCTCAGGGGCTCATCTTCTTTCAATTCTAAGGTCACATCAGGCTCAAGGCTATCAGGATTCACCCTCTCTTCTTCCCCAAGTGGTTCCCCTAGCATTTGTTCCATAATTTCTACATGGTCAACTACCATTTTTCATATCCTTTGTGTGTAATGGATATCTAGGTAAAACCCTTTTAAATTGGTATGTAATCTCTTTATCTCCCTCTCTACCCTCAATACATCATCAAACTTTAACAATTTGTCAATTACCTCCCCCTTAGTAATCATATCAAGAATGAGGTCTTCATGAGACAACTCTTTGGTACTAGGCAACACATAGTTTCTTATTTCCTTGAGGGTATTCCTCATCCAATTATTAGGATCATACATCCTATAAGGACTAGTTGATAGATTGTAGTGGTGGAGGAAAGAATGAATTTTCTCTAGGGCTTCTTTTCCAATTGAAAAGTCCCCCACCTTAAAACTCCTACATAAGAATGTACCTCTATGTATCTTAGTCTTAGGTACTACTTATTTACCATGAACAACTGCCACATGAATTGAATAATGGAAAGTCTAGGAGGAATAAATTGAGGCAATATATGTGGGGATTAGGGACAATCATAAATCCTCATCAAGGAAAAAGTTAGAAATAGGAAAATATCTACCCAATTACAATCTAATATTCTTTTTTCAGGGATTGGAGCTATTCTTAAAAGAGTCTTTAAAACCTTAGGTGCCCTAAAGCAACTTGGGTCTAACATTTTCATTATGACAGTATTGCAATTGTTAAATAATGAGATATAATCAAAGTAATTGTAGGAGCTATCCCATACTTGTGTCCATAGTTGAATTGGTAATTCTCTATCAACATTAGATGTGTGATCAATAAAGTCTAGGCTTATATACCCCACATTCTTGTACAATATTAGGTGCATTAATAATGAGCAATGGTGAAATTTGAACTTCTCCATATCTCCACTCTAGGCCATTCCAATGCTCTCCTTCATCCTTGCTAGAATATACTCTACATAGTCATATTTTCCACCATGGTAGGACTCTTGCACATTTCTAGCAATGATGAATTCTATTCCATATACCATGTCAGTCCCATCTTTACCCACTACCTTGTGGACACCATACACAATTTTCAAAAAATAGTTCTTGAATTTATCCAAAGGCATCATCTTCTCCACCTTCTTGTGGTAAGAACCCACATGATTTAGGTCCATGGGAATATGTTGTAGCATTGACTTCCCTATGTAGGCTTTGGTGTTTCTCTCAAATGGATATCTAGGTAAAACCCTTTTAAATTGGTATGTAATCTCTTTATCTCCCTCTCTACCCTCAATACATCATCAAACTTTGACAATTTTTCAATTACCTCCCCCTTAGTAATAATATCAAGAATGAGGTCTTCATGAGACAATTCTTTGGTACTAGGCAACACATTGTTTCTTATTTCCTTGAGGGTATTCCTCACCCAATTATTGTGATCATACATCCTATAAGGACTAGTTGATAGATTGTAGTGGTGGAGGAAAGAATGAATTTGGTCTAGGGCTTCTTTTCCAATTGAAAAGTCCCCCACCTTAAAACTCCTACATAAGAATGTACCTCTATGTATCTTAGTCTTAGGTACTCCCTATTTACCATGAAAAACTACCACATGAATTGAATGATGGAAAATCTAGGAGGAATAAATTGAGGCAATATATGTGGGGATTAGGGACAATCATAAATCCTCATCAAGGAAAAAGTTAGAAATAGGAAAATATCTACCCAATTACGATCTAATCTTTTTTTTTTAGGGATTGGAGCTAGTCTTAAAAGAGTCTTCAAAACCTTAGGTGCCCTAAAGTAACTTGGATCTAACATTTTCATTATGACAGTGCTGCAATTATCAAATAATGAGATATAATCAAAGTAATAGTAGGAGCTATCCCATACCTGTGTCCACAGTTGAACTAGTAGTTCTCTATCAACATTAGATGTGTGATCAATAAAGTCTAGCCTTATATACCCCACACTCTTGTACAATATTAGGTGCATCAATAATGAGCAATGGTGAAATTTGAACTTCTCCATATCTCCACTCTAGGCCATTCCAATGCTCTCCTTCATCCTTGCTAGAATATACTCTACATAGTCATATTTTCCACCATGGTAGGACTCTTGCAAATTTCTAGCAATGATGAATTCTATTCCATATACCATGTCAGTCCCATCTTTACCAACTACCTTGTGGACACCATACACAATTTTCACAAAATAATTCTTGAATTTATCCAAAGGCGTCATCTTCTCCACCTTCTTGTGGTAAGAACCCACATGATTTAGGTCCATGGGAATATGTTGTAGCATTGACTTCACTATGTAGGCTTTGGTGTTTCTCTCAAATGGATATCTAGGTAGAACCCTTTTAAATTGGTATGTAATCTCTTTATCTCCCTCTCTACCCTCAATACACCATCAAACTTTGACAATTTTTCAATTACCTCCCCCTTAGTAATAATATCAAGAATGAGGTCTTCATGAGACAACTCTATGGTACTAGGCAACACATAGTTTCTTATTTCCTTGAGGGTATTCCTTATCCAATTATTAGGATCATACATCCTATAAGGACTAGTTGATAGATTGTAGTTGTGGAGGAAAGAATGAATCTAATCTAGGGCTTCTTTTCCAATTTAAAAGTCCCCCACCTTAAAACTCCTACATAAGAATGTACCTCTATGTATGTTAGTCTTAGGTTTTCCCTATTTACCATGAACAATTGCCACATGAATTCAATGATGGAAAGTCTAGGAGGAATAAATTGAGGCAATATATGTGGGGGTTAGGGACAATCATAAATCCTCATCAAGGAAAAAGTTAGAAATAGGAAAATATCTACACAATTACAATCTAATCTTCTTCTTTTTTTATGGATTGGAGCTAGTCTTAAAAGAGTCTTAAAAACCTTGGGTGCCCTAAAGTAACTTGGGTCTAACATCTTCATTATGACAGTACAAAAATTATTAAATAATGAGATATAATCAAAGTAATAGTAGGAGCTATCCCATACCTGTGTCTACAGTTGAACTGGTAGTTCTTTATCAACATCAAATGTATGATCAATAAATTCTAGGCTTATATACCCCACATTCTTGTACAATATTAGGTGCATCAATAATGAGTAATGATGAAATTTGAACTTCTACATATCTCCACTCTGGGCCATTCCAATGTTCTCCTTCATCCTTGCTAGAATATACTCTACATAGTCATATTTTCCATCATGGTAGGAGTCTTGCACATTTCTAGCAATGATGAATTCTATTCCATATACCATGTTAGTCCCATCTTTACCCACTACCTTGTGGACACCATACAAAATTTTCACAAAATAGTTCTTGAATTTATCCAAAGGTGTCATCTTCTCCACCTTCTTGTGGTAAGAACCCACATGATTCAATTCCATGGGAATATGTTGTAGCATTGACTTCCCTATAAAATTTCTTTATAGGTCAACTAGGTCTACTAGTTCACTCATGGCACTATCCAATCCAAATGCTTCAATAAAAGGGGCATGGTCCAATGTGCATAAAATAGTTATATCCCTTCTATGGAATGATTTGGTGGCTGGATTATATGATTTGATCAGGGCCTTTACCAAATCTACATCAACAAAGATCTCTAAAAAGATTAATTCTGGTAGGCTCATTTTCCATGGAGTGCAAAAAGGATCTTCTTTGCTCCATTGCAATAAAAGTAGTTGCAAAGCTCATAACGAGTAACTCTAGCACATATAGTATCTTTGTAAAATATGTAAGGGTCCTTGAACTCATGGTCATCTATAGAAATTGAATTGGAGGATTCCAGGAATAAATTAATCCATTCTTTTAGAAACCTATTTAGTTTCTTCTATCTAGTTTTTCATCCCTTTGAAGTTAAAGTTTCTACCACCTCCGTGTCTAAAGCTTGAATCTCCTCTACTTATTTGTCAAACATCTTGTAAATAGACTGGAAATACTCTCTAGATATCTCTAAAAATAATGATCTATTGATACTGGAAACTCTATACTATCCCGAAATCTCTAATATTTAAAAATTGTAATAGATTATTGGATTATGGAATGTTTTATGGCGAGTGTAAATTCATCCCTCTTTTCTATGCATTGATACAATACATGATCATGCTTTAAATTCAATATAGTCTATCACCTTAGATGAATCATCCACATAACTATTCCATCTTAGGAAATTTTATACTTTACTCAAATTTCATTAGCCATGGGCATTCTATCATTACTCTAGTTTAGAAAAATAAGGTTCACTTTTTAACATCAAACTAGGGTTTATAATCTTATGATACACTGATGAAGGAGTCCTTCATATAATCTTAGGTGGGGAACTTTGGATCTACAATCTTATGATAATTTGAAATAAAACTCTTTATTGTATCATTGTAAGCCTTGAAAATGACTTCCACAATCTTATGATACAAAAGTTACCATGACATCACAACCTACCTTTAAATATCTTACAATATCATGATACATGATTTATTCATATTGGTGTAGCATCTTATCTTGCTTTCCTTTACCTCACAATCTTATGCCCATTACTTATTGGACCATTTCATAAATTTGGCAGTTACTAGGCTCAAACCCTTATGATGTTACACGCACATCTTTGGCATAACATTGTGTCTTCATTTCTTTCCTTACAACATATTGACCATTATCATTAAACTAACTTCTTAGCATCAAAGGTTACCTTTAGCAGCTATCATTGACCTATCACTACATGATGGTGGTTATGCTTTCTTTATCATAGCCTCAAAAGCATCAACTTTCACCTTCATGATCTCATGATACATCACTACTTTGTGGCTTTGTAAAGATTTGAACTTTCCCTTGAGATCTTATGATATACTACTTGTCATAGCATCAGAAGATATGACCTTACTTTATCATCTAATCCTTACAATCTTACGATCATCTCTTTATCATGCCACTAGACAACCTATAATTTTCTTCCATGATCATACAATTATGACCTTTTTGTATCTTTGGAAGTCTTCTTTAAAACCTTATTGATGCCTTGATCTTCCATTTGTCATAAGATTAGAACTTAGCCTTTTTCACTTTTATGTCCTTGTGATCTTATGATCACCACTTTATGACATGGTCATGAGCCTCCACTACTACCTTTACAATCCCACAATCAACTATTTGTTATAACATCATACAAGTTGGTTTCAAAACCTTTCCATCATATACATAAGATGACACAATGTAAGAGGAATCATATGACTAGAGACTTCAATTTGAAAACTTGTGATGCTATGACCATATAACATATCTTAAGATCAAGAGACTCAAACTTTACCCCTATGATCCTACACTAACCCTTATATCGTAACATCAGGAGATGCATAATCTAATCATATGACAAGATGCCTAACCCTTGATTGTAAGATCAAGTCACATGATTTGAATGACATAAAATCTCCCACTTAGAAAAAAGCCTAGGGTAAGGGTAAAATGACTATGGACTTTAATGAAATTTTTATAAGGGTGAAGACATAACATTTAGGATATCACATTATTCCACTTAGAGCAATATTTTAAGCACTAGGATAGGGCAAAAATGAACAAGTTAGGGTTTTGATACAAACTAAATTTAAATGAAACACAAAACCCTAACCATACAACTCAGTTTAAAATATTTTCACAATGAATTTACAAAACTTTAGCACAATGAAAATAGGGGCTATCAATGGCTCTATTTAGGGATTATGAATACCTATATCCATGCAAGATTTCAAAATCTCTAGGTTAAGCAAACCATATACATGATAGCTCGTGAAAACCTTTTTGAGATTGTACAAAAACATATACATATATACAGAGGCTATAGATATATGCACATGAATTTACAAATGTACAAAGATATATAAACCTATCTACTATTCATGGAAAATAAATACCTTCAATAGAAGTATTTCTTGAAAAATTGTCCATGAATTGGAAATTCAAGAAAGATTCTTGATAATTCTATGATGAAATATGAATCCTCATACCAAGTATAATCAACTAGATAGGGACCAAGCCAAATAGGATCTAATTTTACATGCTGGCCCTTATCCCTAGTCCTTGCATTCCACATTAGGACTAAGTCATCTAGTTCAAACTTTCTTATCACTACCCTCTTATCATACAAATGTTTTGTCTGCAATTACAATTTTATTTTCTTAGTAGAGACCTCTTTCCTTGTCTTAGTTAATCCTACTAATTCATCCATCCTTTCTTGTATTTAATCAATGATGTACTCATCATACATCTCAATATAATTATGCATACCTATTAGGTTGTTCTGAGGCATTCTAGCCTAAATTATATGTACAAGGTTAAAAGGTGCAACATCTATTTCCTTCTTTAATATCACTCTATCGGCCTAGATTGTGAGTTGTAACTTAGAGTCCCATGCCTTCTTGTTGTCATCTAAAGTCCCTTTTATGACTTTCAACAAGCTTTTGTTAGTGGATTCATCCTATCCATTTCCTTGTGGATGATAGGGTGGATGAAGTTGACCTAGTAATAACATATTTATCATAAAAATTGATGAATTCATTAGATCTAAAGAACATAGCATTATCAGTCACTATCCTCTTAGGACAACCAAACCTTGTAATGATGTTATTCAAAAAGAAATTGTTTACCACCTTAGTAGTAGCTATTCTTGTAGGGATGGCCTCAACCCACTTTTTAAAGTAGTTAGTTGCAACTAATATCCATGAGTAGCCACTACTAGACTTTGTTGATATTTTGCCTATGAAGTCCATCCCCCATTTCTGAAAAGGTTCTAGGACCTCAGCAAGTTTTGAAGGAAAATTTCTAGAGAACTTTAAATTTCCATCAAATCTCTGGCAAGAGTCACATTTTCTAACTAGGCTTTGAGCATATTTGAATAGGCTAGGCCACCAAAAGCCTTCCCTCATGACTTTGTGGGTAGTATTCTTTTCCATGTAATGCCCACCACATACCCCTTAATGCATCTCATTCAATACTCTTTTTGATTCATCCTGATTAATGCATTTCAAGAGTACTCCTTTAAAATTTCTCCACCATAGACTTCCATTAACAATAATGTATCTAACTAAATGCAATTTTATAGTCCTATTTTCATTGTCTATCAGATGGGGTGGGGATTGCATATTCTATAAGTAGTATATTACATCTTTATACCAATCACATTGATCCACATCACATGTATCAGAGCCAAGGTCCTCATTTACAACATTTATTTTATTAGCATCTAGATTTTATTGAGCCATAAGCTTTGTTGATCCTTGACCTCTTACTAACTTGGTGATCTGGATATCAATATTGAACTCTTAGATTCAGTTTATACATTTGCACCTTCTACTAGATACATCCTGCTTAGAGAACATATCCTTTACTATTGTACTAGGCACAAAGGCAATGATATCAACACTAACTAAGTAGTATCTAAAGGCCCTAATAGCTTTGACAAATGCATATGCCTACTTCTCATTGACTTCATCCTTGAGTTTTATAGGTTGAAGAGATTTTCTAAAGAATGGAATTGGTTGTTCATGATCATCCTTATTTTTTTGTAATAGAATTGCAGCTATAGTATGAAAGGATGCAAAAGAAAATATATTCATAGGCTTTCCATAATTAGATGTCCTAAGGACTGGTGCATTTTTAATAGAATTTCTAATTCCTTGTAAGGCTTACATAAACATAGGTTCTCTAGGGTGTAGTGAAACTTGTCTTGAATTGCTCTTTCCCATGTACCAAGACTTGGTTATATCCTAAAAATCCATCCACCATGGACATTAATTCTGAACCAACTTATTGCAACATGGACTCCATGTTAGGCAATCCATAGTTATCCTTTAAAGATGAAATATTGAGGTTTCTAAAATCAACACATAGCCTAATATACCTATTATTTTTTCTAGCTAGCACTAGATTAGACACCCATGAGAAATGTTTTATTGGTTTGATAATCTCCCCACCCTTAAGCATCATAAGTTCTCCTTGCATTTTAGGGGCTAGAGTGGGATTAACATGCCTCTATTTTTGCCTAAATGGTTTGACTCCTTCCTTTAAAGGTATTACATGCTAGAAAAGATCTTTCCTATAAGATTTAAGGTCATCATATGACCATGCAAAAATATATACAAATCTCCTTAATAAATCTATTAGAGATTTCCTTATTGTAGGAGATAAGATTTTACCATTGCCTTTTCTGGAGATTTAGTAGTGCCCAAATTGATTTCTTCAAGTTCTTGTGGCTTTTTATCTTTGATATCTATATGCACTCTATCCTAATTATCAAAAGCACTCTCAAGAACTACTAAACCCTTAGAGACCTTATTAGTTTTTAGCTAAGATATTTCTTGACCAACGGTGGTCTTTTTCCCATCTACTATTTCTACAAAATACTGCAATGCAATTCTTAACCATGATACTTATCCTCTTTAAGAAAAAAATTAAAGATATCTTTATCATCTTTGAAAACTTGTCAATTTTCCATATTATTAGGGATAAATGGCCTATTCTATACTTCAATTGTAGACAAACCAATAAATGACATATCATCAGGCCTGATTGTCACACTAGCTAGAAAGTTAACCATCTTATTATTACTCCTATCCATCCAAGAATTGCCAAAGGCATAAAATGCTTCTATTTGATCCCAAACAATAGTCCTATATTATTTCAGCCCTTTTTTTCTTGGAGGCATATGTCTCTTGAACTTTAAATGCAATTAATTCAAAATCACCAATATTGTGTAACTTCTTAATCCCATGACTAGCTATAACTTTTAATCATAGTAGAAGTGCTTCATACTTTGCAACATTATTGGTACATGTAAATTTCAAGGTAAATGAATACCTAAAATTAATTTTCTCTAGAGATATAAATACTATCCCTACTCCTGATCCTTCCTTTAACTTGCCTCATCAAAATACATAGTCCATAAGTTCTATGAATCTGAATAGTTGGTCACTTCTTGTGTAATCCGAGGAGGTGGTTTCTCAATTTCTTGGATGACAAGCTCTACCCTAAATGCATTGACCTTAGTATCTAGAAAACAAGTAGTATCCTTATCAATTCTATCTTCAATATGTAAGTGACCCTTGGCTCTCTATCAATTTTGATAGACTTGTCTCCTATATGAAAAGTTGCATTGCAAGCTACCTCCCATTGCACCACTCCATTTTCTAGATAGTAGTATCCACTAAAGGAGAGGGATATCAACTAAAAGTATTGTCATGGTCATTTCAACATCAAGGTAAGAAGCTACCTTGAAAGGTAGGGCATTAATTGTACCTTTGATAAGCACCTCTCTGGCATCCATTACTCTACATCTACCCTGCTTGGTGTCTATTTCTAGGCCAAGGGCTTCCATAAATTTAAAAGGAATGATATTGTTCAATGCCCTTGAGTCAATCATACAATTTTTTATGGTTTGACCATTTATGACTAAATTGAGGAACAAAGGATCAATATCTTGCAAGTAGGCTATAGAGAAGTTGTCTAAGTACATTTGAGGTATTTGAGACATAACTCCTAGGTCCTCTTTATCCTTAATTACTATTGGTATTTGTTGTACTATTGATGATTTTGGCTAAGAAATATTACTACTTCCTATACCACTCAACCAAGATAGGGCCTTACTCTTGTGTTCTTCTATTCTAAACATTTTAGATAAGGGGAACTTAACAGTAATTTGAGATAGCATAGAAATCATATCAACAAGATCATATGCAAGAGTTTTGGGAAGATTACCTCTGATTTTTTTCTCTTGAGCCACAGGTTCTTTCACATGCTTAATGAAATCAGAGCTTAACTTCTTTTCATGCACATTAGCTTTGATTGTTTAACTTGTTGGAACTACACCTTTTTCTTTGGCTCCCACTTCTTGGTCTCACTGTCCTTGACTTTCACAACCATTGGATCTTCTTTCTTATTACCATCACTTACTTTATGAATAGTATCCTTAATCAACATACCAAATGGCTTACCTACAACATTGTTGACATTTCTACTTCTTTTATTGTAGCTACTATGAACTTGAGTTATCATCTCAATAGTGATTCTATAAATATCTACTTTGGATTATTTCTTCAAGTTTGTGTTATACATATTTGACAATGTACTACATACCTTGTCCTCATCATGATCCTCATCATCTAAAAACACTTGTTGATGGTGTAATTGGTAGGCACTTCTTTGATCTACACCATCATATTTAGATTCCTCTAAATTAGACTCCTCACCCCCATCACATAAGTTTACCATATTATAGCCTATGTCCTCATGATTTTCTTCCTCTTGTCCATCTTCATTTTGTACTTATTGATTTGTAGAGGAAGATTCAACCAATGCATAATAATTAGGGCAATGAGGGGACTAGCATACAATATACCAAGGAACATCATCTATCATATTTATAGAATTTCTTTGTAAAGGTTATTGTATATTTTTATCTTTTTTTTTTCCTTTAGTTGGATTGGGGATTGGTTTACCATCCTTCCAATGAGTGGTATAAGGATAGTTTTTCATTCTAGGCTACCTATTATAGAGGGTATTATATTGAGGTTTATCATCGATATCTTGCTCATTGGTCTAGTTTGCTAATGGATTTAAATTTTTCAACAAGTTTAAAACTTGACCTATTGAATCTTCTTCAGAATTTTTTCCCACAGTAAGCCTTTCACCCTCTTTCTTATTTCTAGGATTAAACAATTTAGGGTCATCCCTTCTCCCTAATTTACCAAAGGCTTTTCTATTATTTTCTATGTTTACAACCATCTTATAAGCCTCACTCAGTGTTCGGGGATCCTTGTCCCTTAAGGTGTATGCTATTTTACTTTTAGAGGCATTAAAATAAGTAGTAAGGTATACATCCTCACCAAGTCTCATTACTTGGAACAATTTATACATGCCTTTCTAAAATATGACATTAAAATCAAAGGCAAACTCATTTGGACTCTTTCTTATGATGTTGAACTCATTCAACACAAAGATAGTATTGGTGTGGTCATCATATTACTCTTTAAAAAATATTTCCAAGTCATTCCAAGAGGCTACACTGTCATCTAGAAATATTCTAAATCAATCCCTAGCATCTTTAGTCAAGGAGTATACAAATAAATTCATGACTACATCCTCATGCTCTATTGCATATTCATTGAGCTTGTCTATATACTTTCTTAGGTGTTCTTCATTAGTGACAATATTGTTACCTAAAAAATTAGTAACCTTGTCCCTAAGATCATTAGAAATAGGATGTGGGAACTCGAGACTACCTACAAAACATATTTTCTTGTATTTTTCCATATAGATGGGTCTTCTCTAGAGTCCCATAGCATTTTAAGTTCTTTCTCAAGTAGCCTAGTTTTGGATAGCAATCTAACATTGTTGGACTTGTTGAATCATGGATATTTGACTACCTACAATAGAGGATGAGGCAGAGATTATTTGTGATATGTTTTTACTAGTTAACAGAGGTCCATAAGTAGGAATAGATAGGACAACTTATGAGGATTGGTTAGGCTAGGAGACTAATATAGAGTTAAACTTGATAAGCTAAAATTTTCTTCTAGTTTTAGTAGCTTGTGCTTCATTCTCAACCTTCTCTAGCTCTTTAGCTAAATCTTCTTTTTCCTTTCTAGCCCTTTCTAAATCAAAGTCAAGCTTAGTCATAATAATGTTTGTGGAGTTATTAGAAAGAACTTGGGGCTTACATATTTGTACTCCTATAGCCTTTTGCTTTCCTTTATTAGGTTCCTTTGTAGTTATATCTATAATCTTAGGTTGAATAGGTCTACAGAGCGAGACTTGTGAGATAACAGACCCCTCCTCTTTAAGAAGACACTCTTTCTCTTGGACTTTGTATTTTAACATATCAACATCTCCAAAAACTTTTGAGTGCAACTTAGAAGATTTCTCTTCTAAATTTTTATTTTCCTCTTGCAAAAAGGCCATCCTCCTAAGAAAGTTGTGTCTCTCAATGATTTTTCTTAAGGTAACTTTTTCCTTTTCTTTCTCCGAATGAATACATTTGGCTTCTTCTTCTGCAATCTTTTTCCTAAGAACCTCTAGTTTTGAAAATAAATCTTTTGGAATTGTAGAAGTGTATTCTGAATCTACTAGGTCATCTATGTCTAAGATATTTCTTTCCTCATAAGGGCTTGTTATAGGATTGAATCTAGTATCCATATTATCCCTATATCTCCACCTATGGCTCATTTCATTTACCACATATGGTCTACAAAGAGTGTACCCCACAAAAGATAAATTCTTGTCATGGTAATCTCTCTTCTCTTGAAATAGGGTGGTGAATGTCTCTCCAAATAGTATAGTAGTGCCCACCTATGGCTCATTTAATTCACCATATATGGTCTACAAAGAATGTACCCCACAAAAGATAAATTCTTGTCATGGTAAACTCTCTTCTCCTGAAATAGGGTGGTGAATGTCTCTCCAAATAGTATAGTAGTTTCAAATTCAAAACTCAAGAATGATGACTCTTTTTCTACCACTACTTTGGTATTGTGAATAGGCTAACACACTAGTCCTAGGTCTCCATGTAGGATTGGAATCTATTTTCATTTTATTTTGGTCCTTCCTACCCCCAAGAGGTAATTCTATGGATAATGGTACTTCTAGGTTAGCCTTTGTGAAAGCCTAGGTATTTTTCTTCTTATCAGCCATTGGGTAGAAAATTTTGAGAAATATAGCATTAGCTACAAAACCTTTGACTTAGGTCACTACCCTATGAAGGGAAAGTATTCAAAATTACCCTTTAGACTATAAAATATCATGAGAAACTCTCTAATAGAAAAGGGGCCAACTAGAAAATATCAATACTATAATTCTAGGTAATACAACTTTACTCTACAAACAAGGCACTACATAAACAATAGTAAACATTATAAACTCATATAATAACACTCTTTACACAACTCCCCAGTAGAGTTACCATTTTTTGGGTGCCTCCTAGACTATCGGGTACTCTAAACCCAATATTAGGGCACACAAAATGAAAACAAGCCTAAGGATTAGCTAGGTCCTATACTCAAAAAGAGTAATCTTAGCTTTGACCAAATTCAACATAGTACACTAGACTCTCTACACTTTAGGTGCTATAGGACCAAGGTGGGTGCACCTCAAGGATATGAATGTGACTAGTTATTTTTATTTTCTCTTTAGACACTTGCTCACTAATATTTCTTCTTTCAAAACTATCCCTTATAGCATATAATGGTCACAATTTCTTCTTAGATTTACAATAGACATTATGATTACAATAGCTAGTTGTAACCAAAAGGAAAGCTATTACAAATAAGTGCTGACCAAGAACTTTGTTCTTCATTACATAAAATGGAAAATTTATTTTTGATTGATATACATATTTTTTAACCAAATAAATCATCAACTTGCAACTAAAATTAATTTATTTGTTCCTTATCCATTGATATATAGTGTCAAAACTAGCAAATTAAGACCTAGTTAATTGACTTGCAATTAAATTTGTTAATAGTAAACTCTGAATCTCATTCTTATCATATCCCTCTCATATACCCAAAAACCTATCACTTACCGAAAGCAGTTACTTAATTCTTTGAACGAAAAGCAATCAATAAGAGACACACAATTTATCTAAATTACATTAAACTAAAAAAGCATTGTTCACTTCAATCACAAGATCATAGATATGCAAGAAAGTAGGAAAAAATTAGATACACAAATATGTAGAAATTCCTTTTATATCAACTTCTTTTTAAAAATGAAAATAATACTGGTATAGATTCTAAATATAACTTAGAACATGACAACTTGATCATTCATATCTATTATATCTTCAAGTTTACAAGAATGAATGCATTCATACAATAAACAAAACTACATAGATTGTAAATGACATAAAACTAAAAAATGTATAGACTTTTGACCTCTACTCCACATCTTGGAAATCCTTATAAAGGATTGCAAAGCTACAGATGGGAAGAGGACACATGTCAAAATATTAATGGAATAGAAAGTTGGAAGGACATGTACAAAAAGTTACAATTAAGACATTCCTCTACACTTGATTCAAAAATAGGATGTAGTTGAAAAGTTAGAAGGTGGCTATTTATTTCTAGAGCTTTAAATTTAGTTCTTTGTCTTCTTCCAATAGGTAACTCCTAAACTACCTCTTTCCAGTAGAGCTTTAATCTCTCCCACTACTTCGCATAAATATATCTCCCTCTTGGTGGGTAACTAAGTTGATTTCACTTCTTCTAAGTCCTTTGTGGCTTTAGTCCACTTGTCATCTTTTATGGCTTTAGAATCCATCAAAATTTTATTTAAATATATTTTAGTCCTAAGCAACGAGTCAATCAAATTGTTGAATGGAGCATCACTATTGTCTTTAAAAATTGCTATTGTAGCCTCCTTGGTTAACATTTTACTAAACAAATCAAACCATTCCTACAATTCTCTCAACTTTCTACTTACATCCAAAATTGATCAAATATAGGGCTCAATTACCTGAGATAGAACCTTCATTTTTTGTTGTATTATTTGTAGTTTTCAAATGAAGAAGCCAATTAATTTCCTTACTATTTCTAGGCCCTCCTTCACTATAATGATCTTATCACATAAATCTAGCTTTCTAACCATCATCATAATAAGCCTCTTTAAGAATTGGATATATAGACCTCAAAGATTGAATGTGGGTAACAACCATGAAAGTGCTTCATTGCAAAATTTCTTAGTATCATGTAAAGAAACAAATAATGTATGAGCTTGTTATGATATACTCTTTACATTTTCAACACAATGGCTAATCATACCTCTAAGGATAGTTGTCCTTACCACATCACCTTGTTGTGTTGGTGGAGCATCCATCCTCAATCTTCTAAGCTCAGTTCTATCCTCTACCTCTAGCTAATCTATCTATGTTGTTGTCTCTAATGCAACCTTGGATGGCTACTCCTAACTATTCTATTCATTGCTCTTTTCTGCAACGAAAATTTTCTCTACATTGGATAGTTTATCTCTAAGAGATGCAACTTCAATTTCTAATCCTTGGACCTTAGCCTCAAGCTCCTCAATATTCTCCTTGTATACATTGTTTTTCCTAATTTCATCCTCATATAGCTTCCTAACATAAATTTAATCATAAAAGGACTTGGATAGCCTTGTCTCAATCTCCTCTACCTTGACCTCATTCATGAATGAAAAATGTTTTATAGCCTTGGAGATCTCTATACTTGAGGTACCTTGTAGTGTCCATACTATCATGTTGCCCTAATCTATGCTCTGCACATCCATTAGTTTGGGCTTGTTTGTTGTACGAGCCATAGTCCACACTGCTAGAGACTTGGCATTAATGTTGAATCTAGATCCTCTTTGTAGTCCACCAAAACCATATGCCTCATATGAAATAACATTCTCCTATCTCCTGATTTGGTCAAGCATAAATGCTTGGTCCAAATCCAAAATCCCATCTAGGCACTAACAACATTCCACTCCTCTATACTAGATCCCTTGCCTCCTCAAGAGTCATGACTTTACTTTCTAGATCATAGGCATGAAATTTTCAACCAATTCTTGTTTCTACTCATCTAACTCTTCCATTTTCATCTTACACACTAGTTCACTCTATTTGACTTTGTACAAGAAGCTCTTAAACTCAACTAATCTGATGAACTCATCATCTTTTATAAATTTTTGGGCTTGGATGATCCTATCATCTAACCTTCCTATTTCTAGTTCTAGGTCAATCAATTTATTCTTAGCTACATTAACTCTATCTTGTATGTAAATTTTTCTCAAGTTAGAAAAGTACTAACTTTTACCAAAAAGGATCTACAATGTCCTCTATTTATCTTTTTCAGGGATGTGGATGACCTTTTACCTCTTGTTTCCCTGGGTGACCCATGAAGCCTTAGGGGGCTCATCTTCTTCCAATTCTAAGGTCACATCAGGCTTAGGGCTATCAAGATTCACCTTCTCTTCTTCCCCAAGTGGTTCCTCTAGAATTTCTAGCATAATTTCTGCATGGTCAACCACCATTTTTGTTATCCTTTGTGGGTAAGGGATATCTAGGTAAATCCCTTTGAAATTGGGATCTAATCTCTTTAGCTCCCTCTCTACCCTTAGCACATCAACAAACTTCAATTTGTTAGTTAAATCCCCCTCAGAAACAATATTGCAAATGAGATCTTCATGAGGCAACTCTTCTGTACTAGGCAACACATAGTGTCATATTTTCTTGAGGGTATTCCTCATCTAATTATCAGGATCATACATTCTATAAGGACCAGTGTAAAAATTGTGGTAGTGGAGGAAATATTGAATTTAATCTATGACTTCTTTTCTAATTGAAA
The DNA here is from genome assembly GCA_028749045.1 of Cupressus sempervirens. Lineage (NCBI taxonomy): Eukaryota > Viridiplantae > Streptophyta > Pinopsida > Cupressales > Cupressaceae > Cupressus > Cupressus sempervirens. Next base: position 945,224,988 of record CM053787.1, read on the forward strand.
AGTCCCCCACTTTAAAACTCCTACTTAAGAATGCAACTATATGTACCTTAGGTTCTAGGAACTCCCTATTTACCATGAACAATTGCTACATGAATTCAATGATGGCCAATATAATGGGAATGAATTAAGGCAATATATGTGGGGTTTGGGGACAACCATAAACCCTCATTAAGGAAAAAGTTGGAAAAAGGAAATATCTCCCTCATTATGATCTAATCTTTTTTTTCAGGAAGTTGGGTTGGTCTTAAAAGACTCTTCAAAACCATAGGTGCCCTAAAGTTACCTCGGTCTAACATTTTCATTATGAAAGTACTGAAATTATTAAAAAATGAGAAAAAATCAAAGTAACGGTAGGAGCTACCCCATACTTGTATCCATAGTTATACTAGAAACTCTCCATTAGCATTAGATGTGTGATCAATAAAGTCTAGGCTTATATACCCCACATTCTTGTATAGGATTAGGTGCATTAGAAATTAGTAATGGTGAAATTTGGACTTCTCCATATCTTTACTCTAGACTAGTTCAATATTTTACTTTATCCTTGCTAGAATATACTCTACATAGTCATATTCTCCACCGTGGTAGGAGTCTTGCACATCTTTGGTAATGATGAATTATTCTCCATACCATGTTAGTCCCATATTTACCCACTACCTTGTGGACACGATACATAGTTTTCACAAAATAGTTTTTAAAATTATCCAAAGGCATCATCTTCTCCACCTTCTTGGGGTAATCACCCACCTACTTTAGGTCCATGGGAATATGTTGAAGCATGGTATGGGGATGATAGCTATGGGAGATGGAGGTGATATTATAGATGGGGAAGCTTCATTACTGACTACTTCACATGGTTGGATTAGATGACATGGCTTATCGACAAATGGAGGTGACTTTTCTAGTATTTCCTCTATGAGATTCCTTGGAGACTCGTGTGTTAGAGGTGGAGGTGGATTGATAGGAATAGCTAGTGTGATGGGGATGGAAGATTGGAAGCTTGGTTGATTGGGTGATGGAGGAGAAGTTGGGATATCAAATGGCATGACTAGATAGTTTGGAAGAATGCATCGATTTTGTGGGATACTTGGGGGAATGTTTCTAAGGCTTTCAATATACCCATCATAGTAAACAAGATTTTCATCATCATTGGAAAAGGAGGTGGCGGGAGCAAGGAAAATATGACCGAACACATCATGATAGGTTTGGGATTTAACTTTTTGATGATGAGTCGGATGGGGATGGGGTCTTGCATATGGATGAACACGGAACCTCATGGTTGGATTTGGATTAAGCGTAGATTTTGGATTGGCTGATGAAGGATTTCCTAGGGAGAGTCAAAGCTGTATAACAAAGCTATATGAGGATTGGCTGGAGATTTTTGGCTTTCCTATGGATGGAAGACTTCAAGGGCATGCTGTCAAAAGTGAGAGTTTTGCTTTCCTATGCACTGGATTGGTGGAGATTGTGTCAACTTAAGGATAGACTAATGATCCTTTGGGGATGACACGAGATTGACCACTTCTGGATCCCAACCTTTAGCTCAAGGTGATGAGAGATAACAAGTGACAAAGCTAGATTACCCTAGAAAAAGCTCTGTCAAAGGGATAACCTTAGTGAGGCTAGTGGATTAGTCGGATTGATTGGATAGAAAATTCTAGCAGAATGAATACAACTCTCTAAAGGCTTGAGTGTGATTTTGGATTGGGTTGCTAGTTGGCTGGGGGGGATGATTTGGAGAGACTTTGGATTTGGGATTGTTCTAAAGCAAGAAACTAGATAGATTCAGTTGCAGCGGGGGAGCTTGGACGATTTTCTGATGAGGCAGTGACTACGCTAAGTATGCCTTGAGTTGGGAGATTTTTTCTTTTTTTGGATTTTGACCAAAGTTGGCAAACATTCATTCAAAAGCTATGAACAAACAAGCAAAAAAAATTTTGGAGCAAGCACTTCAATCACACCAACATCCTAGGAAGCTTTTTACAAGGATGAAATTTTTTATAGCTAGGGAGTCCTCGATATACGCAAGGTACGTGAGGCCCAAATCTATAAATGAAACCAAAAAGATGTCACACAGCTGAGAGGAGTGGTAATCCACTTCTCCTCTTTCACTTCTCAAGGGTATAAAGTTCCTTGAGGCTTAGCCCGAGTGACAAAATCTTGATTCCAAGAGAGGTGTCTTTGGATTCACCTCCCAATTTTTATACTCCACAGGAATGCTAGAGTTGAGGTCATCCCAAGGGGTGATGAAATCCCCAAGCAAGCCTCCTAAAAAGTGTAAAACAAGACCACATACATGATCTTGGGCTTTAAAAGATACGTGTTTATTCCAATTGATGATTTAGATTTTGTAAGCTATGATTGAAGACACTTGTGATTATGGCATACAATGTTCATTCCAATTTGACAACATCGTCAGCATAATGAAAGTTGAGAGATCATCAACATAACAAATGCGAGTGCCATTAAAAATGCATCTAAACCATGCAATTTTCATTGATTGTTAAGCACTCAAGATTGAGTGTGAGTTTGTTTTAAGCCCAAAACAAAGATGTGTGAAACTTGATTGTTAAGTGTGCACCCAGAGGTCCTCCACATCAAGATTTGTCCATTTTTTATGCCCAAATGAAGTGTGAGCAAGATTAACGTGCATTCAAGGAATTTTCTAGCTTAGAAAAACCACTAACGACCCAAGTGAGTGGAGTTTGATCTTTGTGGAGCACTTAACACCCTCTTAGGTAGACCCATCCCCATAAATGGTGCTGAGATTGCAACCAATGGTTAAATTGATGGGTGATTAAAGAGGGTGAGTCCAACTACAAACTTACTCAAAGCATCTTTATTAATTTTTATAACTTAGAAGATTTCAAAAATGTGGATTCTTTTTATGCCCCAAAAAATGATTATTTGATCTATGGCATTCAAGATTGGAGTTGTTGTTTTAATCATGCATTCATAAAAAAAAATAAACTTGATTTTAATCCATGGCACTCAAGAGTGATTTTAGCAACATGCATTCAAAGACAAGTGATTAAACATTCAAGTTTTTTCCTTTGAGCATTCAAGATTGAAATTTTGTGTGTTGTTTTAAGAACTTTGAAATGCTTTGTTTTAACCTTAGATCATTCAAGATTTTTTTGGACTCAAAAGTGAAAATGACTCTTTGGACTTTGGTCTCCATTCAAGATTTTGTGTTCTAATATGCATATTTTAAGCCCAAAAATGATATTCCTAGATTGTTTTGATGCATGAAAAACCTAAGAAACATTCAAGATTTTGCAACAAGACATTTGTTTGAAACAAATAACAAAGCTTTTAGGACAATTTTTGGCAACCATTTAGGACTCTTAGTTTTCATGAGATTTTTAAAAGAACTTTAAAATATTTGCAAATGAGGTTCATTTTATCCTTGATTGATGCTTTGAGTTTGATTTAGATTTTAGTGTGCACTTAGTGTTGATTTTGAACTTTTTGAAATAAAAACATGAAGTTCTTTTTAAATTCTCAAAAATGAAGTGTTCCTAACTTTGCATGAATGCATCTAAAATCTTGATGTTGCAAGGATGCAAATGATTGGATTGGTTTAGTTTCACTTATTAAAAGATTTTTTCTTTTTTGCAAATTTTTAATTTTTTAATGGATTTAAGTATGATTTGGGAGTTCATTTTAAGCACTAAAAAGAAGTGTGTATGATTTTGCTTTCTTAAAAAAAGTGGCCAAGATCTCCCACAAGAAGAAGAAGAAGAAGTAGATGGAATAAGAAGAATATAGACAAGAAGAGGAAGAAGAATTCCAAGTGCTTTGTCCACCTATAAGCTTGAAAAATCTGCAAATACTATGAGATAGACTATGAGTTCCTTTGTCTTCTTCATGATCATGTGGACCTACAAAACCAATTTATAAAATCCTTCCAATCACAAAAACAAGCAAAATTAGCCAAAATTAGCAAATGACATACAAAACTTGACTCAAAAAGCTAATGAAGATGACCCATGCGAGGTCCCACCAGGCGTACCAAAATGTATATGAGCAATGTTAGTATGTTAATAGAAACCAAATTGAAATAAAGCTTCTACAAACTAAAAAAAATTTCATAAACTTCAAGATAGACTAAGATGAGCTCTCAATTGAGAATATGAGCCATTATTGGGATCTCTCAATGAGAAGCTTTCTTGTTGAGTATCTTTGTCTCAATAGATAGTTTGTATGCTCAAGTTTTATGCCTCAAAAAGGGCTTCAAATGGAGTTGGAATTCGGGTGTGAGTGTATGGTTTTGATGTAAAATGGCTTCTTAAAATGGCATTATGACTTTACTTCATGGATTGTGTTAAAATGGCTTGGGAGAGGATTCCTTAAATAGGCAAAGGGCTTGAGGGATCAAGGGCTAGGATGCAAGGATGGTGAAAAGCTCATGGAGGGCTCAGATTGCATGAGAGGAGAGCACATGGATTGTGCTTCCTTACAGCCAATCAGGGAGTGACACATGTCATAGGGTGAGAGGATGGAGGAAAGGGGAAGGATGAGTCAACAATGGAGGCTCAAGGGATAAAATCTTCATAAAGACCCTCATAATGGCTTGTAAGAGCAATGAAAGGGCTTTGGAAGAGTCATTTATGGCCTAGTGGGCTTCATAAAGTTTTATAGTTGGGATATTTTGAGGGAGATGAGTGGAATTTCAACTTGGGCTTGATTAGGAAGGTTTTAAGCTTGCTTAGAATTGTGCAAATGATTACAGGATGGATTAGGATGGTTTAGGATTAGCTTAGGGATAGGCAAGTGGATGGCATTTAATGAGGGTGGGTGAAGGAGGAGATATTTGTTAACTTTGGCTTGGGTTAGTAAGTTTTAACCCATGTTTAGGGAATGTGACAAGGTTAGGAGGGGATTAGGATTAGGTTTAAAGACATCTTCTAGAAGAGTTTAGACTTTGGATGAGGTTGAAGATTTTCTAGAAGAGTCTAGAACTTCTTAGGATGAGGATAAATTAGATTTGTAGGAAATAAATAAAGTTTTATTTATTTCAAGGGTTTGGGTTGAGGAGATATTTATTAAAACTTTTTAAATAAACATGAGGATTAATATTTAATCTTAATTAAATATTTTGAGTTGGGATTAGGGGTAGGAAATGATGGGATTAGCCTTTAATCAAAATTAAAGAAGGATTAGAAGATTTTGGAAGAGGTTAGTGATCTTAAGGAAATTGGCCAAGTTTTGGCCAAAAAATAAATTTTTTATTTATTTTGGGATTTTTGGTCAATTTATTAATTAAATAATTAATAAATAAGAAAATAATGTTTAAATAAGATTTAAACATTTTTGGGAGGGATTTCTTAATTAAATATTTTTAATTAAGATAAAGGGATTTAATGGCATAAAAATAAATTAATTAATTAAATAAATAGTTAATTAATAAATGATGATGTGATCAATTTTTTTAGAAAATAAAAATATTTTATTTTCTAAAGGTTTTTAGGTGTCTACATTTTGCCCCTCTTTGATCTGATGCCACAAGTGGCATGGCATCAAAGATAAGAAAATAAGATGCCCAAGGCTAGAGCAGAAGAGGAGAGAATGGACTGCAAGATGCCCCTTCAAGAAGGCGACGAAGAGAGAAAGTGAGGCTTGACAACTTTTTGAAAAGTACAAGAATTCGAGATGAGCAAGAAGACTCAGATTGGCTTAAGAGAAGAGGTTTAGTTAGCTCAAACTCTCACTACGGGAGAATGATAAAGGGAGAATTAGAGGCACAAGAGGAAGCAAGCTTAAGTTCTCAGGGATTGCAGAGGATGAAGGAGTGGAGCACTATAAAAGGAATCCAGGATGGGGAGATGGATGAGGGGATTAAAAAGCTGATGCAACAGGATTTCAAAGAGTCAGATTGGCGGAAGATGGGTTTCAGAGATCCCTAGGACTAGGATTGTGGATTTCGAAAGATGAGGCTTGGTGGATTGATTTGGATTGGTGGATCCCTAAGACTAGGATTGTGAATACCTAAAGCTAAAGGTGAGGAGTGATTCAAAGAGATACTAATGCATAATTTGGGGTAGGAGAGATGGATGTTGGATATGGATGGGGGATAATGGAGATGAAGGAAAACCATTGAAGCTTTTTGAGCGGGGGGATACTTCAAAGAGAAGTACCACTAGGTATTTGAGCACTAGATTTGCTATAGGACTGTTGGTTAATTGCCAAGGTTACCAAGAACATCAAGGCCGTGTCACCAACCATCCAGAGGACTGACAGACTGACTCGAAACAAACACACAAGGATTGCCCCAACATCACACATGAAACCTAGAGGAAATAGTGTGGAACCGACACTGGATAACCCACAAGCAAAAAAGAAACAAACAAAAGACTTGATCAAAATCATACGCTCAGGGTGCCCCATTCGTAGCATACCATGATGTGGAAGATCTTGGCAACCTTGAGGAGGGAACAAAAAAATTGCTTGGAAAAGATACTTCAAGACCCAAAAGGGAAGATTCTAAATCAAAAGAAAGTGAAAATCCAAAAGAGAACCATTTGCCAACGAGATGGGTAGGACGAGGTACTAACAGACCAAGATCAGACATGAGGAAAGCTATATCCTACAAGGATCTATCAGAGAGCACCTAAGCCGATGGATTTGGGTGAGTGATGCATCTAGCAAGCTGAACTAAGAAGGATAACACTTTGGTGACAGGAGATCTAGTTAAAGGATGCATTGGAATAGCTAACCAAGGGTTGTGCGATGTGTGCAAGATGCTGATCAAGGAGGAACTGACATGAAAGCTGGATAGATAAAATGGTACTAAGCTAAAGAGGATGTACAAGCTGACGGACCAAGATATTTACAAGTGGGCTAATTAAGATATGGTACAAGATAAAGGACCAATGATAGGTATGATACAGATGGATAAAAAGCTTAGGATGAGAGGATAGCAGGATGGCTCAATTTGGTGCAAGAGGCAGAAGCTAAGGATGAGGTAATAACGAAAGATATGGATTTGACAAGATGCATCCAATGATGATGGTGGGGACAATGCTAAGGTTGGTGGTAGCTGAACAGATAGATGGTGCTAGAGTGAATGGCTAATGAGAGGATGACATTGGATTTGCATGAGGATAGCCTAGAGCGAGATACTAATGACAAGGGAGGATGGGCAAGAAAAGATCTCCAAGGAATACAGTGCCCCCAGTTAGAATATAACATGCGAAAGGAGGTCTTATGATGGATGTGATAGGATTGAAGCTAGGATGGAAAAAGCTGAAGGGGCTAGGGAGATGGATGATAGCTGGGATGGTTGGCTGAAGTTGCAGGAGATAAGTGGATGGTGTGAGATAGAAGATGGAGGGTGGAGGATAGGTGGATAGATTGGAAGATGGAGTTGGATGTCAAGAGATGACCAAAATCATGAGAGTGATAGGCTAAGCTGGGGATGGCGGGATTATGCATGATGCTTGTTTGCCAAGTTTTCATCATGGTACTTGTCCAAGGCACTTGAATTGCCAAGTTTTCACCAGTGGACGCTTTATTTTTCTTTATTATTTTTTTTTGACTTTTTGACTTTGGACTTCGCTGGAATGATTTTGGCTTTCTTTAGCTATTTTAGCTTTTTTGGGATTTTTCACTAGCTGTTGGAATGTTCAATTTTGTTGCTAGCTATTGGTACACCGGATGTTTGATTTATGCAGTAGATTGGATTAGATAGGATTGATGGTGGGAGATGGAGGGATGAAAAGGTTGGAAAGGAGCATGAGATGGGGATGCTTGCAAGAGCAACATTGGCACATGTTGGGATGGGTGTGAAAAGAGCATATGGGGGATAGATGCTAGATGCGGGCATGATGGAGGATTTGTGGAAATGTTCTTGACGATATAGGCACCTAAGATGGAGTTAGGAGATGGGGGAAATGAGTCACTAGATGGAGGATTAGAAATGGTGGATGCCATTGTGCATTGGGTTTCAACTTTTTTCTTTGGGATCCACATGGTTTTGGATTTTCTTTTCATAGGCTTTTGCATTATTTTGCATTCTTTGATTGGATTTTTCCTTTTTGGAGTATGTCTTTTAGAATAGACATATGATTGCCTAGGATGTGGATTTTTAGCTTTATGCATTTTGAAGTTGGCATTTACATTGCTGTGGTAAGCTTTGGGAAGATGGTTAGGAGAAGCTTTGTGAGATGGAGAGGATATGGGAGAGTGTGTAGGGGGATGATGATGGATGATGTGCCTCGATATGTGCCTTTGCTGATCTTGCATAGGAATGGAGGGAATAGGATTTGAATGATGGCTGATAGGAGGATGGAGGATGGTAGATTTTGGGACATAGGGACCCAAAATGGATTTAGCGAATGAAGGGGGGATATGGTAGGTTGTTTTAGGTTGCAAAGATGGTGGAGGGGGGGATGACATAAGATTTCTTGAAGGAGTGATGGGAGGCTAGCATGGGGGGTTTGGAGATAGGCTTGGTTTGGGGGTGTGGTGTACCAACACCTTTAGATGGTGAGCCTTTGGATACATATTCAAGACCATGAAATCCTAGATTTTGTTGTGCAATAATAGGCTTTTTGATTCCTTGCTCTTGTGGTCCTAAACCTTGACCTTGATAATGCCATCGATTGAGCATTTGAACTAGCTGAGGATACTTTTTTCTTACAAAAAATGGTGGAAGTGCTTTATCAAATGTACTGCAATAGGGAGATACTATTCTTAATTCTTCTACTGAGAGGAGGCCACTATGGATGAATGTAAGTGGACCAAGATGATATATTATAGATGGTAAAATAGCTTGGATAGGTGGTAAGATGGAAGCATGGAGTGGAGGAGATGGTAGGCTAGGATCTTGATTTAGCTGATGGTTTGAAAAATTATCCTGTAGTAGAGGAGGTATGGCTTGAGGTTTTGGAGATGGAGGGGATAGTGATTGCACTATGGATGGAAGACATGGTACGATGATATCTTCGTTTATGCTTTGGGGGATGTCAACATGCTTTTGGGCAGGATCTTGATAGGATTGGTTTGGAGTGGATGGTGCGATAGGAGGTGAAGGGATGGACTCTTCAAAGGTAGCGGATGGATAGATGGGAGATTCAGTAGTGGAGATGGGTGAGTAGAAGATGGATGCATAAGGGTCATTATGGGAGATTTGGGAAATGCTTGGAGGTGATGTGGATAGGATTTGGAGGGTTTTGATAGATGGTGGGATTTTGATGCTTGTGGGAAGTGGAAGGATTTTAAGCAATTTGATGGATGGTATGGGAGATGGAGGTGATATTATAGATGGGGAAGCTTCATTACTGACTACTTCACATGGCTTATCGACTGTTGGAGGCAACTTTTCTTGTATTTCCTCTAGGAGATTCCTTGGAGACTCGTGTGTTGGAGGTGGAGGTGGATTGATAGGAATAGCTAGTGTGATGGGGGTGGAAGATTGGAAGCTTGGTTGATTGGGTTATGGAGGAGAAGTTGGGATATCAAATGGCATGACTAGATAGTTTGGAAGAATGCATGGATTTTGTGGGATGCTTGGGGGAATGTTTCTAAGGCTTTCAATATACCCGTCATAGTCAACAAGATTTTCATCATCATTGGAATAGGAGGTGGCGAGAGAAAGGACAATACGACCGCACACATCATGATAGGTTTGGGAATTCATGTTTTGATGATGAGTCGGATGGGGATGGGGTCTTGCATATGGATGAACATGGAAGCTCATGGTTGGATTTGGATTAAGTGCAGATTTTGGATTGGCTGATGAAGGATTTCCTAGGGAGAGTCAAAGCTGTATGACAAACCTAAGGAGGATTGGCTGGAGATTTTTGGCTTTCCTATGGATGGAAGACTTCAAGGGCATGCTGTCAAAAAGTGAGATTTTTTCTTTCCTATGCGTTGGATTGGTGGAGATTGTGTCAACTTAAGGATAGACTAATGATCCTTTGGGCATGACACGAGATTGACCACTTCTAGATCCAAACCTTTAGCTCAAGGTGATGAGGGATAACAAGTGACAAAGCTAGATTACCCTAGACAAAGCTCTGTCAAAGGGATAACCTTGGTGAGGCTGGTGGATTGGTCGGATTGATTGGATAGAAAATTCTAGTAGAATGACAACAACTCTCTAAAGGCTTGGGTGTGATTTTGGATTGGGTTGCTAGCTGGCTGGGGGGGATGATTTGGAGAGAATTTGGATTTGGAATTGTTCTAAAGCAAGGAACTAGATAGATTCGGTTGCAGTGGGGGAGCTTGGATGATTTTTTGATGAGGCAGTGACTATGCTAAGTATGCCTTGAGTTGGGAGATTTCTGCTTTTTTGGGATTTTGACCAAAGTTGACAAACATTAATTCAAAAGCTATGAACAAACAAGCAGACAAAATTTTGGAGCAAGCACGTCAAACACACCAACATCTTAGGAAGCTTTCTAGAAGGATGAAATTTGTTATAGCTAGGGAGTCCTTGATATACGCAAGGTACGTGAGGCCCAAATTTGTAGATGAAACCAAAAAGATGTCACATAGCTGAGAGGAGTGGTAACCCACTTCTCCTCTTTCACTTCTCAAAGGTATAAAGTTCCTTGAGGCTTAGCCCGAGTGACAAAATATTGATTCCAAGAGAGGTGTCTTTGGATTCACCTCCCGATTTTTATACTCCACCGAAATGCTGGAGTTGAGTTCGTCCCAAGGGGTGATGAAATCCCCAAGCAGGCATCCTAAAAAGTGTAAAACAAGACCACATACATGATCTTGGGCTTTAAAACACACGTGTTTGTTCCAATTGATGATTTAGATTTTATAAGCTATGATTGAAGACACTTGTGATTATGGCACACAATGTTCATTCCAATTTGATAGCATCGTCAGCATAATGAAAGTCGAGAGATCGTCAGCATAATGAAAGTGAGCGCCATTGAAAATGCGTCCAAACCATGCAATGTTCATTGATTGTTAGGCACTCAAGATTGAGTGTGATTTTTTTTTAAGCCCAAAACAAAGATGTGTGAAACTTGATTGCCAAGCACACACCCGAAGGCCATCCACGTCAAGATTTGTCCAATTTTTATGCCCAAATGAAGTGTGAGCAAGATTAATGCGCATTCAAGGAATTTTCTAACTTAGAAAAACCACTAAAGACCCAAGTGAGTGGAGTTTGATCTTTGTAGAGCACTTAACACCCTCTTAGGTAGACCCATCCCCATAGATGGCGCTGAGATTGCAACCAATGGTTAAATTGATGGGTGATTAAAGAGGGTGAGTCCAACTACAAACTTACTCAAAGCTTCTTTATTAGTTTTTATAACTTAGAAGATTTCAAAAATGTGGATTCTTTTTATGCCCCAAAAGATGATTATTTGATCTATGGCATTCAAGATTGGAGTTGTTGTTTTAATCATGCATTCATAAAAATAAAAATAAAACTTGATTTTAACCCATGGCACTCAAGAGTGATTTTAGCAACATGCATTCAAAGACAAGTGATTAAACATTCAAGTTTTTTCCTTTGAGCATTAAAGATTGAGATTTTGTGTGTTGTTTTAAGAACTTTGAAATGTTTTGTTTTAACCTTAGATCATTCAAGATTGTTTTGGACTCAAAAGTGAAAATGACTCTTTGGACTTTGGTTTTCATTCAAGATTTTGTGTTCTAATATGCATATTTTAAGCCCAAAAATGATATTCCTAGATTGTTTTGATGCATGAAAAACCTAAGAAACATTCAAGATTTTGCAACAAGACATTTGTTTGAAACAAATAACAAAGCTTTTAGGACAATTTTTGGCAACCATTTAGGACTCTTAGTTTTCATGAGATTTTTAAAAGAACTTTAAAATATTTGCAAATGAGGTTCATTTTATCCTTGATTGATGCTTTGAGTTTGATTTAGATTTTAGTGTGCACTTAGTGTTGATTTTGAACTTTTTGAAATAAAAACATGAAGTTCTTTTTAAATTCTCAAAAATGAAGTGTTCCTAACTTTGCATGAATGCATCTAAAACCTTGATGTTGCAAGGATGCAAATGATTGGATTGGTTTAGTTTCACTTGTCAAAAGATTTTTTCTTTTTTGCAAATTTTTAATTTTTTAATGTATTTAAGTATGATTTGGGGGTTCATTTTAAGCACTAAAAAGAAGTGTGTATGATTTTTCTTCCTTAAAAAAAATGGCCAAGATCTCCCACAAGAAGAAGAAGAAGTAGATGGAATAAGAAGAATATAGACAAGAAGAGGAAGAAGAATTCCAAGTGCTTTGTCCACCTATAAGCTTGAAAAATCTGCAAATACTATGAGATAGACTATGAGTTCCTTTGTCTTCTTCATGCTCATGTGGACCTACAAAACCAATTTATACAATCCTACCAATCACAAAAAAAATCAAAATTAGCCAAAATTAGCAAATGACATACAAAACTTGACTCAAAAAGCTAATGAAGATGACCCATGCCGGGTCCCACCAGGCATGCCAAAATGTATATGAGCAATGTTAGTATGCTAATAGAAACCAAATTTAAATAAATCTTCTACAAACTAAACAAAGTTCATAAACTTCAAGATAGACTAAGATGAGCTCTCAATTGAGAATATGAGCCATTAATGGGCTCTCTCAATGAGAAGCTCTCTTGTTGAGTATCTTTGTCTAAATAGATAGGATGTATGCTCAAGCTTTATGCTTCAAAAAGGGCTTCAAATGGAGTTGGAATTCAAGTGTGAGTGTATGATTTTGATGTAAAATGGCTTCTTAAAATGGCATTATGACTTTACTTCATGGATTGTGTTAAAATGGCTTGGGAGAGGATTCCTTAAATAGGAAAAGGGCTTGAGGGATCAAGGGCTAGGATGCAAGGATGGTGAAAAGCTCATGGAGGGCTCAGATTGCATGAGAGGAGAGCACATGGATTGTGCTTCCTTACAGCCAATCAAGGAGTGACACATGTCACAGGGTGAGAGGATGGAGGAAAGGGGAAGGATGAGTCAAAAAGGGAGGCTCAAGGGATAAAATCTTCATAAAGACCCTCATAATGGCTTGTAAGAGCAATGAAAGGGCTTTGGAAGAATCATTTATGGCCTAGTGGGCTTCATAAATTTTTATGGTTGGGATATTTTTAGGGAGATGAGAGGAATTTCGACTTGGGCTTGATTAGGAAGGTTTTAAGCTTGCTTAGGATTGTGCAAATGATTACAGGATGGATTAGGATGGTTTAGGATTAGCTTAGGGATAGGCAAGTGGATGGCATTTAATGAGGGTGGGTGAAGGAGGAGATATTTGTTAACTTTGGCTTGGGTTAGTAAGTTTTAACCCATGTTTAGGGAATGTGACAAGGTTAGGAGGGGATTAGGATTAGGTTTAAAGACATCTTCTAGAAGAGTCTAGACTTTGGATGAGGATGAAGACTTTCTAGAAGAGTCTAGAACTTCTTAGGATGAGGATAAATTAGATTTGTAGGAAATAAATAAAGTTTTATTTATTTCAAGGGTTTGGGTTGAGGAGATATTTATTAAAACTTTTTTAATAAACATGAGGATTAATATTTAATCTTAATTAAATATTTTGAGTTGGGATTAAGGGTAGGAAATGATGGGATTAGCCTTTAATCAAAATTAAAGAAAGATTAGAAGATTTTGGAAGAGGTTAGTGATCTTAAGGAAATTGGCCAAGTTTTGGCCAAAAAATAAATTTTTTATTTATTTTGGGTTTTTTGGTCAATTTATTAATTAAATAATTAATAAATAAGGAAAGAATGTTTAAATAAGATTTAAACATTTTTGGGAGGGATTCCTTAATTAAATATTTTTAATTAAGATAAAGGGATTTAATGGCATAAAAATAAATTAATTAATTAAATAATTAATTAATTAATAAATGATGATGTCATCAGAAATTTTTTAGAAAATAAAAATATTTTATTTTCTAAAGGTTTTTAGGTGTCTACAGTTACAAGCACAACTTTAATGTAACATCATGTCTTCATCTTTTGTTCCTTAAGGCCTATTAAGCACAGTTAGTACACTAACTTCATAGCATCACAGGTTACCTTTAGTAGCTACCATTGACTTATGGCCACATGATGGTGGTTATGCTTTCTTTATCATAGGCTTAGAAGCATCAATATTCACCTTCACAATCTCATGATGCATTACTTCCTTGTAGCTTTGTAAAGATTTGAACTTTCCCTTGAGATCTTATGATCTGCTAGTTGTTGTAGCATTAGAAGATATGACCTACCACATGTCTTAAAAACTCATGGAAATGCACTTGGCCCCACCTTACTTTATCATCAAATCCTTATGATCTTATGATCATCTCTTTATCTTTCCATTAGAAATCCTAAAATTTTCTTCCATGATATTATGACCTTTTTGTATCTTTGAAAGTCTTCTTGAAAACATTCATGATTCCTGAATCTTCCCTTTGTTATAAGATCAGAAATTATTTAACCTTTTGCACTTTCATGTCCTTGCAATCTTATGATCACCACTTTATCACATGGTCTTGAGCCTCCACTTCTACCTTTGCAATCCCATGATCACCTATTTTTTGTAACATCATACACCTTAGTTTTAAAACCTTTCCATCATATGCTTAAGATGAAACAATAAGAGAGGAATTGTAAGATCAGAGACATTTGAACACTTGTGATGCTATGACCATGTAGCATATCTTAAAATTAGGTCACTCAAACTTTACCCCTATGATCCTCCACTAACTATTATATTGTAACATCAGGATAGGGATAATTAAAGCTTACAAATAGAGACCTAACCCTTGATTGTAAGATTGTGTCACATGATTTGAGTGATAAAAAATCTCTTGCTTAGAACAAAACCTAGGCTAAGGGTAAAATTACTGTGGACTTTACTAAAAAATTTATGACAAGGATGAAGATACAATATTAGGATATCACATTATTCCACTTAGGGAAATATTTTGAGCACTAGGACAGGGAAAAAAAATGACCAAGTTAGGGTTTTTGTAGAAACTAAAAATTAAATGAAACATAAAACCCTAACTATACAACACAATTTAAAATATTTTCACAATGAATTTTCAAAATTTTAGCATAGTGAAAATAAGGGCTATCACCTTCTTGGTTTTCTCTAAATCTAAATCTAGTTGAAAGATAACAAGACTTATAGATTTTTTAGGAAGAACTTGGGGCTCATTTATATGTATCCCTACAACCTTTTTCTTTTTTTTATCAATTTTTTTTACAATTACGTCTATGACTTCATGTTCAATAGGCTTGTAGGGCTGGATTTGGGAGATGATAGGTCCTTTCTTCTCTTGCAGAAGATGCTCTTAATCTTCCACTTTAGACCTCAATATTTCTAAATCTCCAAACACATCTAGATGTAATTTAGAATATTTCTCTTCTAACATTTTTTTATTTTTCTCTTGCAAGGCATCCGTTCTCCTAAATAGGTTATCTCTCTCAATGAGATTATTCAAAGTAACTTGTTTGTTCTCTTTCTCCAAATGTATACATTTGGCTTCTTCCTCGGCAACCCCTTTTTTAAGGACTTCAATCTCTGAGAATAATTCTTTTGGGTTTGCAAAGGTGGCCTGAAAATCAATTATGTCATCCAAATCTATAAGGTTCCTTTCAACATATGGGATTTATCTATAGTTAAAACTAGTATTCAAAGCATTCCTATATCCCAACCTATAGTTCATTTCTTTTACCACATTTTCTCTAAAAGGAACATCCCCTACAAAAGAGATGTTCTTATCAAGATAAACCCTTTCATCTTGTAATGAGGTAGTAAACATCCCTCCCAAAAGTATAGTGGTTTCTGATTCTGAATTAAAGGAAGAGAATTCTCTCCACCATAGGTTGGTATTGAGAATGGGCTGACACACTACCTCTAGGCTTCTAGGTAGGATTAGGGTCTACCTTCTTTTTTGCTTGGTTTTTCTTACCTCCATGAGGTAAATCTATGTACAATGGTACTTCTAGGTTAGCCTTTGCAAATGCTCATGTACTTTTTCTTTTATGTGTCATTTATGGAACCATTTGAAAAATATAACAATAGATTCAAAACCTTGATTGAGTCACCATCCTATAGAGAAAAATATTTTAAAATAGCTTTCAAGATGAAAAATGTTGGAAATATTATAATATACTAAGTTACTGAGAGGGGAGGGGTGAATTAGTAACTAAGAAAACTCAATCCTTAATTAGCAATTAATTCTTAATGAGTATTCTGATCTAATTGCATGCATGAGAAACTGAAAACATTAAAGCAAACATAATACTTTTGACAGGCAATTTGGTGACCTAGAAACCTTCCAAATAGAAAGTAAAAATGGGGTGGGGATGATACCCACAAGCTTTAGTACCACTGTATAAAGTTGGCTTGTTAAAGCTTACAATGGTCACTTCTGATGATCTGCCCTATTAGGAGCAATAAGGACTACTAGATCCACCTTGCAAAAGGATTTACCTACATACAATGGAGTGTGCACTCGGTAAAGAGATTTAAACAAGACTATTAAGTCTACCTTGTTAAAGGATTTGACTGATCCAATTGTTAGTATGAAATAGTAGTTGATCTCTAATCTACAACTTGGTTTGCTAAATGAGACTCCTCTAAGTGTACAAATCACCTTACTATGATAGATAAATCTTTGTTGCTTCTTATACTACTCTAGCTTTTGTAATTTGGTCTTCTACTCTTCTCTTCTTATTTTATTACTTCCATTAATTACTTTGGATTTGATATAATAAATTATATATATACTAATCCAATTTATGAATTACAAATTTGGCCACAATACAAGTTTCCACAAATATTACAAAGTTGGCTAAAGTGTAGAAACTCAAGTTCTAAAGACTGAATTAGTGAGGTTCTAATACTTGACATCCACTATTAATGCTTGGCATCATCATGCACTTAGTAGATGTAGAAGCTCAATCCATACTAATCACTTCCAAGTAGTCTTGAACTCAGTCTACACTAGTGAATCAGTGAATACTGTGAAACTCAACATATAAAATGAATCACTTGATTCACTCTGCATAGCTTGGTCAATGCTATCACTAAAAGCTCAGTATAAACTAGGTCACTTGGTTAACCCTGAGTAGCTTGGTTGACACTAAACTCATATCACATCAACTGTGAACTCAGTAAGCACTACACAACTTGGTTTGCATTGGTAAACTTGGCATACACTAAGATTGTCAATTTATACTACTTGATGCAAACTAAAATCTATCCAAAGGACGTGGTAGCAATTGAAGAACTTGGTAGCAACTAAAATGCTTGGTTAACATTGTTAACCATACAATATGCTTGATAGATTCTCACAATCTAAATAAGTGTATGTAACTAATAATATACATGATGGAATGTCAACAATATCCCCCTTTGGCATTAGTGACAAAAACACTATCAGTCAAAAATGAATTTAAGAATTTTCAAGAACATCTTAGATCTATCACCTTATGTCTTCAACTCAGTAGAGTATACTATTTTTGAGATTTTTCAAATTTGGTTTTGTAAAAGATATATTTCTATACATGGTAATGCTCCCCCATACATAATATATGGTATACTATACATCTGATATATAAATTTAAATACATCTTCTCTACAATATGTAATATTCTCCAATCTTCTTTCAATCTTCTCCCCCTTTTTGACATTAATGCCAAAGATATATGCTATATATTCTATATAGTAATGTGAAAATGTGACAAGAAATCTAAGTGTACCTTCAAGATAAGTGCTAAAGTCTTGTCCCAATTCTCTTGCAATACCTTGTATGTGTGCAATGCAATCTGTACTTCTACTACCAATTATATCGTATGGTCTACAATGGAGAAGTAGTTGTCATGGATGAGCATTTTTGAATTTTAAATGTGCTTCTACAATGCATCCATGTTTGGGAGAATCATGTTCTAAATATCTATCAATATTGATCTTATTCTAGCCTCTTCTCTTAGCAATTCTACTTGCTTATCTATCAAGAATCTGATCTTGTTGAAGTGGGCAGAGCTTGAACTTAGGTCAAGTTCCAACTATTGTGCATTTTCCTTTAGATACTCATCAATCTTTGACAATTTATCTCTTATTTCCTTAGCGAAGATTGATGTATCACAAAGTTTACCAAAATGTAAAGATACATTGATGCAGGAGGTCTCTAGAGAGCCTAAAATAGTAGATAATTCTACTTGATGAATGACAATTTGTTAAGCAATAAGTTCTAAAACTTTATTCTCAAAATTTTTCTTGGATTTTTGTAATAATTTGTCTTATCCATCAAAATCTTCACTATATTTTTAGATTGCCTCTACTAATTGTTAAAAAATTGGTTGAGAAGTATCAACCTCTATGCCTCGAGCATCTACTAGAATATTCTTAGCATCCTCAATTATTTGAATTCTTTATTTCTTTCCTCTCTAAGCCTTTGTTGCTTGGCTTTCTTTTGAAGAAGTTCTCCAAAAACATGCATTTGATATGGATTTAGATTTGAGATGTCCCATTTAGGAATGACAATCTTCTCATCAAGATCTATATCTTCTTCCTTCTCTTTGTCTTTTTCCAAAAAAATTATGCTTAGCTGAGGCTTGGTCTCAATTGTCCTTGCACTTATTACTTGTATGTTATGAATGGAAACAATTGTAGACATGGTAGAACTTGCTAAAAAAGTGGATACTACACTCATTGAAATACCAGTAGTAGAAATACCTGATGTAGCCAAAATTGATGTAGAGGGAAGAGCTTGCTGCTTGGTAGATGAAGTGCTTACCACTTCCATCAATGAAGTACTCAGCTGGATCAGTGCAAAGATTGCTTGAGTGCTTGTGCTTTAAGTGCTAGTCACAATCAATGCTATTGAAGCTATGTCTGGGATTGTTGTTTCCAATTTTTTTCTAGGACAATGAGGAAGTGAGGCTATAAAAACTACAACAATCTTTATTAAGCTAGTCTCCTCAGTATCTTGCACATCTTCCTTAGTAGCTTCCTACCCTTATTCCTCTTCATCATCTACATTGTCAAAATGAGTGACTTCTTTATCATCTTTCTCCTGATCATCATCATCATCATCCTTACCACTTACACTAACTACAAAATCACTTGGATTGTGAAGAAGATAAACATTCTTCCATGTGTTTGTAGCATTCTTCACAACATGCTCTATAACTTTCAATAGTATAAGACAAGTGTTGAATCTTAAAGTTAGCTTTTATCCAATTTTCTTCAAAGATTCTATCACCTCCTTGTCATCTAAATTTGGAATGAGTTACCCTAGGGTCTACTCTTATATATATTTTGTAGTTTTCATGGCATGCTCCCATCTTGGCTTAATCTTTTCCATCAAAGCACTAGGAATCTATTGAGCTAGTTGGTCAAGTGAGTGCTTCCACTTACCAATCTTGGATATTAATATATCTTCAATTTTCTTTTCCTCCTCTATAGTCCTAATCTAATATTTTAGTACCTTGAAATTTTTAATGTGAGATCTTAATTCTAATTCTTTTATTCTTTCCTCAAAGGTGGATGGAGACTTTTTCAAGATTATGTCTCGTCCTTCTTTATCTGCTTTCTTCCTTAATGATCTACTTGTGAACACATCAATAGATGTCTTGGTAGGTTTGGTAATGATTACCTTACCTTTCTTATTTAGCATCTCTTCTTCCTCTAAATTTTTTCCATCTTCTACTTCTTCATCCTCTCCTTTCCCTTTAGTTAATAGAAGAGTGGAACTAATTTATAGTTTGACAATCCTCTTCTTTCCTTTGTTAACTACCTAAGGAATTTTGATTTCTAGTTCTATCCTAGCCTTTACTTCATCATAGGTGATAAATTAAACATCTCTAGGATTAGTATGCTCATTTTTCAATACCTCAATTATGTCTTTGGTTTCATCAATGTTCACCTCAAATCCAAGAGGTTTTACCCATGCAATTCTTGGCCTAATTTCCTAAATGTATACTTTGTCACTATCAACCATGAAAAAAATATCATCTTTGTAATCTTCAACTAAATTCTTTGGAATCCTAAATCTATTATTCATATTTTCTTTAAATTGATCAAAGTAGTTTTCCATAATGCTTGCATAATTCTCTCCCATTTCAGAAATGTACTCATTAATCTGATATATAACTAGTACATCTCTTCTCCAAACTATAGTACCTTTTGATGAGAAGAACTTCTAAACATAGAAAAATAAATAAGTCTAGAGTGAACCAAAATTACATGGATTGTTCTTGGAAGTTCTAATACTCTCCATGATCTTGTTGAATTGATTATGTATTAGCTTGACAAGGTCAAGAGAAAGATTATTTTTTACCACCTTATATGCCAAATCGACTACTTTACAAGATACATTCTTCAACCTGCTTGAGCTATAGATTTTGTGGGTGATGACATGAACAAAAAACTTCAATTCCATGTTAGTGACACAACTTATCTTCATTCCCCTCTCATCCCACTCAACAAGGGTTTTAGTCATTTTTGCCTTTGTCAACATGGAAAGACTAGTGATCTTGTGGATCATCTTCTTGGTCATCAAAACTAGTTATTCCAACTACTACTGACCATTGTAAATATGACTAAGGATAAATCTTATCCATTTTACTTTGAAATCATGTGGCATATGAGGAATGTGAGTTAAACCTTTTGTCTTGAGATATTGATGCTTAGGTTTCAAAACACCATCAATGCATGACTCCTTCAAACATTCATCTAATATATTGAATAACACATTTGAAATGTGAATGAATATCATTGACAAATAGTACCCTAGGTGGAATTTGTGACTACACTCCACTCAAAACTAGGCTTTCTACAATGACAAGAGTCAACTTAAAATTTGATGCCTTCCATTCCACACCTCAAACCAATATGTCTGAACCTCTCTTTGTTTTACTACTAGTGAATACCATCTTTTCTTTATAGGGTTTGAGAGAATATGAAAACTTTTAGTAAAATTTCACTCAAATTTCTTGAATGCTCTAATGATAATTCTACACAAATAGCTCTCAAAAATTCATAGTGAGAAATGACTTTGATTTCACCCTTTTTATCAAATTTTTCTATATATGCCTGGTATAATTGTTTGTTCAAATGAAAAATTTTCATCTACTTTACTTGCATTGAATACTTGGTAGTATTTCATGACTTAGTAACCATACAAAACTTAGTTACTCCCAACCTTGCTCAGTAGTGTCTACAACCCAACCTCACTAGCTAAGGGTAGTAATTTGGCAGTGACTGCCATCTCTTACTCGATGATCCCTTTGCATCTTGAATGTTGATATGAATCTCTCATCTTGTCAACTAGAATTGATATTAGATTTCTTTTACAATATCTTAGTTCTAGTTGTCCTTTGATAAATCAAGTGGAAATGGTGGAGTCATGCAATTCTTGAGTGACTTGATCATCATTGATCAAACTTGCAATTTCAGAAGATTTTGGAACCCATTGCTATCTCATTTGCTTTCTGATGTTATCAACTTTGACCTCCTTTTCATCTTCAATTCTTCCATTATTTATATAGTTATTGGCAAGATGACCAAGTTCTATACAAATGAAACATCTTTTGGTAGTATCTCTTTTTCTCATGGGATATTTCTCACAATTCATTCTAATGTGTCTAAATTCTGCACAGTAATGACATCTACACCAAGTCTTATAGTCCCAACCAAATATAGCTTTTACAATTTTTTTTGCTAGAGTCAATATCTTAGCTTTGCATTGTGATGACTTGTTTCCATGCTTCTTACATTTGTAACATTTTCCTTCAAATTTTGGTTTTTCTTTGCATTCATTTGCCTTATGACCATGTTGATTATAATTGTAGCATTTTCCATTGAATTTTGCTTTCTCATTGCTCCAACATTTATTTGATGTATGACCTATCTTACCATAATGACTGCAAGCAAGTTTTTGATTTTTTTGAGCTCCTTTCTTGGATGATTCACCTTCTTCTGTATATCTAATTCTCATTTTTCCTTTTTGTCTATAATGACTTTTCTCATTCAACTGATTCATTTCTGCTTGAGATTTCATCATCCTTTCGTTGGTTTTCCTTTCAATTTTTAGATCATTTTGCAATATTTCATTTTCTAATCTTAGATTCATGGTTTCTTCATTTTCATTAGTGTGTTGATTAATGAAGTTTGCATGCTAAAGGGATAGGTTCTGAATTTCATTGTTCTTTCCTTCTATCTCCTTTTTATCTTGTTTTTCTCTTCCATGACCTCACACAATCTTATTCACTAAATTTCTTGCTCTCTTCTTAGTTTTCTTACTTCTTGAAGAGTACTATTCTTTTCCAATAGTTCCTTGATTTCTTCATTAGCTTCATTTGAATTGCTTGAATGGATATCTTCAATTCTTTCTTCAATGTAGAGTTGATCATTCATTTGGATTGCAAGATCTTTTCTTATTTTTAGGGATCACGAGCATTTCTCTTTTCCTTTCTTGAGTTTTCCAATAGCTAATTCCAAATATAGCTTCTCATTATCAATAGCCTTGTCAAGTCTAAATACCTCCATTGTCTTTGATCTTTGCTCAAGCCATTAAACTTTTCTTTGAGAACCACAAAGCCCCAATACCAATTTTTGGAAATATTATGATAGGCTAAGTCATTGAGAGGGGAGGGGTGAATAAGTAACTAAGAAAACTTAATCTTTAATTAGCAAGTAATCCTTCATGAATATTTTAATCTAATTACATGCATGATAAACTGAAAACATTAAAGCATACATAACACTTTTGACACATAATTTTGTGACCCATAAAACTTCCAAATAGAAAGTAAAACTAGGGTGGGGTGATACACACAAAATTTAGTATTGTAGCATAAAGTTGGCATGTCAAGGCTTACAATGATCACTTTTGATGATCTACCCTATTAGGAGCAATAAGGACTACTCGATCCACCTTGCAAAAGGATTTATAGACATACAGAGAAGTATGCACTTGGTAAAGAAATTTACACAAGACTATTAGGTCTACCTTGTTAAAGGATTTGAATGATCCACCTATAGGATGAAATAGTAGTTGATCTTTGATCTAAAACTTGGTTTGTTGAATGAGATTCCTCTAAGTATACAAATCACCTTGCTATGATAGATAAATCATTGTTGCTCCTTATACTACTATAGCCTTTTTAATTCACTCTTCTACTCTTCTCTTCTTATTTTATTTCTTCTTTTAATTACATTGGATGTGATACAATATATTACATATATACCAATAGAATTTACAAATTACAACATCAGCCACAATACAAGTTTACACAAATATTACAAAGTCAGCCAAAGTGTAGAAACTTGGGTTTTGAAGACCAACTCGGTGAGGTTCTAATACTCCACTATCAATTATTATCATCATCGTGCACTCGGTAGATGTAGAAGCTTAGTCCATACTCATCACTTCCAAGTAGTCTTGAACTTAGTCTATACTAGTGACTTAGTGAATACTGTAAAACTTGACATATAAATTGAATCACTTGATTCATATTGCATAGCTCAGTCAATGCTATCACTGTGAGCTTGATAAAAACTGAGTCACTTGGTTAACCTTGAGTAGCTTGGTTAACACTAGACTCACATCATATCAACTACAAACTCGATAAGCACTGCATAACTTGGTTTACAGTAGTAAACTTGACATACATTGAGATGCTTGATTTACAGTATTGATCATCACCATAGTAGTAACTACTTAGCACTAACTGAAATCTATCTAGAGGACTCAATAGGAACTAAAGAACTTGGTAACAACTAAAATGCTTGGTTAACACTGTTAACTGTACAATATGCTCAATAGAACCTTACAATTTGAATAAGTGTATGTCACTAATAACAAAAATGACTAGAATGTCAATAAAAAATAACTTTTAGAAACACATCTAATAACATAAGTCTGACTCTAAAAGACTTTTATATTATACTTTGGGAATCACAAACTCTATTTCACAAATAAGGCACTATGCAAGCACATAATATGCCATATTATTTCCATGTTATTGGTTTTTATAGATTCTCAAGGTTTTTTACTCAAAAGTGACCAATACCAAAACACGGTCTTATAAAATAATAGGTATATGACTACAGATATATGACTCATAGTAGAGACTCCAGCATTTTAGATCTGAGTTCTTCTCATAGGCTTGCTAGTAGAGTTACCATTTTGTTGGTGTTTCAAAACTATGAGGTTGCACAAACCAAATACTAGAATACAAAAGATTCAATAAGGGATAAGGAATAGATAATTCCCATATTCAAACAAATTTATCTCAGATCTACACCAACTTCAAAATAGCACAAAGAATGTCTACAATTTAGGCTCTACAGGGCCAAGGCGAGTGCACCTCAAGGATTGAAATGAATTTTTCTTTGATATTTTTCTTAAAAATTTATCCACTCACTCTTCTTTCTAGATCTATAAATGGTCAACAATCTTCTTGGACTTGTAATTAAATCGTTGATTACAATAGCCAACTATACTTAGAGGAAAGTTATTACAAATAAGTAAACACCATTAATTTAGTTCTTCATTACTAAAATGGAAATTTGATTTAAATGTGTATTATGTAACCATATGATATTGAAGTTGATGAAAGACTAACCCCATAGCTCCCAAGAGTCACCTACATGAAAACACATGTTATAGAAGAGAGAAGTAAAAAGAAATAGAGGCAAGAATTGCCAGATCCATAGATGAGACATTATTGATGAGAAAAAAGATGGATTGCTATTATCAACAATGAAATTGTCTCAATTCTCATTTAATGTTCCGAATGAGAGATCATCCTTATCAAGGAGAACAAAACCCTAAAAAGGTCTAACCTAGGTTGCATCATAATGATTAATAAAAGAATCAATTATGAGATGCCTAAAGTTTAGCTTAAGTAAATTAGAGTTAATTAGAAAATATCTAATTACTCTAAAACCCCCCATTAAGATAAAATTATGGAGTAGCTAAAATTCTAGAAACTAATACTAAAAATAGAAATGGGTCTCAAGAAACAAGGCCTCATGAGGTAAGCACAACCAAATCTCTGAAGAGAGGAGAAATAGACAAAACCACATGGGAAAAACCCTACTCCAAAAAGAGATGGAAAAGATGATGAAAAGAACTAGTGAAGGATTGAAGAAGCCTCCAAACTAGGGAATATCCTAGAAGATAGGAACAAAAGATGATCACGAAGAATGCCACTGAAGCTTGTAGAAACTACAAATCTTTATCAAAAGTAACTACTAATATGAAGAACCTCCACTAAAATAGAACTTGACCAAGTAGAGAAGACTATAATCTGCATTGGATCAGGAGACACACAAAAGAAAACAATTGAACTCGAAGATACAAATGGCATGAAACACCAAAGCTTCAAGAGATGAACAATCTAACCAAGGAAGCATGAGAAACAAAAAAATAATCCCCCCTAACGTAGACAAGGGTGAGGTGATAGGAAACTAGAAAGGTGGGCCAAAAGAATTGCATGTCAAGGAACCTGATCAAGATGCACAAAAGAGTACATATGTGTGTACTAAGATGATCAATCTTAGACACATCATGAAGCTAATGTCATAGAAGGGACACTCACTAGACAAAGGAAGATGGAATAAAAAGGCAAAAAAATACCCCCCCCCCCCCCCCCACATGGCACTTTATTGGAGTAGTGCATGTACAATAAGGAACAAGAATCCAAAAAGTACAATAATTTGCATGAGTGTCCTTAGATGACACTACTCGAATTAGAAGGAAAAACAACTAAAATGAAAATATAGATGCAATATGGAACTTTATCATGGTGTATTTGCAAGAATGCATACAAATAATGTCTAAATAGACCATAAGTGACATAAGAGTGATACAATAGATAATACAAGTCATGGAAAATCATTTAAAGAAAAGAAATTGATCGTTGGACTTTAAACAACCAAGCTATCCACCAGAATGCAAAAATGAAAAGGACTAAATAGAATATGCCTAGAGCATAATCTAGAAAAACAACCAACATTACTAAAGAGAGGTCAAAAAGAGCTTTCTAAACATATAAAGAATTCCCAAATTAGAGATTGGATGCTTAAGATATGTCACTCGGAGTGCAAAAATGAACTCTAAACTTTAACAGTATCTAAAAAAGCCATCAAAATAATATCAAAATTATACAAATCCTATACCACTATGACGGGCTTGGAACCAACATTTTGGTGTTATCTCATTTTCAAAAAACAAAGTTTGTATGCTTGAGATATGAGAAAAAATGTGAAGGTAGGTCCAAATAGAGCTCGAAGAGGTGATAGGAACATTGATATAATGCTGATGTGGTGCTGATGTCAACAAGTGACAAGCCCAAATTTGATGGGTAAATGATCGTTAAAGCAAGAAAATGCAAGAAAAAGATCTCTATTAGAAAAAATATACAACCATCAAAAACATGAGAAGATGTCAAAAAAATGACATTATAACCAGATCAAAGGGCTAGTGCTAGTGAAAAAAATAGGTGGCCAAATTTTCACATGTGCAAAAAATATTTTCTCTATTGAATTCACCCATAAAAAAAGAAAAATCTCCATTAATGATTGAGTTGAGGACAAATGCATAAAAATACCAAAGCAATGGCAAAACTTCACTTCCCTAGATATGACATGTTAATGCATATGAGAAAAAGAAGTTGACATCAACAGTGCCTCCATCTCCACCTCTGATGCTGCTAAAAATATGTAAAAACCACCTAATCAAAGGTAAAATCTGCAAAAATGTCTTGTCAACATAACTAGTATGGAGATGAAGGAAAAAACCCGCAAAGTTTTATAGATTCATAGGTCTAATAGAGGGTTTGAACCAGCATGTGTTACACAAATCCCACCAAAAAAGGTCTTCAAGAAACATTTGACCCAAGGCCAAATAGAATTCTAGAGTCCTTCAAGCACTCCTACAAAAAAATTAGGCCCGAGAAAAGGGACAATCCAAGGTAGAGAATAGGGTAAGCCTGTGTGGATAAACATTAAAAAAAAGTCCAAACAACAGCTCTGATACCATGTTGAAGTTGATGAAAGATCAACCCTAGAGCTCCTAAGAATCACCTACATGTAAACCCCTGTTATAGAAGAGAGAAGAAAAAATCTATGGAGATAGGAATTGCCAGATCCATAGATGAAACATTATTGATAAGAAAAAATATGGATTACTATTATCAAAAATGAAATTGTCTCAATTCTAACTTAATGTTTCTAATGAGAGATTGTCCTTATGAAGGAGATCGAAACCTTAGAAAGGTCTAACCTAGGTTGCATCACAATAATTAATAAAATAATTAGTTATGAGATGTCTAATGTTTAGCTTAAGTAAAATAGAGTTAATTAGAAAATTTCTAATTACTCTAACAACCCCCTTAAGATAAACTTATGGAGTAGCTTAAAACCTAGAAACTACTAGCAAAAGTAGAAATGGGTCTCAGTAAACAAGGCCTAATGAGGTACCCTAGCACAACCAAATCTCTAGAAATAGGAGAAATTGAGAAAACCACATGGGAAAAATGCTACTCCAAAAAGAGATGGAAAAGATGTTAAAAAGAACTAGTAAAGGACTAAAGAAGCTACCAATCTAGGGAATGTCCTAAAAGATAGGAACAAAAGATGATCATGAAGAACACCATTGAAGCTTGTAGAAGCTGTAAATCTCTATTGAAAGTAACTATTGATATAAAGAACCTCCACTAAAATAGAACCTGACTAGGTAGAGAAGACTATAATCTACATCAAATTAGGAGGTACACAAAGGCAAACAACTAAACTTGAAGATATAGATGGCATCAAACACCAAAGCTTCAAGAGTTGATCAATTGAATCAAAGAAGTGTGAGAAACAATAGAAGAACCCCCATAATGCAAATACGGGTGAGGTGAGAGGAAATTGGAAAAGTGGACCAAAAGAACTGCATGTCAAGGAACCATGATCAAGATGCACAAAAGAGTACATATGTGTGTACTAAGGTGATCAATCTTAGACACATCATGAGGCTAATGTCATAGAAGGGACACTCATTGGATAAAGGAAGATGGAAAGAAAGGAAAAAAAGTCAACCCCCTATGGAACTTTATCAAAGTAGTGCATAAACAATAAGGCACAAGATATAATAAATCTCAAGAATACAATAATCTGCATGAGTGTCCTTAGATGAGACTACTCAAATTAGAATTCAAAACAAGGAAAAATAAATAAAATAAAAATGTAGATGCAATTTGGCACTTTATCTCAGTGTGTTTGCAAGAATGCATACAAGTAATGTCTAAATTGACCAAAAGAGACACAATAGTGATAAAATAGATAGTACAAGTCATGACGAATCATTTGAAACAAAGAAATTGATCCCTAGACCTGAAACAATTAACTTATCCACCAAAATGCAAAAATGCAAAAGAATAAATAGAATATGCCTATAGTAGAATTTGGAAAAATAAACAACATCACTGAAAAGAGGTCAAAAAGGTTTTTTCCAACCATATAAAGAATTCTCAAATCAGAGATCAGATGCTCAAGATATGTCTCCCAAAGTGCAAAAATGAACTCTAGACTTTGATAGTAGAAAAACCCATCAAAATAACATCAAAAGTGAAAAAATCCTATACCACTATAATAGGCTTGGAACGATCTTTTTATTGATATCTCATTTTTGGAAAATGGAGTTTGTATGCTTCATATATGAGAAAAAAAGAAAAGGTAGGTCCAAATAGAGCTCGATGAGGTAATAGGAATGTTGATTCAATGCTGGTGTGGCATTGACATCAACAAGTGACAAGCCCAAATTTAATGGGTAAATGATCATAAAGGTAAGAAAGTGCTAGAAAAAGACCCCCTACTGAAAAAAATATCAAGCTACCACAAACATGATATGATGTCAAAAAAATGACACTGTTGCTAGATAAAAGGGCCAGTGCCAGTGAAAAAAATTGGTGGCCAAATTTTCACATGTGAAAAAGAAAAATCTTTATTGAATTCACCCATAAAAAAGGAAAAATCTCCATTGATGATTGAGCTGAGGAAAAATGCATAAAACTTCTAAAGTAATGGCAAAACTTCACTTCCCCACATACGACGTGTCAATGCATATGAGAAAAAATAAAGCTAACATAAGAAGCACCTCCATCTCCATCTCCAATTCCACCAAAAATATGAAAAAACCACCTAATCAAAGGTAAAATCTGCAAAAGGGTCTTGTCAACATAACTACTACAAAGATGAAGGGAAAAATCCCACAAAGTTTTGTAGATTCATAGGTCTAATAGATGGTTTAAACCAACATGTGTTGCACAAGTCCCACCAAGAAAGGTCTTCAAGAAAAATTTGACCCAAAGCCAAATAGAATTCTAGTGTCCTTCAAGAACTCCTTGAAAATGAATACATCCTCAAAAAGGGATAATCCAAGGTAGAGAATAGGGTGAACCCACATGGATAAGCACACAAAAAATGTCTAAACAACAACTCTAATACCATGTTGAATTTGATGAAATATCAACCCCATAGCTCCCAAAAATCACTTGCATGCAAACATATTTTACAAAAGAGAGAACTAAAAGGCTATGGAGGCAGGAATTGCCAAATCCATACAAATGAGACATTCTTGATGAACAAAAATATGGATTACTATTATCAACAATGTAATTGTCTCAATTCTCAATTAATGTTTACAATGAGAGATCATTGTTATGAAGGAGATTGAAACCCTAAAAAGGTCTAAACTAGGTTGCATTATAATAATTAATAAAAGAGTTAATTATGAGATGCCTAAAGTTTAGCTTAAGTAAAGTAGAGTTAATTAGAAAATATCTAATTACTCTAATACCCCTCATTAAGATACACTTAGGGAGTAGCTAAAAACCTAGAAACTACTGCTAAAAGTAGAAATGGGTCTCATCAAACAAGGCCTGATGAGGTACCCAAGCATAACCAAATCTTTGAAAAGAGGAGAAATAGAGAAAACCACATGGGAAAAACCATACTCCAAAAAGAGATGGAAAAGATGCTAAAAAGAACTAGTGAAGGACTGAAGAAACCTCCAAACTAGGGAATGTGCCAGAAGATAGGAACAAAATATGATCATGAAGAACACCATTGTAGCATGTAGAAGCTACAAGTATCTATCAAA
The DNA here is from genome assembly GCA_028749045.1 of Cupressus sempervirens. Lineage (NCBI taxonomy): Eukaryota > Viridiplantae > Streptophyta > Pinopsida > Cupressales > Cupressaceae > Cupressus > Cupressus sempervirens. Next base: position 945,255,077 of record CM053787.1, read on the forward strand.
AGTAATGGCTGATATGAAGAACCTCCCCTAAACTAGAACCTAACTAGGTAGAGGAGACTGTAATTTGCATCAAATCAAGAGGCACAAAGGCAAACAAATGAACTCGAAGATACAGATGGCATGAAACACCAAAGCCTAAAGAGATGATCAATCGTGTTGGCTCATGATTTAATAGTTTTAAAAATAACCAAGAAACCAGAAAAATGCATCTAAGGCTAGAAAATTCCTATGACATATACATATGACTGCAGTCTTGGGCCAGCTATAAGGCTAGACCCTTCTTCTACTTCAGGCTCTACAAGACCTAGGCGGGTGGACCTCTAATTCAATTGATACTGTACTAGTGCAAAAACATATCCTTGAATCTATTAAGTAGATGAAAACCCCTTATATCTCCTAATAACTCATGCAATAATAGAGATATACAGTAGCTAAATGCAAATTTGTGAATCACATAGGTTGAGTGAGGATTAATCCTTTAAGTTCTTCAACATGAAAGGAAAAGACTGTTTGATTAATAATGTTGAATTCAGCAAAACCTCATAAGTGCAGCAGTAAGACCTAATGATCATGTAGCTGACCAGTGCCTAATCCTTTGTGCAAATCCATGAATCAAATGCATACATATAGATATCTGATACTTATTTATATATTCAGATATATGATCTATCTATTTACCTTGTAAATAAACATCTGTGCTCAATCTAAACCTCATTCTTACATGATATCCTTCTTAATAAACCTACAACCCTTTTGATTCACTGAAGCATTTATATAACCCCTTAAGCTATAAGAAACAATAAGACAACATACAGCCTTAAGGGACTGCAACTACAATCTAGGCTCTTTGGTCAAAGATCATAAAACATTGAAGCTCACTAAGATAGGAGACAAGATTCAAGATGAAACTCCTCTTGCTATTGCTCTTTGTATTATTTCCTTGAAATTATATAGTCATATGCATGAAATGAAAAACATGAAATAACCTAATAGATCTAAACTATCTGTATATTCCTTCATAATGCTATTCATATAAGAGAATAATGCTGAAAGTGTGGTGTCACAGTTATGGGAACACATCAAAAAATTGGAACCAAAACTTGGTATCATAACAGTGAGTGGTTTTTTCTCCAAAAACTAGAACAAAAACAATAAGACAGAATGAGATTGATATAGAGGAAGGAATTCTCAGATTGAATCTTCAATTGACATCTGTCCACATGAAATTCCCTCTCTTTGCCATGAAAGGACTCTCTCTAATTTCTCCCCTCAATTTCCTATCAGATCCCTTTTTCAATTTTCTTTCAGAGGCATCAAATATCTCAAAAATTTCATGATGAAAGATCATAACAGATTTTGAGGTAAAAGTGAACTCAAGATAAAAGGTAAAAATCAGTTGAAAAGGGCCTCAAGAATACAAGAAAATTGATTAAAATTGATTTCCTTCACTTTTACATTTCACCAAGCCTTTATATTTGCTTCATGACCAATTTTGATGATCAGTGACAAATTTTGGTCATTCTACTAAGGGAGTCACAAATTGGCTTACAAACTAAACGGTTGAGCACCTGCACAAAAATTGACCTCATATTCAGAAAATTTAGATCTTCCTAGTTCTAGTGGTATATTGGAACACCCATTTTCGATAAAAAAATGCCCAGGTTATGGCCCTCTAAAGTTTCAATCCTATTCATGGCTTTGGCAAATAAAAGAGTAAAAATGAAAAATTGAAAACCTTCTATAGTCTAAACTATAAAAATTTAATATTTCAAATTAAAAAAATTTCATTTTGAGATGAATGTGCAGGTTGATACATTATTTTATTTTTTTAAAACCTCTTCATATCCCATCCACCTATCTTATGGTGTCACATATCATCATGTTATTGGCCAATTACCTCAACCTTGGTGTTACATGTCACGATCTCAGCAACCCTCGCTACGCCACTATGGTTATCATGTGAGCATCTTTGCTTGGTGAGATAATGACGACCATCGGTTGTGCCATGTGTCGCTATCTCATTTACTTGATTCCATGTCAGCATCTTGTCATCCTACCAGCTACCATGTTAGTGCCACCTCATCCATGCCACATCAGCATCACTATCTCACTATGGTTATCCTGTGAGCATCTTTTCTTTGCAAGATAGCAACAATCACATGATCTTCCATGTGGTAGCATCTCGCTCCTCACATTCCACATCAGCAAGCTTGTATCTTCATCTAAATTTTTGCTTAGTCTGCATGCCAACTAAGCATTCGAGTGAGCTCCACCTTTGGCTAAGGCTTCAAAAGCCTTTTTCTTTAATTCATTATGTATTGTGTGTGCAATAGTATATAAACACTTAAAAATCTCCCCACCTTTGCAATGTGGGATAAATTGTTAAGGCCTTGCTCTATTAAAAACACAACACTACTCTCTTTTTAATGCATGGGTTTCATTTGACCATTGCCTCCATTGTCACGACTCCCTGTACACATCTCCTAATACAATGACTTCATTTTTAGATTGCATTGACTATTAGACCTACAAATTTTTATTATATGGCTCATGTTTTACTTCATTTTGTAGGTTTGCAAAGTGACCCTTGTGTGGAGGTTCTTTCCTTGGTGTCACATCTCCTTCATTATATCACATATTTTTGGCTCTAAAATTGCAATTTTCCCCTTCACAACATAGCACAATGGTATTCCTTTGACGACTTAAATTGCAAAATGTCTTCCCCTGTCATATGGAACAATAGATGCATTATTCCTCACTTCCTTCATTTCCCTCACTTTAAGAGTTGCTTTTCTATGTAAAGTAGTGGCTGCACCTACTGTTAAGGTCATGATATCTCCTTAGTTAACCACAGAAGCCATGTATTATTAATAAGCACCCATTCTCTGCAACTTCTACGCACTGAGCCACCACAAGAGTGGCTACCGATGCAATTGTCATATTGGTCTTGGATTGCCCATCACTTCCAAAACCTCTGAAGGCATCAAAGTTCCTATAGACTCATCATTACTAGTAGAGATTTATGCTATAGCTTCTCAAATTTTTCTCTTAATAGCATGATAAGAATATAGTGTTCTTGTAGAGAGATTTAACAACCAATGTGAAAAGGATTATCTCATACCAAACTAGCATTAAAATGCTCTCATGCAAAACAAGAGGAAACACGATTGATTATGTGCTAGTATTTAGGGAAATGGGCTCAATGTGCCTCGACTGGTATTTAAGGAAGTGGGCTAGAAATAGTGATGTTTTTAGCAACCATTCTCTCCCCTAAAATGAACCAATGATAACTATGAGCCTAACAGAGGATATTTAGTGACTTAAAAACCCCTAGCATAGTTGGATATGTCCAGCCTGACATTCTTAATGGCATTGTGAGTTCTAACTATGACTAGATTTTCAATCATTTTGCTTCCACTGTGTTGGATAGAAAGGAATATTTCTTTAATTGTCTTGCCTCCACTATTTGATCAAAAGTATATTGCCCTTTACCTTTTTCTATCATTAGCTTTGTCAATATTGTTTAATGTTTTTGACCTCTTAATGAATGACATTTATTCCTCCAAACAAATTATGAGTGCTTCCCATCAGAACTAATTTACACTAGAGTTGACTCCCTTCATCTATGACATCTTTTATAGTTGAAATGGATTATATCTGTGAACCAATGTGAAAATGAAGCAATTGCAAGCATTGCAATATGTTTTCTTTTTTGAGCTTGTGCACAACTTGAACAAGTTTATTGATGCTAAGTCCAAATTTCCCACTATCACCAGGAGTTCTAGACCGGTGACCATTGTGCTTGGTGCTAAGCTTGCCTCTTAGTCCAATTACTAGCTGAGCCTTCACTACTCTACTATTTTTTATCACTAGATTTAGCTACTCCATCTATTTAAGAATTGGTACAACTTTAATACCCAATCACATTGCTAATAGAGCAGTTTTAGTAAAACTCTTGTCCCAAAATCTTATCAACACCATTTACATCATCATTTGACTATGACATTTTAATCCCCTTTCACATTATCTTGAAAATCTCACAATGCCTTATCGATCTGATGGAATTAGTCAAGCCCCAAAGTAGGTTCAGCTAAAAAAAAAATTCATTTTCAGACAATTGATACTCCAAACTAACCAACTGAACATCTGGCTATTTTTATTAGTTGCTTCCTAGTACCAAATAGAGGACAACATAGAATGGAGTGTGGGTGGGGGGTTATGCTACAGAGGATGCTCGACACACTTGAGCAGTTTGGATGGGGCTAGTGCATGCTCACCCACATGTTTTATGAGATGCATGAGGTTTCTTACCATGGATGGAAGACCATGGCCATCAGTGTGTATGTACTTAAGATATGGGCTTGGGAGCACCCTCCTATATGTAGATCGATCTTTGAGGACAGTCAAGAGCCCATGGAGCCCTATATATGTAGATACAGAGAGCATCTTACCCAGGCAGGTCTAGGTAAGACTAAGCATTGGAGTGCCCATCTCAATTACCTAGTCTCCATCATATGGAGGACTTGGAGAGAGACCAAGGATTGGGATAATGCTCTGAGGGAGCTAAGTTGGATTTTCTCCTTATGACCACTATTAGGCCAGGCCACACACATCATTGAGAGATTCCCCATTACACAGGTGTTGAGATAGTATGGTACACAATTGTTGAGATAGTATGGCTGACAGTAGGATATATCTCAAGAGTACTGTACATACACCAGATTGGTGTAGGACTTGGAGTGGGGTTGGTTAATGAGGTTAGATCCAGGGTGATCCATTATTAATTTTTCTAGCCTAGTTACAACATAGTGGGATTACCTCCCCAATGCTCAAATGCAAGGATGATGCTGGCATATCAAGAATATTTCATTAGCCACCCCTTCTTGTGCTTCACAGATCCCTTGGGGTTAGCAACACAGGCTCCTTAGCAGACACCACAGTAGCAAGCACCCCAGCAATAGGTACCCAAGTAGTAGGCACCCCAGGGTCCACCACCACAAGTGTGATAGAGGGTTAGATAGATGAAGATTCCCCCATGTTAGATGGGGTTAGATCTAGGTGTAGGTGGTAGTGGTGGGGAGCAGAGCCAATGACAGAGGCCAAGGTTAGAGGAACAGGCACTTGAGTAGCAGCCTAAGATGTTGGATGAGGAGATGGAAGAGCAGTCTTCTACAAGGCCTCAAGATGCCATGAGGAGGGCAAGGGAGAGGATTAAGCAGGCCTCCCAAAAATTGAGAGAGTTATAGATATAGGTGGTGGTTAGGGATGCATAGATCATGGAGCAGGACCATGAGACCCAGAGACTACCAGAGTAGGTTGTGGTAGCTAACCAAAAAGCAAAGAAGCTATAGGATGAGGTGAGATTGTAGTCAACCTAAGCAGCTTACTACTTTGTAGCTTATTCCATAGTGGTGCCCAATGAGGCTCAACAAGTGCCTCACTTTTCAAAGTATGTATGAGACTCCCGAGGTGCACACCCACTAGCTGGACTAGACATGTTACCCCCTCCTCCTCCTCCAAGAGGTGATAGTGCAAGTCAAAGTTAGACATATGATGCTCTTATCTCTTATTTTGATTCTGGCTATGTATTGATTGGTGTGCCAGCACCATTTTGTACCATTTTTATAGATAGCACTCGAGTAGTGCTCATGTTTTTGTATTCACACATTCTTCAAGATATATATATGAGATTTTGGAGCCAAGTATCATTGTGCACATGTCATTTTCATTGTTTGTCTTTCACTTTGATGCACATGAGATGTTTTATGCATATGATTATGAGATGAAAATGTGATGTTGATGTATGAAGGCATGTTTGATTTGAGTTGTTCATGTAGATGAGATGAATGTATGAATTTATGATTGAAATGCATAGATAAATGGACTAACATCTCATATAGTGTTCCATTTGTTTTGCATGATAGTGACAGGTATCTTAGTAAGGAGTGCAAGGGGAAGAACCAAAGGAGAAAATGCTTTTGCAACCACAAAAAATCATGATATGTTGAATAAACCAAGAATCCCTCATCATAGAAGATAAGAGTAGATTTACCATTGAATCATATGCCGAACCAATTAATGCAATCTTATGCTATATGCAACCCTAAACTAGATGCAACCCTAGGTCTAGTTACCGAGTCTAAACAATTTATCATCACTGAGCATAGGACAAAATCCCACATGTCATACAATTCCCACTAACATTGCAATCATGGAAATATGAATAGTACATGTTATAGGCTTGTCAGGATGAAATGTAAGCATTTGAGGCACATGAATCTAGAATGACCAGAACATTCATCCTTTTTTATGTAGCAAGTTAACATAAGCATCAAAACATAAACTTTAGGATGACTAGAATGTTGCTTGCATGGCAGACACACCAAATATACAAGAGATCCATCTTATGCTAAGCACTCAATATTTATTCTATCCACAACACCCCTTAAATTTGAAACCTGAGACAAAAGTGTGTTAGACATACTCACATTGACCCATACATTCACTTAAGAGGATGAGTATCAATATGTATTGTAGCATGAAGAGTTCACTCCAATAAGCAAGGAGAAGAACCAACATTATTGATGTTATACATATAAAAGGAGTTGAGGTACACTTGGCTATCCAATACAAGATTGAGGCTCTTATAGTGGACACCCCCCTTATAGGAATATGTTAACTTGTTGGAACTAAACTGCAAACAAAAAAAAAAAAAGATCATTCCCCTAGTCAGAAATGACATCATTGAGTTGCTCGAGGAGACATGATGAAAGCAAGAGAAAAACAAACAAAGAAAATGTTTAGCATATCCAAACAAGTATGTCATTTTGAGTTCAAAGCTTTTGGGATTGATATCAAGGGTCAATGTCCAAAACATGAATGTAAGAAATCTCTATAGTAGGCTGACACTAGTAGGTAGGCACAATTAGAACAACTAGTGACTGAGGTTAAGGAGGGATATTCGAGGTAAATAATCTAAGAGGACCAAGTGCCAGTAGATAGACACAACCAAAATGACTAGTGACTGACACAAGAGAGATCTTCCATAAAGGAATCTTTAAATGTGACCCGAGCAACAGTAGGAAAACACAACTGAAACAACTAGTGACTATTGTGAAAAAGATTCTATGAGGAAAATCTCAAAAAGAGTGACACTGGAAATAGTAGGTAGACATAGCTAGAATGACTTGTGACTCTCACAAAAGAGATTCTATGAGAAAAATCTCAAAAAGAGTGACACTCACTAGTACATTTGACTCGAGTTTTCGACCAAAACATTCGACCATCTGATAATTTGGGGTGAATTTGGTCGAATTGTGATGAGTTTTGTTAAAGATGAGCCTATGTTGGTCAAAATTTTGACCAACACAGGCTCATCTTTAACCAAAAATTGAAAAAAGTTATGTTTGCCACCCTAATCTTATTGTTATGCGACCCAAAAGATTCGTGCACTAAACCATTTTCTACCACTGTGATTTGTGGCCAGGAGTACGTGGTAAAAGGGTTTAATAGCATTAGCACTAGTAGGGTTTGACATCTTGGGTTCTTTGGTGGTTGATTGTAGTAGAGGAGAGCTCGTGAATGCTTCAACGTTGATCCATTGAAAGAGATTTCAGAAAGAAGGTGGCATGAAAGGATCAAATAATAGCTGGAAACGTTGAAGAATCTCCTTCCCAATGTTACAAAGGCGAGTTGAAGTTTTTCTTTATAGATTAACATTTCTTGCCTTGTTTTGAATATATTTATATGCACCCTATACAATGTTTGCCTTTTTTGGACTAGACATTTCTCATTTTCTTTGTTCCCTAATTGGAGTTTCCAAACTAGTGCTTATAACAACCTCCTAAGATATTCATAAATACCAGTAATCCAAAAGCAAGGCAAACAAATTTGATGAGTCAAAAAATAGAACACAAAACTATCAAAATCTAATCAATGGACTCCTGCAGTTCAATCCCTAGCACAATCCAAATTAATTTCTTGAAGTTCAATCCACTCTTGCAATGTCCAAGCACATTTCTTTGTCAAAATTAGCGAGGTTTCTCTAGGGATCAACACACTCATTGCTTTTTTATTTCAAGTTTGATAGAGAAAAGCGAGGCAATCAGATATTACATTACATACTTGAAAGGAACATACCTCCTAATATGTGCACTTACAACTCATTTCAGGTCATTGTAGAGCTGTCAGGCTAGAAGAAGTAGTCAAACTCTTAAACCAACTAATTCTAAATGGTCTGGCTTCAAAAAACTTTACGTATAATATCATTATTGTTGGACACTGCAGGGTTGCCTGCACAAGTGTTGCATTCAAACTATTTGATAATATGGTAAAGAGTGGTCTTTTGCCTCATGTGATTACTTATACTACTCTTACAATGGGGTTATGCAAGGAAGGTAATATACAGGAGGCACATTTTCTTTTGAGGGAAATGTTTGGAGAAGGTTTCATTCATGATAAAATTGTACACAGTGTATTGATTAATGAACATCTCAAGAATGGTAAGTAGAACAAGCTTTTAAACTATGGGCACAAATGGACAAGAAATAAATTCCACTTGATGTTATTGCTTACACTCCTTTTATGAATGAGCTTTGCAAGATAAGCCGCATAAAGTAGGCACATAGATTCCTTACATAAATGGTAAATCGACACATTTTTCCTGACAATTCACTTATAGCTCATTGATTGATGAACATTGGGCTAGAAAAGGAAATGATTAAAAATTGTGCTTGCACCTAATGTCATTATTTTTAATACTCTCATTAATGGATTTCGTAAACAAGAAATGATAAGTACAACAAATCAGCTTTGTACCCTCATGCCAAGTAATGGCTTGTCCCCTGATATTTTTACCTACAATATTTTAATTAATGCTCACTGTAAGGTAGCTGATATGAAGTGAGCTTTGGAGATCATGAACATGATATCATGTAGTGGTTGTGCTCCTGATGTTATTACCTACAATACTTTGATAAATGGTCTTTGCATTACAAAAATGAGTCAGCTAGCTTTTAATCTCCTTGAGAGCATTGTTTTCACAAGATTTTCTCCAGACACATTCACTTTCAATACAATTTTGGATGGGCTCTGCAAGGATTCCCTTGGTCTAGTTGTTACTTTTTTAGAAAAACTTTTTTAAATGGGTTTTGTCCTAGATACGGTGTCCTATAGTACACTGCTTAATCATTTTTGTAGCCTTGGAATGCTGAATTAGGCTATGATGTGGCTGGGTAAACTTATGAAAATATTTTTTATTCACAATGATGTTACATATGAGATATTGGACAATGTTCACTTTGGTGGGAAATAGTCTACCAATAATCCAAAAAATGTCACTAGAGAAGAATATCTTTTGCATTGTGTAATGTAGTCAATGAGTAATAGATCAAAGAGGCAAGAAGGCACTCAAATGCCATTTGTAAGTCTTAATGAGAATCTGGATAGTGTAATAATCATAACTAATATTTATTCTAAGACTATACAAGACAAATGATAAGGGGCATCAACATGTTTTAAAGAGTGACGACTGGGATGATTTAACTTGCAACAGGCTGATGGTAAGCTATAGAAGTGGTCTCTTTTGCAAAGAAAAATTAGAGGTAGATGAATTCTTCAATAGTTGGTCAGCTATAAAATAGAAAACATTAGCGCCCCATGAAACAGTTAAAATTAATGATCAAACTTGCTCTTTGCTCATAGATTGAAGACACAGATATAATCTTGAACAAATGATGAAGCATAGTGCCAAAATTATGGGTAAGTCCTCTTAGTTTGTTGGTCAAAAGTTAAATTTCAGAGTCCATAAAAAACCTTGTCTTCCTTTAAGAAAGTTCTAATTTCAGCTCCACAATTTTATGCTTGTTTTAGTGCACTATTCTATACAAAAATTTACAACAAAGATATACCAAATTAAATAATGTCAAAAACTGTTAAGGTCAAGAAGAAAGTATCCTTTCTTAAACAATAGGCTGTTGGTAAACATTTTCCTAAAACAAGAACACTGCTATTTCCTCTGGAACCATAAGTTGAGCAATGCACAAAGGTGAGTTAAAAAAGATAATTCTTCATCTCTTCTAAATCCATTAAGGTGGATACTTATGAAGGAATATTTATATGTTTCAACATTACATGCATATGGGGCACTAGTGTCTCTTAGGTGATCAGATAACCTGATAATTGAAGTGAACCAATATTAAACCACATTTAGTAGAACATGCTTCATAATTGTGTTAATCTATCCTTATAGCACTAGAATGCATATGTATTCCCACGAGACCATTGTAGCATGTTTAACTCAGTGTTTTGATCAAATTTAAGAATTTAAATTATAATTTGTCTTCTTGATAGTTGTATAGCTTATAAACATATTAATTAAAATTATCAAATATTTGAGCATGTGTTAATTATTTCTAGAGTTGATCAATAGATAAGCATGTTGAAGGTTTGATCAATAGTCCATAGAGACACACTTAAGATAAATAGGATTTGTGGCATGCCATTGTAATGGAGGATAGAATTTTTCTGCTCTATACAATCTGGCATATGATATGTACTACATCAATGTCCTTGTGGTGTAGCCCTATTTTATCTTCAATTGTCCAAAAGATAAGCAATGAATGGAGCCTACAGCTAAAGTTGGTGTTTGGAAATAAAATATATATTCTCACGCCTACAGATGGTTGGTAACAATAGAAAACTAAAACTCCTCCATTCCAATAAAAAATGACATAATGTATATAGAGTCTACTTTCATTTTCCATAATTCCATGCATTTTTAACCACAAGAAATGAATCTAGACTCCATTCTTTTGAAATTGCTTGGGTTTGTCTAGTGACTAGCAGAGTACAAAATAATAAGTATTAACCCAAAAAAACTAATCAAGAATACACACAATTATGTACACAATATCAAGACCACATACTCTAACTACTAAATGTAAAATAACTGAAATTTCAATCAATATGATTGTGGATGTTCACCATTGCATAGTTGTACAGTCAAAATTGGTCAGCATTCAATTGCTTCTAGTTGAAAAACACAACATCCAACCATACAAACTAGTTTGGATGGGTTTAAATAGCCTTCCTAAACCTTCCACAAACTGAATTCTAGGAGTGGGTCACTAATTGGTAAAATATTGAACCAAGTTACAAAAGTTTCACATAAAGTTGTCAAACTTGCAACTTGACAACTTTTCAATTTCTTGACAACTTTTGGAAATGTTTGGTTCCTTTCAGCCTAGGTGTGTAGAACCTTACCAAATGGTTCCCCAATCTCACATGAGTCTAGACTCTATTCCAAGCCATTCTAGGCCTTGGATCATATACTATACTCCTAGAGACAATTGGACCCATTGACAACTTTTACCTAGGGAATGCAACTTTACATCTTTTTCCACAACTTTTGAATTTTGACTTAGAAAACATGTCGAGATGCACTTGGATATCACTTTGAGATTTCATTTATCTATTATTAGATACCATGACCCATCAAAGAGCCAAACACAAAAAAAATTCAATAGGACCTTGACATGTCCTAGAGTGCTGCTACACCATTCTCCCCAACAAAAGAAGTCCTCATGGGACTGTGGGAGAAATCAAGTTGAGATCTATTCCCTTCTTCTTGAAATCAGTCACTGGTATCCATGTAGCTTCAATATCTAGCTTTCCCTTCCATTTGATCAGGTATTCCATGTAGACCTTGTGCCTAGTCTTCTTTCCCAATCTAGAATTCAACACCTTCTTAGTCCATGGAACTAAATTAGTAATTTTTGACAATTTCTGAGCTACCACTTAAAGCTCCAAAGTTTGAAGAGAAAATAGTATCTTTTAAGAATAATTCTCATATTCAATTGGACTTCAAAGAACCCTCTAGCTCATGTAAATTATGTGGAATGAGCTTCCAAGAAGTGTCAAGAGGTATCTAAAAATACACGACTCATGCTACTCATATGATTAGAGGATGAGTATCTCACACTTCTTGAATTTTAGAAGTTATATCCTCTGTCTACATTTTAAGGGAAAAAGTAGCTTTTCCTCATACTTCGAGAATGAATGCCAATTTTTGGCATAGAAGAGGTCATATATTACAGAAAATAATGCCTAACACAAGGAACAACTCTTTTTGTTTCAACCAAAGACTTGTTGAGTCGTACTCTTGAACATGTTTTGTATTTGTAGATCATGGAGCTGTAAAAAAAAATTAGTGTATTACTTAGCAAAGATCTTCCCATAGAAATTAATTTGTCAAAAAATACTTTTAAATACATTCAAAGATATAATTACCTCCTTCAAGCCCTCTGGGGAAGTTTCTCGCAGTTCTAAAATTTGATCAACTCTTCTTTCTCCAATACCCTAGTTAAAATTTTATCAACAAAATCAGGCCAAGAATAGGCATAAACATAGCACTAGTTAAGATTTCAAAAAAACATGAGTTTATAGCTAAAGACCAAATAAGAATATCCAATAATCTAAATCATATGGTCTTCTTGTCTTTTATATTTCTTTATTCACTTAGGATGATTGAATGATTAGTATAGACTGATTGAATTAATTGAAGAATTGATTGCAAGTTTGTTTTATTCCCAATTGATGTTTGATGAATGATAGAATGATTTCCTTTGATTTGACAATTTGATAGTTAGTGAATGACAACTAAATGAATTTTTTGATTCATAAATTGAGGAGTGATGATTATGTGTTGATTTAATGTATTTGGAAGTGATGAATGGTAAATGATCATAGAAAAATTTCTTCTTTTATATATTATTCGTGGAAGGTTCAACACCTATCATAAAATTGAATCACCACTTCAAATTAATATGTTATTCCCCAACTTTATCTCCCTTTGATGCCCTCCTCAAACAAAACCTCTTCTTTATATCTTACAATGTAAGAGTCACTTCTGTTCACCATATGTGCCCCTTGCATTGGTCACAACCTTTCACAATTACCACCCTTCAAATAAGGTCAAACTCTTCATCATTGTTGACCAAATGAAGGTACTTCCTTACTATCTTCCCCTCCCTTCTTCCATCAATCCTTCTTTAATTCCTATGCTCCCTTTATGCCTATTAGAACTGTCTTATATCTTAGGCCAGAATTTACTATGGTTATCTTATGATTATCTAGTCTTCCATGCCTTCAAAAGAAGTCTTTCCTCATTGTTTATATCTAAATGGGCCTTTTAGACAATGGGAAATCATCTCTAGACAAAGAGATAAAAAAAATTTCAAATTTAATGTCAAAATCTATGTCTAATCTTGATCCATTTACAGATTTTGATCTTTAGGGCCAAGGGTGCTTGCAGTCAAGATTTTCATCTCTAGTAGATGATGTATTTGAGTTTGACAAGGGAATTCCATTATCTTGATATTTACCAAAACATAATTTTCTTATTGAATATTCACCATCAAATCATTTAAGTGTTGTGTAGGGTATTCAGCAAGGAGGAAAGTATGGTCCATCAACTACATGGGATAGGAACTCTCAATTGTCCTTAATTAATAATACTGGAAAAACTTCTATTGGAAGCTCACCTTTTAACACTAGGTTGATGTCTAAACCAAATCATAAGAATTTATGGTAGATTGGCTCAAGCCCCTCAGCTGGTGGACACAATTATGGAGTCAATACATCCACACTCAACCCTACAAGGATCCAATCTTTTACTAAACTGTCATCAGCTACAAAGTATTATTTTAACCATGATCTCACTTCTTCAAAGTCTCCATTGCATCTGGGAGACACTTTAGGTTATCCATCAATGGAGGATAATGATCTAAGAAAAGTAATGGATTCTCCAAAGGAGGGGCTCCCATCACATTCTACTCATTGGAAAACTAGTTCGTCATATACAGCAAGAATATCATTAGTGCATAGGAATTCCATTCAACAGTTAAGGTCTTCTCTTGTTAAGACTTCAACTGGTGGTCAAACATCAACTTTATTCAAAAGCTTTGCAACTAGCTTTCACATGATCCCCCCAGCATGCAAGTTTCTGTTTCTAATTCACTATACTTTTGAGATGGAAAATGGTAGCATGTTGGGTTGGGCATGTCAATTGTGTGTGTTGTATGCCTTCTATTTTTAACTGAATATCATCTAGCTAATGCATGAGGTATACATCTTATAGGTCAAACATTAGATTCTTTAACTTTTAATGGTAAGACATCTGACATAACTCCAAAAATAAGTAGTTGAAAGCATTGCCTTTTAGATATTGTGCAGTCAATTCCATCCTTGCAAGGAATATCAACTTATGGAGAAAATTAGAAGAAAAGAAAGACCTTTGAATCAGTTAATACACAACATTCTTTTGTTCAACTAAATGCTTCCAACACTTTGGGGAGATTTGCTAGCCATGCATGTGGGAGCATTCTCAAAGAAGCTAATCATGGGAAAGCACCTTCAAGTATATATGTATCTGTTCTTCTTCAAGTGATTAGGAATTCTTCTTTATGTATTAAGCATGCCTGACTTACAGGCCAAATGGAAGTCCTAAATATCCCATATATCAAAGATGTGGGCTTGTGAAAGCCCTTTATAGACATATGGTTTTGGCTGCCCTATTCAAAAGAGGATGCATGAAAACATATTTGTTTGTGTCTTGGTAGACCTAGAAGCACCTACTAGGATGTCAAGGTAAATGATGAACACTGGAGGCCTACTCTAAAAGTGGATCTCTCCTCTTTAAGATTGGTCTTAGTCAATAATTCCATATGAATATGTTTTATTTGATTAAATTAATTTATCATTAGTATCGACATGATACCTTCATATCATTTGACTTCTTAATGTGATTCCTTATCCTCTAATTCCTCATATTGGTGCACATCAAACTACAATATTTTCCAATATCTTTCTTAAAATAGTAATGGATGACTAAGATCCCAAATAGCAATGGATGACCAAGTTGTTACAACAAGTATTTACCAATTGGTGCCAAGACTTTTGAGTGCTCTTAAAGGATTTTGATATGCCATGTTCTTGCTGACTTGCTATGCCCAATTTAGGCAATATGATTGACATAAGAAAGTAATGCCTAGATTTAGATGGCTAGAAGTACAAACTACATAAGTATTTATACCATCAACTGAACATGTGGACTATGAAGTTATTAGCAGCCCAACTCTTCATGGAAAAGATTCTCACATGAAGATTTATTGTGAACTTTACTATTATATTTCTAGCTACTCTAATAAGGTTTTGATGAGCATACATTCTTCCTTCACAAAAATATACTTTAATTCACCATAGCCTCTCCAACCAATAGAAATGGTTAAGTTTATCATAGTGCCTATGTGGCAATATCGTGGTGCCTAAGTGGCATAGTAATTGTAATGTGCGCCAGTCACTTCTAGGAAACTTTACAATGCAGATCTTTACTAACATTTAAGTATACTATAAGTTGATATTTTGTGATTGTAAAGGCTTTTGGTCTTTTTCAAAAGTTCCCCATAGGATACAAAAATTGTTTTGTAATTGGAACCTTTAAACTTCTAAATCAAGTAATGGAAAAATGAGATTGACTCTTTCTGTCTATTTACCCATTGTGTAATTTTATATGGAATATTTGGTTTTCTTGATTATCTAGCAAACAGCACAAATTTTTTTAATGAATTAATGTCTTTGAATAAATGAATCAATGATGGTACTTCTAATTCTCCAGCTCTAGCTAAATCAAGTTCTAAAAACTCAAAAAAGGAAAATGGTCCTGATGCTGTAGCTATAAGTCTTACATTCAAAATCAACAACAAGGTTTCATACATAATAGTACTAAAAGGTGTATGTATTTTTGGGGTTCAAGTTTCAAACTACAAGTGCACATATTTGTATATTAAATTGGCACCTTCTATGCACAACTGGTTGTTGATCTTTGTTTCGTGGCTTTCTATTCCAGTACATAGTGCAATTGTGTTGAAAGTATAAAGTATAGCAGATAAAATAGAGTGGGTTAGCAAAATTAGGACCTTATTCAACCTTCAAAAGGCGTAAAAATAGAAGGACCAGTATTATTGTTGTCTTGATCTTATCCATTATTCTATACTAGGTGTGTTTTTTGGTAGAAGGGTGGTACTACACATTTTGCAAACATCTACACCTTCTAGAAATTATAGGATCATTTTAGTTACATTTGAAAACATTAATCAAGAAAAACCATATGTGCAAATATAAACATTAATCACAACATGTCCAATTTATTTGCAGATATATTTTCCTGTGAAGAAAGACCATGCTTGACAATATGAACACTGAACAAAATGAGACAATGGCTACATTGTTGGCTCAGTTTTGAAGAAAACCTAATAAATGTTATTTTCCTTGCAAGAAGTGTAAAGGCTTAAAGACTCAAAGAATTCTAATCACAACAGCCCAGAGTCATTGTAGGCAACATGGTCATGTTGAAGGGGGCCACAATTTTTGTCCATTGCTAAATGTGGATTTCCTACTGGAGGAACATGGAGGTGTGAATATCCAAGCTGAGTTTAACACTCTCATGGAAGAAGATGATAATGTGCCAGAGGACATGATTAAAGAAGATGGTATTAGGGCAGGTGATGAAGAGGCTCACAATGATGGTACTAGTGAATCTAATAATGATGATGAAGATGGTCTTGATATACCTTTACTTGAGAAGGCACACGAGCCCTTATATGAAGGCTCCCAAACAACTCTACTCTCAGCTATAGTGTTGGTGAACTTAAAGGTTATGAATGGTATATCCAATTTAGCAATGTCACCTATGCTAAGGTATGTCATTTTTATCATCTTCAATGTTAGCATACAATTATTATTCATTATATTAACAACGCATATTTGTTGTTGTAGGTTGATTAGTGAGTTTTTCTTAGCACCATCAAAAATTTTGCCTCATTCATACCGAGAATTATCTAACATTATGGATCAGATTGGAATGAAGTATCAAACAATACATGCATGTCCCAATGATCACATTCTATATCATAAACAATATGAATTTGCAGAAAAATGCCCTGATTGTCATAGTAGTAGATATCAGTCAAATTAAATAATAAAAAAAGTGCCTCACAAGGTTCTTAGGTACATTTCCATTATTCCACGTCTTCAACAGTTATTCAGGTGCACTACCTTAGCACAATTTATGGATTACCATGCATGCAATAGAAGTTAGGATGACATTATGCAAATTCCTACTGATGGTTTTGCATTTAAAGAGATGGAAGAAACATGATCACACTTTAAAGAAGAACCTCGTAATTTGAAGCTTTCATTGGCAGCGGACGGTGTCAATCCATATGGAGATATGAGATCTGTTTACTCAATGTGGCCTATTTTTGTTATTAATAATAACATTCCTCTTTGGATGTCCATAAAGAGGGAGCACATAATCTTTTCAATGATTGTGCTAGATATTTTTATCATTTTATAGTTATCTAAATTAATTTATAAATAGTGCATGAAAATGGTCATAATAATAATGTAATGTTTATGTTCATTCAATTGCTAGGTAAATACCAGTTGAAAGATATGAACGTGTATATTGAGCCCCTGATTGATGAGTTGTTGAAGTTATGGAATGGCATCACTATGTATGACATCTCTAGACCGATAGGACATCGACAATTTCAATTCCATGCAATGCTTGAATGGACAATACATGATGCCCCTGGGTTAACTCATTTTTGTGGTATGTTATATTGTTAATATCACATATTTTTGGTCTGTTATAGTGCTTACACATTACTATCAAATGTTTAAGTTGTGCATGATAATTGTACATGATCCACTTCTACATGATCTTGTAGGTCTTCAGACAAAGGGAAAATTTGCATGTCCAGTTTGTGGTCCAAAGATGAAATCTCGTCATTCGAGAACTTTAAGAAAGCAGGTGTTTGAAGAGTTTAGACACTTTCTCCACAATAATCATAGGTATCAAATTGCCAAAAAACATCTTTTCAATGGGAAAGAAGAGACATCATCAAGGCCACAAAGAATGACACCTCATTTATAGAAGTTGGAATATGATCGACTAAATTGTCGAGGTAATATCCAATTTGTCATCTGAAGTTTAAAATTTGTATTTTGATATTGTCTTATATTTACTAACATTGTAATTGATGCTTGTGAAGGTTGTCAAGTCATCAATGACCAACTTCCTAGAGGAATGAAAAGTTATCCTACTCAATTTAGTAGGTTACCATACTACAAGGATCTCCCAATTCTGCATTTGTTTGATGCTATGCGTATTAGAAAGAATGTAACAGAGACACTATGGAAAATGTTGGATAGAAGGCGTGATAGAGAACAAATTGCCAAAAATTTTACCGACATTCATGAATCCAATCATGCACTAAAAGCTTCCATTGAATCAAATAGCAATAGAGACTGCATAAATACAAGCGCCCTTCCTTGGTTATGAACGGAGCAATAAAGTGATGCATTAAAAGAAGTCATAAAAAAAACAAAAATTTCAACAGGATTTGCTACAAATATAAGCACTCTTCTATCAAAGAAAGGTGATTTTGGGCCTGGGTTAAAAACACATGATTGGCATACCTTCATCAAGGTAAGTCATGTTCTCCATTTACAGTATATTTGTAAGATTGAATGTACTACCTATTGCATTATTTAATAATATATTGAAATGATCATTTTTAATGATTGCAGTTCATCCTACCTCTATCCCTTTCACAATAGTTTGACAATAGTATTAAACAAGTTATATATGATTTTGGAAAATACATGAGGTTAGAAGTGTTTTTTTCTTAGATTTATAGCTTTCTCTTAAATCTATCGTATAATTTTATTTGAAATATCATTTATGTGGTTTTGTGTGTTGAATCTATTCTAGGTGGTTATCATCTAAAGAAATTGACAAAAAAGATATAAAATATTGGAAGAGAAAAATTCCACAGCTTATGTGTGAAATGCAAAATTGTTTACCTCCAACCTTTTTCAATGCTCAAGAACACTACCTCATACATCAAGTTGAGGAGATTGAATTGTGTGGACTTGTACAAGCTAGATCAATGTGGATGGTTGAGAGGCACTTGAAATTTATGAAGGGCTTGGTTTGACAAAGAGAATGTCCTGAGGGTTCTATGATAGAGGGATATATGATATAATAGACCATGGTGTACATTACTGAATATCTTCCAAAGTTTGCAGCAGATATCCATGTAGATCGCATTTGGGATCTGAACTCTAATGACAAATTTGAAGGGGAGTACTTGAGTGGGAAAGGTAGATTGAGGAGGGTGAGAGGTAATTATAAGTTTTTTTTTTTGTAGTTTAATAATTATTATTCATCATCAATATATATAAGTTGTTTCTAACTAGTGTAATTGTCTTCTTTATAGTTGGTCGTG
Organism: Cupressus sempervirens; assembly: GCA_028749045.1. Classification (NCBI taxonomy): domain Eukaryota; kingdom Viridiplantae; phylum Streptophyta; class Pinopsida; order Cupressales; family Cupressaceae; genus Cupressus; species Cupressus sempervirens. The sequence continues at coordinate 945,274,429 of CM053787.1, forward strand.
AGTGGGATGCACTACACTTGTATATTGCAAACAATCTTGATTCGATGACAGTATGGATTGAGTAGTCTCAAGAAAATGGTCTCTCATTAACATGGAATGGTGTTGTATCGTTGGTTAAAGAATCTCATCGTAATGGAGATCCCATGTTACACAAATGGTACTTGATCTAATATATGGCTTAAGAGATAGAAAGGTACGCATAAGATTACTAATCATCACACATAAGTTTAATATCAACTCATAGATTGATGCAAATAATCTTGACATGTTTGAATAATTGCAAGTTAAACACCACAAAGCTATGTACTACCATGGCTATAAATTCCACACAAAAAAGTCAGATGAAATGAAGAAAATGTGTGATTCCGGGATAAGTGTTGTCTTTGCAGTCACCAATATTTCATCTAGAACTGACATACCTCCTCAACGATCTAAAAATTGATACTATGGCATTTTGGATGATATACTTGAGTGTGATTTTAATTCATTCAAAATAGTTCTATTTTTTGTCAAATGGTTCAGGTTATGACTGAATTGAAATGATCCTAATAGGACTGTTATTAAACATGATAGTGGATTTACTATGATTAATACAAGGTTATTTGAGCCAGTCAGAGATGAGCCCTATGTTCTTCCAAGCCAGTGTGAGAAAGTGTTTTATTTTGGTGTTTCACAGAAACTAGGTTGGTCATTTTTTGTTAGACATGACCCAAGAGGAAGGCCGGTAAAGTATAATGTGATCGAAGAAGAAGAAATTGAAGAAGCAGAAGAGGAAGTAAATGATTATCAGGAACAATAGTTACCCAGTGGTGAAGATGAAGAAGATGGTGATGATTTTGGTCATGCTAATGATAATGGTGATAATGATGATGATGATGTTGATGGCGATCATGATCATGGTGATGATGGTCATGATGATGATGTTGATGAAGATGATGATGATGGCAATGAAGATGGTGATGATGGAGAAGAAGATGGTGGTGGTGACGACAACGATCAAAGTGACAAGTACGATGATGGTGATGATGATGATGATGATGACATGGATGAAGATCATGATGATCAATGAAATGTCTAGCTAGGATCAATGTCAACTATGATGGGGTCTTGTACGACCAAAATTTTCTTTCTAAACCATATGTACACATATAAACATTAGGTAGAACATGTCAAATTTCTTTTAGATATACACATTAGTTACACTAAATTTTTAACTTAAGACAAATGATTTACATATACAATCTACTTTATTATTAATATTTTTTTTGGTAAGTTTATTACTTTAATTTTGCTCTTGATTTCTAAGACTTACTAATGCATTATCGGCAACAAGGGCCATGCAAACATCCTCATCTATGCCCACTAGAACTGGTAAAACCTTGTTTTGCTATATTTTGTAATGTATTTGTACAAGTTGATGAACAACGAAGTAGCATATCAGTGTTTAAATGATGTCTAAAGAAACCTGCATACACACAAACACATGCATACACACACCATGCATACATACATACATACATATATTGTACTACATAGGCAAGCTTTTGTGCTACTTTTTGAATTAATGTTTCATATTCACATGGAAAAAACATTCTAACCTTTGAATCCAAAAGTAAACTGAAACATCATTTTAAAAATATATTTTAATTTTTTCTTTTATGTTTCTCTACGATGTATGTGCATAGATACTTTTATATTCTTGAACTCTCACTGTGATAATAGACCATGGGCCATTGAAAGCTATCCTAAACATAGATGATTAAAAATCACACATTATCTTATCATAAACATAAACAACAATATATCATGAATTCTAAAAATATGGTATCTTTAATACACTATTTGATTATCCTGAATTAAATCCTTAATGGAATGAGAGGAAAAAACATTTTTGCTAGTCAATTTCTTCAATTTGATTATATCCATAAGTATACTTTAATTCATTTGGTGTCTACTTTAATTGTCACGATGTTTCAGTTGATAGACTAGCAAAGAGCAGTACTGTTGAAGTTGATCCATTTCCTGGAGCAGTTCATGTGATTAGTACTGGTTCATATGAAGGGACATTATTGCTGAATAAGAAAACTATGTTTCCATTAAAAGAACGAAAGCTTCCAGGTGCTTTAAAATTGTTTTTATTTAAAGTGTAAATTTAATTTATTTTTATATTACTTGTTTTGGACTACTAAATCCTTTATGTTTTTGTAGGTAATAATTTTTTCTTTGAACATCTTTTTCATATGACATTTAGACTATTCGGACCCACCATACGTAAAAGGTACGTAGTTTCATATCATTTCTACATAATTTTTATTTTCTTTCATTTACTGTAATATATTAAAGCTATTGATCTAACAATCTATTTTTTTTTAAAAAGGTGGAATTTACAAACTGTGGAATTAAAAAATCAGCTCATTGCATCTTTTGACGAGAAATTTGGAAAAGACATGTTTGACAATGGCCTACTTCTCAAAAGAGCAGCAAAGCATATAAAGACTATGAGGGATCAATATAGAAGGGCTCTTAAGGATAACCCAAAGTATGACCATCCAACTATGATTCCACCAATGGAGTTGAATGAAATAGTAGAAGATGCAAAGGAGAAAAGTCTATGTGAAGATAGAGGTAATGAAGCAGCACAGGGCAAAAAGAGGTATGTCATGATAGTATTAAGTACATTGTAATCATGCACTAATTATTCATATTTGTAAATATATAATCTAAGATGTTTGAAATTGTTCATAGATTGCAGGACACATCCGTGGCTACAAAAGCGAGACTAGAAAAGTTTGGCTAACACAAACTTGGCTCTGGTGGCTATATGAATCTCCAGTCTTGAGTTGTAAGTAGGAGAAATGATATGAAATAATTTTTTTTAATATAATGTTGCAAAAAAATTTGTTTAGTGAAACCATACATACAAATCTGATGATATTAAGAAAAAAATACAGGGCACAAAATTCAATGTGGAGGTCACAGATGAAGATAGAAAACTTGCCTTGAAGGAAGGCTATAAATTCGTGGCTGCACACCTACACGAAGAATCTATAAGCCTTGCTCAAGAATCCTGCTCACCAAATGATATCTCATAGGTAAATTGGTTAGATGAAAAGTAAATGAAATTGAATAGTTGATCCTTTTCTTTTTTGGTATTAGTTTTGAATGTAAATTGACTACATAACAATGTGCATAACATTTTATTGCAGCCTTCATATCCTACCACAAAACCTACTCATGACGAAGACCATAATGTGCATTATAGTGGTGGAGGTATTAATTTTCTATTGGAAATTAATTATGCAATCAGAAATATGAAATGTTCTCCTTCCATTTATTGTCCAAGCATGGTCTTATCCAAACATATATTCTATGCTCATTGTGCAAATCTTTTAAAAAATGTATTGTTTAAAGACTACAACCTCTTCAAACTTTTATCCAAGTGAGGATTCCATGCTAATAAAAATATAATAAAAGACCACTTATTAGCATCCTCAAGAATATGCATCTCAAATGACATGAGAGACTTGACTTCCCAGTCTTTAAGATGTGTGTATCTTTATACTTTATAGTCGTCGAGAGTCTTTTTGAATATACACCATCTAAGTTCAAATATTGGTCATAGTTGAAAGAGGATTACAAACTGTAATCACTATGAAGCAAATGGTAACAAAAATATAACATTATTTTAGGAAAACTGTTATCTCTCCTTACTATCTACTATTTTTCTGATTTGGGTTAAGTAATATTGGAAAGAAGCAATGACCATACTCAGGATTATGTGCTATTTTAGCAAAGGATTCTCCCAAGTTTACAGTATAGATGTGAACAAAATCACATAGTTGGTTTGGTTGCAAGACCTTATTGAATTTACCCTGAGGGCACCTTCACAGAGGAAGATTTTTTGAATTATTTTAGGTAGGAAGATTCTTTTGCAATCTAAGCTAAATGAAGAGGTTTTGTTAGTAGTTTTCAATTAGAAAAATTGGGTTTTGATGACGAACATGTGCATTAAGTGTAACTTTTTCGATTGCAAGAGTTATGGTCCTGTACATTATATGACAATACCCTACCAAGAGAAGGCCAAAAATATTTTGATTGATTGTGGTTATAGATTAAATTACTGCATATCAAACACAAAGTATTGATATTAGTTTGTGAGCCATTACCACCAGGTCTTCAGATAATTGAGGCTATTTTAATCTATGATTTGAAAATCCATAACTATAGTTTTCATCACTGGAAGGTGTCTCTGTGTTGCTACTCAATTCCATTGCAGTGTACATGAGATTTTGTTTGTTTGAGCAAAGACTTTTCTCTTGGCTATTTGTTGTTTATTAAATCATAGTAGTTTGCATTTCTTGTATTATGTATTTAGGGTATTCTTGAGCAATGAGAACCAGGTTTATAGATTGGCAAGGCAATTTATTATATGATTTGGAACATTCACATAGTTTTGTTCTTATTTCTCTAACACTACTTTAAAGATTATCTCTAGTTGCTGAAACATATTCATTATTTTAAAATAGGGATCTTTAAGCTTTTGATCAGTAGTTGATAATGATTTCCAACTCTGTACTTTGATAAATCATTTTTTCTAACAAATCTCATAGAGTAAATATTGTGATATTGCTATCATGATTTAACTGTGTAGTATTTGAGTCAAATTTATTGACTCATATTTCATTTGCAGTGCTCAAAATGAATCTATCACTCATGATAATATTTTTTTGAATATTTCAGAGCATGTTGAACATCATGTCGAAGGAGTGGAACATGTTCCAAGTGTTCAACATGTTGACATGGCGGTGGATCAAAATGTTAATGTACATGATGTGGCATTGTCAGGTAAGAAAAATGCATGTTATGTTGTACTAGTACTTAATTATAGACTGATAACAGTTAAAAAAAGAAAAAGAGTATGCCAATTTATCCCATTCACTTGGTCTTGCAACAGAGCCCCCTTTAGTGCAGCAGCCTCCTGCTCCTACAAAGAGAAGGAGCCATCCTAATTTGACATTACACATGCTAGAAGAGGAGGAGAATGATGCAGATATGGATACTCCTATGAGTGCTTTTCTTAAGAGAGCTCATAAAAACAAAAAGAAGAAATGATGTTTTAAAAATCTTCTTTCATAAACCTTGTTGGATAATGAAAGAACTTTGTTTTAAGTAATTATGTATGAATGATGTGTATTAATACTGATTTTTATCTTATATTAATGATTTTTTTTATGTCTTAATGAATTCTTGATTAGTATTGTGTATTAATGAATTTTATATCATATTAATGAATGTTATGTGATTGTATTGATTGAATGTTATGGTTCATAAATGGATGAATGAATCAATGAAGTATGTAATTAGATGATAATGGGTACTTTAGATTGATGTTAAGGGGAGAGGGGTGAGGCTAGATGAGCTTCCACCTCCACGTGGTTGGCCTTGTTAAGTAGAGAATATTATAGTTTCTTGAAACCAAGTGAAGCTCAAACTAACATAAAATGGACACTTCGCATGTGGTAGGTCTAAAATGATCCATGACTACTGCTGCCCATAACATGAATTTGTGAAATAAATTTTGATATCACCAATTTCAACACTCTATTTGAAGCATAGGACTGGCCTATAGTCTTAGCATGAATTTTGAGTAATGTTGTAGTCCAAATTGCCTCAGAAGTGGCTAGAAGAAGCCTGCATGAGTCTGAGACTATGAACTCTCCTCGCCTTGGCCAAGAAGAACTTGCCAACTCTCTACTATTATGGAAAAATACAGAGTGGTGTGGCTGGTCTACAACCAACCAATAAGTTCACAATTAAAGGAATGAGCCTTCCTTCACCAAGGATTTCCAAGCAACGATCTCAAGTCTACCAATTTGATCAATGCTCCAATCCTTATTGAGAATCTTGTCCCAATCAATCTCTAGATGAAACAGGGACACAAAGTGACTAGTCAAATGGTGAATAACACCTAAATGTCTAAAACTTTCATCCTTATATCTTCCAAGGTCACTCCAGTGAATCCCAACCAGTTTTGTTACTTCTTGTTGAGAAATCCCAACATTGACACCCAATTGAGATTGATCCCCAAGACCAATGCATCACATGAAGAAACTACATTCCCAAGCACCATAACAAGTGCAATGCACTCTTAGTATATGATGCAAAGGTGGTGTGTGGTATCCATATTCTTCATATGTGATAGAAAATCCATTCATTTAGCAACAACTCTTCACTCCAATGTCCCCTCAAGGACTTACCTTCCAGGCTACCCCAAGTGCACTTAGAGTTTCCCAAACACCATAACTTCTTCCAAGGCTTCAACCTTCATTCTTCCTTTTTGAATCATCTCCTCATGGCCTTTCCACCATGTTTCATCCATCCATTCATTTTGGACAACTAATCTCTTACCCAACATTCATATCTAGCCTCAAAGCTAGTAGCCCTCACCAGTCACTAATTTGGCTTTCTCTCCAATAGTTCCCAAACAACTACGAAAAATAAAACCTGATTAAGATACCCTTTTGGGATCTATACATCCTCCCTAAGTTTCAATATCAACCCTTTTTGGACCATACCCAAGATCCAATACCCCTAGCATATCCACACTAGGCCTAATTCTCCAATTTTACACAGCAACCCACAACTCCATTGAACCCTATGATTCCAAAGGGTGAAAAAATCCTTCTAGGGGTTGAGTAACAATAGATTTTCAAGATTTTAAGGTTCTACCCTTTACACAACACATTTGCCACCAAACCCTTGGTTTTGGGGTCACTAATCTAGGGCCTATTCAACAAGACCTCTAACCATATCACCAGAACAAAATAATTGCATAAACACTTCATAATTGATCTCGCCATACGCATTTGATCACCAAAAATCTTCAATTCTAAAGTAAATTACTTTTAATATGACTAGTTTCTATATTGGTATGTACGGAATAGTATAGAAATTGTACGAACAACCAAGAATTGAATAAAATTTCTGAGTTTTCTTGCACATTTGAAGCATATTTTGGTGGTGTAATATTTCATTCATGTTGGGAAAGTGTTATTAAGAGATTTTGAATTAGATTTAATACATTTATTAATAGGTTTAAATCTTTATTGCTGTTGTCACGTTGAAAGTCACAGTTTTGCCTAGTTTAACATGAAGAAATGAGGGTTCCATCCAATGTGTACTCTTAAGTGCTTCTTGGGATGGAACCCATAGCACTAACATGCCCAACTAACCTCTAATATGCAAGAAAAGTGAAGATTTTCAGGTTATTGTGAAAGAAATGCAAAGTTGAGTGCTGGAAGGACTAATTTGGGTACCCAAATGAGTGCTAGGTTTTATGCAGTCGTACATCTGGCTTAACAAGGTATGCTTTTTATTTGATATTCTTTTTAAGACATGATGATTGGATGGTGAATCCTAATTTTTAGATCCTGGAAGTGTGTGCTTGACCTAGATTGGTGATACCCTTGATTTTGAGGGTTTTAAGGCTTGAATTTGGGGGTTTCATATCAACAGTCCTCGTAGGATGAAATTGATGATGGATTTTTATAATTAGGCACAAAATATGATGAATCTATGAATTTGGTGGAGTTGGGATAAGTATATTGCATAGTTTATTTGTAAAACCTCATGTTTTACCCTTGAAAAATAGTGACAATCATGATTTTTGGCATATTTTTCTAGAGTCCATATTAAGTTTTGAGTATGTTATAGAAATCCCAAAAGGGTATCTAAAAAGCCTATTTATTTTCTTGGTGTTTTGGAAAGTTTAAGAGAAAAATCAAGAAAATAGGGTCTATTGATCCAAAGAAGAGAATAGCTTAGTAAAGGGGAAAAGTGTCAAAATGGTTTATATTGTATTTGATTTTTTGGGTTTTTCTCTATTAATATTTGGGATAATTTTCTATGATCTATCATCAGGATGACAAAAGAGAAAACAAGGATGTTATAAGTCAATTCTTTCTACTGTTGTTTAAAATATGACATATTTTATTGTTTTGCTTCTATATTTTATTGGATGATTTTGTTTGTAAGAACATTTCAGATTACACTCCATGAACCATCATCAAGATGAGAGTGATCAGAAACATTGATGCAAACAAAAAACTCATAGTGAAATTCAGACACAAAACAATAATTGTAATAGACAGTGGAAATCTAATATATCGCATACATAGTATATTACTTAGTTGAAAAATAACATTTCAAGATAGTGTCACAAGGAATATAAGTATAGAAACTTGGAAGAAGTATCAAAGAAGTGTGATTCACTGCAACTAGTAAGGAGGATGATATATTTTTAGTATCTTAAAGATTTTAACAAAATAGATATCAATACTTGATCTATCAGCTTTCCACAATCCATAGGTATAGTACAAATACTTCTAAATTAATTGTACATTTTTTTACATCAATGGTTCTGATCATGCTCATGTTTTATCTCTTTTGATGATCATGTTCTATCATGATCACACACTTGTTGATTCTTCTATCTCTTTTGATGATGAAGTCCATATTCGATCAATTTGATGATATTGACAAGTTCATCATTCACAATGATAAATAGTGGCCTCTCTTTCCTTTCCTCTACCTAAGCATTTTTATCAACTTTAACAAATCTAACATTCTTGAGCACCATGTTGACACTTTAGTTAGATGGGAAAACTTTTGTCAGAGACAAGGGTAGATTCATTTTCCCCTTTACTAGGCAACTACTTTTCCAATTGTTTAGTCTAATTAGTATAATAAATTTATTAACAAGGTAATTCATTATAATAACAATTAACAATTAGAAGTAAGTGGTGAGAAATATGTGTAATTAAAATATGTATGTTCTTTCTCAAAATTCTAATCTTCTATATAGATAGTTTCTGCATACATAGTTTGAAGATGCAAATGATGCTGCTATAATACTCTTCTTCAACAATATTGAATGTGATTTGCCACTAGTTTTGCAAGGTCTTCCTACTACTACAAAATCTAGATTTAGAAATGCATCTCCTATTTTATTGTTCATGAAGTAGAAGCACTATCTTGAGCTGAAATCTATGATTTGGCTTTGGGTAACCTTTTAACTCCTTGAAAACAAATCACAAAAGCTAACAATAGCTCCATCCACCATGTTGACATATCTTCTTCGCCACGCTTTCCTTGCACAAACAAGTGCAAACAATCCCCAAAATCCAATAGCAAAGGAAGACAAACAACTAACATACCAATACTAGGGATCCTCTATTCCCTCTTCACCTTCATCATTCTCATTTATTTTAGACATGTAGAAAATTTGTTAGATGGGAAAACTTTTTTCAGAGACAAGGGTAGATTCATCTAATAGATACATTTATAGATTCACTAAAATAGGTTTAGAACTTTTCATACCAGTACCAATGGCAGAGGCAAAGCCAAATTCTGTACCCTTTGCCATAAATTTCTATGCTGGTGGAAAAATGGGAGCTAACTGAAATGTGGTCATATTGAAAGCTATAAACCATGAGATATGCACAAAATGGAGTTTTTAGAAGGGCTTTGGAAACTTCAAGGTAGATTCAATGTGCATGAGGTAAAGGAAGAAGAAATATTAGATGGATCAATAGATAAACCTTGCTAATCACATAATAAGAAGTTGATGAATACTGAATGTATGAGTTCATCATAGGGGATAAATCAAAATCTACTCGAGTAGAAATTGCAGAGAAGAGAAAGAAACACTTGGCATTACAACTAGCCATTAACTGTCACCTCGCAGTCTTGTTTTGTTGCCACATTATATTCGTTCTTCATTCTTGATAATGACTTTTCATCAGACCATATTTCCCAATTGGGCATCTAGGAAAAAAATTTTTACTCTCCACCACAAATAATTTATGGTGACTTGAGATTGAGTAAGTAAGGATAAGAGGGTAAGAAATTTTCACAGTGATAGCTTTTGGATATAACTGCTTATGAATTATTATTATTATTGAAAGCTTTTAATAGCATAGAGTGACTTATCATTATGAAAGAATAATCAGTGTGTGATTTCAAAAGGTTCTCGTCACAATTCATATATAACTAGCACTTGCACCAAAAGGAGGTGCAAGGAGATGTTGATAGATGTTTGATTTGAAAGCATAACTAAAGCTTTATATAATAAAACTAAGTTTATAAAAGTATAGATCTACAAAAACATATAGTTATAGAAAGTAATCTTGTACATAGTAGCATATAATATCGTTTTGTGTTTTTTTGTATCTCTTGAAAAAGCTTAGGATTCGATCTTCTCTATATCCTATGAACTTTTAATAGGTAGATTTTTAATTCCAGATTCCAACATAAAAGTCTCCTCTTACAATTTGAGAGGAAATCTTTCACTGCCAAGAGACAGGTCCAACATTTCTACAGAGAAATTTAGCACTTGGAGTTATTTAGCACAATATCATGTTTTCATGGGAACATAGTAACTCAAAGCAAAGAAATTCTTCAATCCAAGTACTCAATTTGGAACAGAAAATCCTTCAAACCCATGATAAAAATAAAGTACAATCATAAAATCCCATTCTCGAAATCTCCCAAACAATTTCTCTACTTTTACATTGTGCAACAAATCTGATAATCTCAAGTAGGCTTAGCAACTAGGATTTCTTCAACTGTGTGGAGATCTCCATCGAGACAAGTAGCACAAGTTTTTTCCATCCACCCAACACAGTCATATTTTGTGTTTGCACTTAACAAATGGGCAGCACAGATGCTGTCAGCCACACATGCAAGAACTCCCAAGATTGTTATGAATACATAGATGCACACCTTTAAATAACATCCTTATGTACAAGTCAATGATTATCATAAAGATTATGTGTCAATAGATCAATGGATAATACTTCATGCTTATATATTATGATCCATATATAACCTTAAACTCCATTTACAAATCCTTTTTACTATCCATAAATCATATTTGTATATTGTTCTCCAAATCTATCCTAGAACTCTATTGACAAGTTGTCCTTCTATCCATTAATTGGAAGTTAACATTCCCTTGCATTTTTACTCTTAGAAATAAGATTGAAATTATATGACCCAGTCACATACTCATTTTCAATACATGTCTCAATGCTAAGACAACTGAAAAGTGCACTAGGATCTCTATTTAATTTTCACAGTATATGTTTCATTTTTCTAAATGGATGTATTGTATCATATTTAATTTTCACTATTTTAAGAAATATTTTAATCCATTCCATGTGGGTGTTGCAGGAAGCATACATTCTGAAAGTTGGTGAAGGTGCTGCTGCTAGGTGCCTAAGCGGATTTGTGGGCGTGGATGTTCCTCCACCAATTGGGCTCGACATGGTATGTTGTGCCATGTAATTTTTCCTTTTCTATTTGCAAAGATTTATTTAGAGAAAGTTTTTGTAAACACTAATTTTTTTAAGGATTCTCAGAGATATTTTCATGAGTGCATACCATACAATTTTTTATTATGGGAACTTAAGAGTAGGCTTTGTTAGGCAAAAGCTGCCTAAAAATGCACATATATTTTGTCTACTGTGAATAATTAGTGCAATATTGCATATAGGCAAACCATGCACATTAACTCATCATTTTGAACCTCTCTAAATTGTCTTTTATTGCTTTTGATGCCTTCTTGTGTGGACTATTTAAGTATTTGGTGTCTTATTATATGCAGTTTGTTCTATGGTGTTACTATTGTAATCTAATATATGTATAGCAAACAATAGTGTAAACTCTATTGAGGAAAGTGTCAAGATGTAGTAGAATGGATATACAATAGGTGTCAAGAAAAGAAAGGAAGAAGAGGCCATATTTCAGAATTTCTTTTACAATAGGTGTCTTGTTCTTCAAACTTATACATAGGCTCTTTTAAATTTTTGCTTTTGGCTCTACTATTTTTCTTCTCTTACTTGCAACGTGTATGAAGTTGATTGAGCCCTTCTTCTCTATTGCTCTATTGGATTGCATTGCCAACTCTTCTATTTGTATCTATCTAGTTTCTCTTTTTCTTCCTTCTATAATTGTAGTCCAACATAAATCAGCTTATTTTTATGAAAATCACAAGAAGATTCTCCCTTGATTTGACTCTTCTTTTTAGGCCATCACAAAGTAACTCCTACCAATTAGATCCATCAAAATTGGTGATCTAGATCACTCATTGAGATCTAATAGCTACAATCATTATGATTTGGTTAAGGTGTTGCCGTAGAAATACTTAGGAAGAGAAAACATCATTCATGTTTCACAATTGTCTACTAAAGATCCATAAGATTGTTTAGTTCTTTGCTTGGACCTCATCATATTGTAATTTAAGGAACCATTAGAGTGAGCTTTAATCAATGTTGCTTCTCAAAGTTGTATCCTTCTTTGTCGATTTGGAGTTTACCCATGCATGGGTAATTTTCAAAAATGGATGTCTATCCACTATTCGATTTAACTAAAGCACACAGTCACTTTATGGTTATTCATGATGGCAAGCATCATTTTAAGAAGGCCCACTGCATTGATTTTTGGAGTAAGATGAGAATCTTAGAGAAGCCTGAGAAACAGAGATGTCAAGAAATGAACATACATGAACAGACATGAACATATTGTGCCACACATCATCATACTGTACCTTTTAATCAACTTTGTCATGATAATGTTATTACTGCTAGGCAGACTTAACTAATCCAACATTGTAGTTTGTAGAAATTATAATTAATAAAGAAGCTCAAGGTAATTGAAATTGTAACCCAAAGTTTGCAAGAAAAACATGCCATCAGAAAACTAGCAAAAAGACAAGCTAGATGACTAAAATTATTAAGATCAGAAAGACTGGAAGCAACTACAAGCAGGAGATGTAGAACAGGTACCAAAAGCCTTAGCACTAAATATCCACAGAAATGAAGTGCTACATCAAGATTACTGAATAACAAAAGGTAGTTATGTAGTATTTGATCTCTATTACTATAAGTATGTTTAGCTTGCTTCATGGGTACACAATGGAAGCTTCAACACCTTTGTAAATTGTGGATTTATAGTGATATTTACTATGCATTTTACTTTCCAAGAATTGTTCATTGATAAGTTCCAAAGATGGTAGTTTAATTTTACCATTTGGCAAATATCTTGATAGTGAGCAAAACAATCAAGGAACCACCATTTCATATGAAAGGCTTTGAAATAACAAAAAACAAAAATTCCTCCCATACAACATATAAAGTGAATATTATTTCACTATTTAAACACCCATGGAAAACATACATTTAGGGTGGTATATTTTAATGTTGTATTTAATATATTTATTCAAAATCATACATCAAAAGCATCAAAGTAGGCAAAGGACTTGAAATTCCATTATAACAAGAAACACATCCAATCTTGAATAAGGGCTGATTGTTTGATATCTTGTAACAAAAATTGGATAGAACAATATTTATAGGAAATTATCATCAACTTAGACTCGGATTTTCACATTGGTCCCCACTCTTATGGTAGATCTCAAATGTATGTCTTATTGTAAGAGGAAGATCAAGGATCATTCCTCAAAATTTTTAGATACAACAATTGTGAAGGATACACTAGCAAAACTGCACCCTTATTGATAAAGAGATTGGCTCAATTGCTTCCTTGGTACAATACTTAAAGTTTTCTTTTGTGCCAAATAGATAAGCCTTACTCAGCACTTAGCACAAACACTCAACATTCATTACATATCATTCAAGATCAAATGGGCGTGTGGGATTATACGCACAGTAAATAATAAAGGAGGGAATTGAACCCTCCTTGACGCTCACACTTGTTGAAGTCCACTTCAGTAATGGCCCTTCCTGTGAAATTGCTGTCTAAAACTTTTCTAATCAGATAATGTGTTATGAGCTCTTCATCTATGGGATGGAATGTGAATCCAGGAGGCAGTTGTGCATTACCCATATCATGGCTATATATAACTAAAGTTAAAAGCCTCTATTATTGAATTCTCTTCCCTATCACCCATATTCATTTCCTTTGTTATTCATGCTTCACACGGGAGTCTTTTTATATGATGATTTATTGTCAATCATGTCCATTCACTATGAAAAAATTCTTATTCTAAAAATTTGAGATGCTAGAACTTTTGTGGATGTGCAGGCCATCAGAACATACTATAGGGAGAATGACGAACTTAATCTCAACTGTCAGACTCAGGAAAGTGATGTTTTATTGTAGAATCTTAACATATGGTTGTTCAAATTTTGTATCTCCTAAATGATTTCCTTTTAGCGTATAAGTTGTTGTGCATAGTTGCCAAGTTTGGTTATTGTATTGGGCATATTAGTTACTGTTGGTGATTACGACAATTTGATTAGTTATTGTCGATATTTTTCAAGCATTCTATAAAATAGTTCACATGCCTTATGTATGATATGACATTTTACATGCATCCTACAGTGTCTCATCCGGCTGATGATGGATTACTGAGAGTGATCTAAAACGATGACGCTAAAAAACATCACAATCAAATCCAAAATGAACTTGCATTACAAATGGATTGTGGAAATCTGATATTGTTGATTTTGCATGCATGTCTACCAGATCAATCACAACTTAAACATAACAAGTTCATTTTGGATTTGATTGTGATGTTTTTTAGCATCATCATTTCAGATCACTCTCCATAATCCATCATCAGCCAGATGAGACACTGCAGGATGCATGCAAAATGTCATATCATAGGGAAAGCATGTGAACTATTTTATAGAATGCTTGAAAAAAAAATTACACCCAGGCGTTGGTAAAAATTTCTACCTTCATTGGTCAAAATTTCTACCTTCAGCGATCAAAATTGTCGACCTTCATTGGTCAAAAGTTCTACCTTCTTAGTCAATATTTCCTACCTTCAATGGTCAAACTTTTTGACCATCATTGGTTGAAAGTTCTACCTTTATTGGTCAACATTATCTACCTTCATTGGTCAAACTTTTTGACCATCATTGCTCAAAATTTCTACCTTTCTTGGTCAACATTTCCACCTTTGTTGGTCAAACTTTTTGACCTTTATTGGTCAAAATTTCTACCTATATTGGTCAAAATTTCTACCTTCATTAGTCAAACTTTCCAGCTTTCATGGCCAATACTTTCTACCATCGTTGGTCAAAATTTCTACTTATATTGATCAAAATGGAAATCTTCAATGGTCAAAATTTTGACCAATTCTAGGCAAAACTTGCACTGTGGTTATAGAGGTTTTTCGACCAATGTATTGGTCGAAATTTTGACCAACCAGAATGTTGGTCAAACTTTTGATTGGAAAAATTCTGACCAATGTGTTGGTTGATGTTGGTCAAAGTTTGGTCAAAATGTAGGTCAAAATTTCAACCAATAATGGTCAAGAAATGGCCTCAGATGTAGTAGTGATTGGTGACAATAGGCAGACATAGCCAGAATGACTGGTGACTGTCACAAAAGAGATTCTATGACACTTAAGGGGAATTCCCCATGAGATTGTGAGAAGACTCAATCCATGGATACATGAGCAAAGAAAAAAACTAAAGTAGGAAAGCAATTGTACAAGAAGTGAGAATATGCACTACAAGATGGAGCATTGGGAACAAGAGGCACCTGTTTGCCAAGTTTTCACCTTCTTAGCAGGGCTTTCATTTTTTTCCTATCACGATGCCTGTTTCCAAGTTTTCACCAATGGCACTTTTCTTATTTTTTATTTTTTTTGTTTTTTTATTTTTATTTTTTTGGATTTTTCAAATTTTTTGGTATTACCAAGGTGCCTATTGCTAGGTTTTCACTAGGGTAACAATTTTTTTAGGACTTTTTCAAATTTTTAGGATATTTTTAGTACATTTCAATATGTACAAAGAGCTACTAAGATTAGATTAACTGTAAAACCACTTTAGGTGGAGAGTGTTAATAGGTTCCTTGAGTACTTCTCCCTTAGCTGTAGAAAGTTAATAAGCACCAGATTTGTATACTGTAGTGATGATGTAAGGACCAAGCTAGTTTGGTTCAAACTTCCTTTTTTGGACTCATTGTTGTTGATTCTTAGGGTTCTCTCTTAGGAAAAGATCACCCAATTGGAAGTCATGTGGCTTAACTTTCTGATTGTAACTTCATAACATTTGCTATTGATAAGCTCGTAGATGATCACACATCACATGTCAACATTTATCTAGTAGGACTAGCTCTTGAAGCTAAGCTATCTTGTAATCTTCAACAATAATAAGGCCTTTCATAGAGATTCTCAAGGTAAGAATCTTGACCTCTATTGGAAGCACAACATCTGCTCCATAAACCAAAGTAAAGGGCATTGTACTTGTTGGAGTCCTGATGCTCATCCTATATGCCCACAAGGTTGGATTAATCTAGAGGTGCTAGTCCCTCCCAGATTTACTAATTGTATGATGGAGGATCTTGAGGATTACCTTATTGGATGCCTCAGCATGGTCATTACCCTAGGGGTAATAGATAGAAGACCAATGTAGTTTGATTTTGAATCTCTTGAATAGTTCCTTAAAGTATTTGTTTTTGAACTATCCTCCATTGTTAGTAATGATGGAGGATGGTACACCATACCTATAGATGATGTAGTTTGTGATAAAAAGAGCTACAATTTTTCCATTTGCTATTGCAAGAAGTACTACCTCTACCCACTTTTTGAAGTAGTCTATAGCTATGATAATGAACTTATGGCCATTAGAAGAGGTTGGGTGAATCTAACCCACCAATTCAAAGGCCCATTGTTGAAATGGAAAAATTGTAGTAGATGGAATCAGCTCCTTGGCTGGAGTGTGAATCAAATTCCCGTGGAGCTGACACTACTTGTAGGACTTAGCATACTTGATAGCTTCTTGCTCCATTTTAGGCCAATAGTAACCAGCTCTAATGTGTTTTTCAGCTACTGTCAAGCCATTTGAGTGGATCTAAAAATGCCCTCATGAACATCAATTGATGTGCTTTTGGATTCTTTAGGTTCTAAACACCTAAGGAGTGTTCCATTGAGACCTCTCCTAAATAGATCATCAGCAATAATGACATACTGTAAAGCAGTATAGATTAGGTAATGTTTCTCATTCTGGGTTAGACCTTTTGGAATGCTTTGGTTATAAAGATAGGAATAGATGTGATGGTAGCAAGATGAGTCTTGTCCTATAATAGAACAGATCATCTTAGAATTAGGGGTGTCATAGGCTAGGTAGTGTAATGCTTCCACCAGGAGCTCATGTCAAAGATCATTTTCAAGCATCTATAGCAAGGAGGCCAAAGTAGCCATAGCATTAGCCACTTTATTGTCTACTTGAGGAATTCGTTGGAAGGTGATGTGTGAAAAATAATTCTTCATGTCATCAACCATGCATTTGTAAGGAATTCATTTCTCATCCTTTATTTGATAAACATCATTGACCTGGTTGATGATAAGCTAAGAGTCTCCAAAGATGTCTAACTAGTCCACTCTCCATTCAACTACAATCTTCATGCCATTAATCAAAGCCTTGTATTCAGCAATGTTGTTTGTACAAGGAAAAATAATCTTGTATGCTTTAGGCAATGAATATCTCTATGGTGTTATGAAGAGTAATCTAACACCAGATTCCTATTGTGTGAAGGAGCCATCAAAGAACATCACCCATGTTTGGTGTGTGAGTGTCAGAATTGACTCATCAAGGAAATCAATGTTCATTAGTAAGAGACTCTGCATAGGTGCATCTGCTAGCTGATTTGTAATTGTCTATCCCTTGATGGATTTTTGTTCAATATATTGAATGCCAAATTTGTTGAGCATCATGACCCACTTAGCCAAATGTTCTATGAGAGCTACCTTACTAAGCAAGTACTTTGGTGGATCTATTTTAGCCATGAGCTGTGTAGTGTGAGGGAGCATGTAATGTCTCAAATTTTGGGAAGCAAAGACAACTACCAAGAAAGCTTTCTCAATGATACTATAATTCCTCTCATAAGAGATCAATGTGTGACTCAAGTAGTAAATAGCTCTCTCCTTGTTATTGTTGTTCTCTTGAGCTAATAAGATCCACAAAGATGTTTTAGTTGCTGACATGATAAAAATCAAGGGCTTCCCATAGATAGGAGGCATCAAGATTGGTGGATTGGAAAGATATTGTTTGATTTATGTTAAACTTTACTCACAATCTTGACTATAGTTGAATTTCACACCCTTATGTAAAGTCTTTGTAAAGGGTTGTGATCTATCCATTGACTATGAGATGAACCTATGAATAGATTGGACTATTCCTTGTAGACCTCTCATCTAGCTAATGTTTCGAGGTGGAGGGATATCCATAATTGCTTTAAATTTCTCTAGATCCACCTTAATTCCTTTTGAAGACATGATGTATCCCAAAAAATTTCTTGATCTGACACCAAATGTGCATTTCTTATGATTAAGCCAAATATTGAATTTTTTCATAGAGTCTAGGATGGGTCCTAAATCTTGCAGATGAGTATTGCATTTTGCACTTTTTACCAAGGTATCATCCATGTAGTCCTCCATGGTCTTATGCATCATGTCATGGAAAATTGTAGTTACTACTCTCTGATAGGTCTCACCAGCATTTCTCAAACCAAATGGCATTACATTCCAATAGAATGTTCCCCATGCACATGTAAAAGCAATATTTTGGCACAATTTTTATTTGATTATAACCAAAAAACCTATCCATGAGTGAGAACATCTCATAGCCTACTATCATGTCCACTATCATATCAACATTGGGAAGTGGAAAATCATCCTTAGGACATGCTAACTTGAGATCACAAAAGTTAGTACAAACTCTAATAGATTTATCATGCTTGGAGACTAAACTAATGTTGGATATCCATTCGGCATAATCAATTGTGTAGATGAATCCTTCTTTTAGAAGTTTCTCCAGTTCTACTTTGACAAGCAATGCAACATGAGGATGCATTTTTCAAAGTTTTTGTTTAACCAATTTGATGCCCATTGCAATGGGAAAATGATGCATAATAAGATCAGGATCTAGTCCTAGCATGTTAGAATATGTCCAAGAAAAATTTAACTTCTTCTCTTAGAACAAGGCAATGAATTCTTTCTTTTCTTTAGGAAGCAATGACTATGCTAGATGTATCATATGAGGGTGTTCTTCTATACCTAGGTTGATTGGCTATGTTGGCTCTATCAATACAGATGATCTCTCTTGAAAGTGACTTGGAAGTGCATCAAATATCTCATCTGAAGGTGCCTTAGAGAGATTTTCACCCTTGGATAAATATTTTGTTTTTAAATTTTTGGGTTCTGATATTGCCACAATGTGGTTTTCACCATTGAACCTTTTGCATTTTTTCTTTTTAATTTTATGACTGATATATTTGATGTTAGCTTTAGGCATGTTGACACTCTACTCACTAGTGGAAAATGTTATAGGTTTGACAATGTTTAGGTAGCAAGCGAGAGCATAGTCATTTTGGAACACAGGGACTTCACTAGATGCATTAGGGTTCCAATCTATAAACTTAGGATGTGTGAGTGAAAGAGTAGTGACAGGTTGGATTACATTCATAGTATAGTCATAAACTACTTAGACCACCAATTCATGACCTATGGTGACTTCAATGACTTTTTCCACAAGTGTGTTTGAATGCCTCTGAGTACTAACGTCAGCAATTGACAAGTCTAGGACATTAGTTGAATCAAACCCATCCAACCTAATGCTAGATGTTTCACCCACTTCAAGTTGGTATTCATAGACATGAACTTGGTCAATGTCTTTATCAGTGGTCACTTTTGAAATAGAGTCAAACTCATATTCCTTAGAATCGGTGCTACATGGTGAGAGGCTATAGAATTCCCCAATAGTGATAGGGACATACTTGTTGGAGTTGATGAAAGCCAACTCCAAAGACACCCAAGATCACCTACATGTGAAAACTTGTCAAAGAGAAGCCAAGAAGAGGAAGAGCATGGAGCAAGGGAAAAACCCTAAATGGACATGAGAGACCACAAGTATGCAAACACAAGAGAAAATGTATTTACAATGAGAAGTTATTATGTGATACAATGAGGGAGCCCAAATATAAAGAGCTCATGGAAGCTTGTAGAACAAGCTAGAAGGTGGTAGAAGTTAAGGATGATAACTCAACACACATCCACAAAAGGTGGAACATGCTAGAAGGGAACAAACTCTCATGTTGTCAACAACTAACCACTACATGCATTAAATACAAAATATTAAATAAATGCATTTACCTAAGTAAGCTTAAGTAAATAGAATAAATAATTAGTAAATTAATTATTTACTCTAACAATACTTGGCTTCAGCATCTGGGTTCTTACACAAGTACTTAATTTGCAATGACTAACTAGACTCTCCCTTTTCTAAATGAGCTTAGGGTGATTAGTATTGTCCTTAGAAGAATCAATAGTATCATCCACAGTGTTGACATGTAGCACAAAGTCATCTAGTTCAACAAAGAATTTAGCAAGATCATGAGGAATAGGATAAGAATAGGGATCCTCATTATCCAATTGGTCATCTTGAGTATCTAACTTAGCTTGTGACTCATTTCTAAATGAGCTCTCAGGTTCTGGTATGAATTTTTTAGCTCCCAAATTAAAGGGTGAAATGTCCCTTTACTGGTTTTGTATGATATTTCATGCCTCTAATCAGATTTTTAAGATCAAACAACTAATATCACAAAGACCCACCAAATTTTTCAAGAAACCCCAAATCGGGTATGCCAGAAATAGTGCCAAAAGCTTCACAACTTCACAAATTATTAATAAATCTGAAAATGGACATTTTTACAGAAATTTCAGCAGCATAACAGCTTAAAAAATGAAATTTCCAGATCCGTATAGCCTTTACACAACATTTCACAAATGTAGGACAAAAACTATGCTCATCGGGCTCCCGAAATTAACACAAAAATGCCCGGAAACACCACAAAAACACTAATAATCTATCTCAAAAGTTTAATCATCTCCCAATACATATATTTAGCTCTATTTTAATACCTTAAAGTCTGAAATATAGCAGCAACCCAAACTGATATGAAATACTCAACTGAAAACACCAAACTCATACAAAAAACACACCCGAAAACCCACAAATCTACACTGTTTAGCACAAAGGAAAACTCTGTATGAGCATGCACATGGAATGGCTTCAAAATCCTGTCCTTAGCCTTCTTGGAAACCTGAAAACTCCTGTTCTTGGGTCTCCCTGGAAACCTACAAACTCCCGTTCTTGGGTCTCTTTCTCCACAGGTTTGGCAGCCTCTGAAGAATAATAAAGAATGAGCAAAAATCAAGTTCTAGAATGAGCCCAAAATGCCTCCAAACTCTTTAAAAGAGGGCATAACCCTAACTCACATCCAAGAGGGGTTAATAAAACATATTTTAATAATAATTTTCATTTATTAGTCCATTAGCTTCCAAAGATCATGCCCTTTTTTTGAAACTTCACCTTTTTGGGTATGTCTGCCTTAGAAAAAGATTATTATTTTTAATTATTTGAAAAGGGGACACGACAAGTCCTCCCCTCCCAAATATTGCTTGTCCTCAAGCAATGGTTGAACAATAAACCAATAAATCCACCTAGATCCCAAATGTAGTCATGAACTATACTACTGCCAATTAACACAAGCTCCTGCAATATCCTCTGCAATATGACCAAGAGGAATCCATAATCAAACTGACAATAACAACTCAACCCAACTCCAAGATCACCACTACCATAGTCAGAAACCCATGAGACAAAAACTCTTAGAACATCAAAACCCAAGTAAAGTGGACAAATCAAACTACCAACATAGTAAATACCATCAATGCATCCCACTGGCCTATACAGAATGTACAATCCAACTCTACAACAATGGTGAACGATCTTGAATGAAACTGTACCAAGTATGAAGAATCCACACACTATACAACTCCTGTAGTCAACACAACTCTGCAAATCACCAGCCAATATCTCATAACCAAAACTCCCATGCACTACTGATGGTGAAAAGACATTACAATATGAAGAGTAAGAAATGGAACTCAAACCAAATTTTCCATGAACAAGTGATATAGCCCACTGTGACTGACTACCAGCTAAGCTAGGAGATGTCATAGCCAAAGGAGTAGAATCAGTAACAACAACTACTAAAGCATCACTCCCAAACTCCTACTCTAAGTCATGTATTATCAAGCTGTCAACTACAGAACCTATCACCATGTCATGCCCATCACAACTCTCATCTCGAGACGTCAAACTATCCCATAACTGATGACAAGCACTAGGAACCAAAGTACATCTTTGTATCATCATCTCATCAACATGGTCATCAAAGGTAAATTGATGATCGTACTTCACAGTGTAATGCCGATAAAATGCACCAATCTCAGTTAGTGGCTTAGACTATAATCTAGATGAAACTAACTGCAATTGATTATTAACCATGTTGGAACTGACTACTATCTCCAAAGATATCACCAAGGGAGTAGTATTACTAGTAGGAACCATGCCAACTGTTGACTCACCAACATCACACATGATCTTTGATACATCTCTAGTCTCTGTGCCATAAGTACTAGAGGCCACCACCATGTCATGCATACAACAATCTGCTACAACACCCAACTCAACTAAACCTGACTCTAGTGGGAATGAACCTGATATGCCAATGTTAGTATCAAGGATGGATGCATCCCCATCTCCACTGTCTTTGACAATCTTGGCCATGGACATCCTCGGATCACCAAACAACATAGCTTGTGACTGTATAGAATCAAGTAAAGACTGTAGCCACTCTAACTCCATGGTCACCTTAGCCAAATGAAATTGTGACTCCTTGAAAGCCAACTGTGTACTCTCAAGAATCTCAAAAGTCACCTCAAGCTGCTCAGTAAGCTCACTCACCTCATCTTCCTTGGCCAACAATGCATCATATGTTGTACTGCCCTACTCCATAAGATAATCTCTGTCGGCTACCAACTACATATAATTCTGTCTCAAAATTTGAACATAAAGAGTGGATCTTTGTCAAGGAAAGATAACTACCTTCCTGCTCATCACTTGTAGGAGAACCCCATCCATAAACTGCTAACAACTGATGAGTAGCATCAAAATGCTGGCAAGTGACAGAAATGTCTTGGTCACTAACTCTTAACTGATTAGACACATGATGGCACTGGCTTGACTACCTCCTACAAACCTCCTCTGATGCACTGTCTAAAGGAGTATCCTCAAAGTTACTAGTCTCTAGAGTATTACCATCCATATCCTGTGAATAAAATCTAAAGCTCATATCAACATACGAAGTATAAAAAACATTAGCACTGCTGTCCAACTCCTTTGTACCCAAGGAAACTAAGTCTTCAAAACTGCCCACTACATCCTCCTAGATGTCATCAATGCCAATATGATCCTAGGACTCATCTGTACACACTGCCAAATATGAAATATTATCAACACATTCTAGGAAGTATGGTCGACTGGATATATGAACAAAGCCCAACACCAGTGTATAAAAACTAATACCAACATCGGATAAGCTCCTGGCACAATAAAAGACAACACCGTGCAATCTGCTAATCAAATCCATGATAGCACCCAAAAAATCACTGCTACCAAAAAGTGTTAAAGATTTCCAGTCAACTGAATCCCAAATGCCAATATAACAATCTTGAGTCCATATATGTAAACTATAATCAGCTGGTAACTCAAGAAAAATCCTCACCTGAGTAATATGACCAATACCAACTAATTCCACATACCTATGTGACATTATCCCTATATCCTGGATGTGAATGCAAGATGAACTCACAACATTATCAATGTCCACATATGATCTACCATTTGTAGAAAGCTGAGTATTAGGAGTGCAAGATGAAACTAAACTCAATTCCATGCCATGCTTATCCCCATGTCTCTCCCAGTCTTGTAATGCTAATGGAGTATTCACCAAAGAAGCTCGAGTGTCCTCAAGCTCATGAGAAAGCCTGTCAACTTCCTCCTCCTTCCTCCTCAAGGCATCTGAATAGTCTCCGACAAGGCTAAGAAGATGGTCATGATCTGATAGAAAATGTAAATAAATCAACTTCATCATTCCCATTCCTTCCCTAATTGCTTGTAAGTCAACACAAGGAGACTTTTCCTGAACTCCCTTATGTCTACCCTGTAACTGAATCATCTGAATGTGATCCTCTATCATATCCCACATCCTGTCATGATGAGAAAATGAAGTCACAATACTATCTTTGTTCACCTTCAACTGGCTAGACAAATCATGTGAAGTACTACCTACCTTAACCTCATGTGATGAAGCATCTAACTGTGCCTGGTACTCTTTCTCAACAAAGTCATGAATGCTCAATGTCTGCTCATCTCTACCAGGTATCTCACCCTCATGCACAAAAAAATCCTCATAATCATCATCTAAACCCACTACCTCCTATGGCAGAGTAGAATCTGAGACCTTTGCCTGGCTATAAGCTAGTTTCTCAAACTCCTCATGCAAGTTCTTGGTAATTGTGTCATCTGCCCTGTGAGAAAATCTGCCAAATAGAAATCCAATCAACTTATCCACCTTAGCTGGGTCGGACAACATGTCATTCATCATACGGTGGTGCTCAACCAACTATTTAGACATGTCATGGCTTATTTTTATAAGTTTATCTCGAATGTCTAAATAACCATCCTTTCTACTGTTTTGACTCTGTATATCAATTGTCCAAGATCATGTCCTCTGAGACTCTGTACTATACTTGTCCATTCTGGATAAAGTAGAGTGTAACCCCAATAGGATATAACTTCTTCAAACACCAAGAACTAACATGCAAATGATTAGAAGTAGCATGCAACCATAGATTTTGACATGCAACTAATTAGAAGCAACATGCAACCACCAATTCACCAAGAACTAACATGCAAATGATTAGAAGTAGCATGCAACCAAAAATTTTGACATGAAGCTGATTAGAAGCAACATGCAATCATAAATTATGACATGCAAGATCTGGGTAGTTATCAAAACTGACATGCAAGATCTGGGTAGTTGTCAAAACTGACATGCAAGATCTGGGTAGTTGTGAAAACTCACATGCAAGATCTGGGTAGTTGTCAAAACTGACATGCAAACTTCTACAAACCCTCAGGCTGGCAAGATCATAGCTTTGATACCACTAAAATGTCCCTTTACTGGTTTTGTATGATATTTCACGCCTCTAATAAGATTTTCAAGATCAAACAACTAATATCACAAAGACCCACCAAATTACTCAATAAACCCCAAATCGGGTATGCCAGAAATAGTGCCAAAAGCTTCACAACTTTACAAATTATTAATAAATCTGAAAATGGAAATTTTTAAAAAAATTTCAGCAGCATAACAGCCTAAAAAATGACATTTCTATATCCGTATAGCCTTTACACAACATTTCACAAATGTAAGACAAAAACTATGCTCATCGGGCTCCCGAAATTAACACAAAAATGCTCGGAAACACCACAAAAACACTAATAATATATCTCAGAAGTTTAATCACATCCCAATACATATATTAATATCTATTTTAACACCTTAAAGTCTTAAATACAGCAGAAACCCAAACTGATATGAAATACTCAACTGAAAACACCAAACTCATACAAAAAACACGCCCGAAAACCCACAAATTTGCACTGGTCAGCACAAAGGCAAACTCTATATGAGCATGCATATGAAATGGCTTCAAACTCCCATCCTTAGCCTTCCTAGAAACCTACAAATTCCCATTCTTGGGTCTCCCTGGAAACCTGCAAGCTCCCGTTCTTGGGTCTCCTTCTCCACAGGTTTGGCAGCCTCTGAAGAATAACAAAGAATGAGCAAAAATCAAGTTTTGGAATGAGCCCAAAATGCCTCCAAACACCTTAAAAGAGGGCATAACCCTAACTCACGTCTAAGAGGGGTTAATAAAAACATATTTTAATAATAATTTTCATTTATTAGTCCATTAGCTTCCAAAGATCACCCCCTTTTTCTGAAACTTCACCTTTTTGGGTCTGCCTGCCTTAGAAAAAGATTATTATTTTTAATTATTTGAAAAGGGGACATGACAAAGGGAACCTTCTTAAAGCCTAGGGAAAATGTATCTCTATTTCTTTGAGCTATTTCCTTGATAGGATCAACTAGGCCATTGTTATTGCACCCAATAGGGCCAATTCCCTTGTAGCCAAAATGCTTCATGAGTCTAAGATTAGGCTCATATTTCTCAAGAGTGATCTCTCGAGCTTACTCTATTAAGTTTGTTGGAGCCTCCTCTTTGTAAAGCCATATAGCAATGGCTTTTCTTTCACTTTCATCCTCTATGGGAACTATAGCCTTAGTAAAAGTGCCATTATACTTGGTTTGAGGTGTTAGCACAAATGGCTTCTTTGCCTCTAATGGTCTCACATAATGATGAGGAGACTTAGGAAGAGATGTTAATGATAGGACTAGTTTAATATGGTACTCCCCCATGCTGTTTGTTTGAATGACTGCTTGATTCTTTTCAGCTTGTTATCATGATAATCAATACATTCCTTGTTACTAGGGATGAAATTTTTAGTAGCTTTGAGCATATTACAGGTATAGCTAGTAGTGGCAGGAATAGTGACTTTAGAGCCATGAAATGGGAATTTGATGCATTGGTGATATGTGGATGGCACAACATGCATCTCATGTATCCATGGCCATCCTAGAAAAATGTTATAGGCCAAGGCAATGTCAAGCACTTGATAGGTGACATCCCTTTCTATAAGACCGACATGAATGGGTAAGACCACAAGACCTAGAGACTTTCATTCAACTTTGTATAGGCTTTGAGAGTGATCTTGCATCAAGGATTAATGGAGTCCTCAAAATAATTGAATTGCCTAAGCAAACAAGTGGAGACAATGTTCAACCCAATGCGATTATTGATGAGTACTTGATGAACATGTGTCTGATGTATCATGACCTCAATGTGTAGAGGTTGATTTTTTGGGTGACTCAATGAGTTATCAACGAGGCTAGGTGACCTACCATGGATTGAAATCACTCAACATCTAGATCTTGAGGAGTGTTTTCCTTAGTGAGGGCTTTATCTAGAATCTACCTATGAGCAGGAAAAATTTTAAGTAGCTCAAAGATTGAAATTTCAGCATTAGTTTATTTTAATTGATCGAGAACACTATAGCTAGTTATTGTTGAGTTTGTTGCAAGTTTTTCACCTTTTCCAGATGGACTAGCAAGGTTTTTGTCTTTATGTTGTTTAGGATCAAGAGTAGAAGGCACAGTGCCTTTAAGCACCAACTTAGCGTGAGAGCATGTAACAATGTTAGCACAATGTTGTGAAGGTGTATCATCTATTGTGTTGGAAGTAGGGCCCCTCAAGACAAATGGTGTCTTGGGTTTATTATTTTCCTTCTTGCCCTTGATGGTAATGATGTCAAAGTATTCAAAATCTATAGGTTCAACCATTTTTATCACATTATCATCATTAGAGTATGCATAGTTGATCTTGTTGTTAGGTTTTGGTTTTGAAGTTTCTCCCTTTTCATAGGCTAGGAAGTGCTCTTCGAAGGCATTGTGATCTGAGTTCTTGTTATGTCCATCTACTACAATGTCACTAGCATCAATCATGTCCTAGACTTTGTGATGCAAGCTTATGCAGTTACTAGTTTTGTGTCCCTTCTTTTGGTGGTACTCATAGAACATGGTTTCGTTCCACCATGGTGGATGTGGCTGTGGATCATAAGGGCAAGAGTTGTCTAGTGGTGAAATAAACTTTTTTTGTAACAAGGTTTTGTAACAAGGTTTTGTAACAAGGTTTTGTAAACCACATCCAAAGGTTCACCCAGGGGTGTATACTCTCGCTTAGGGAATGTAGCCCATCAATTTCTCAGTTTGTTTATAGATGTCTTGTTGTCAAGAGTAGGTTTCTCAACATTTTTGGCCACATTAAGAACATCTGTAAGATTAAGGGCTACCTTGGTAGGTTTAGGAGTAACATTATCAACAACCCCATCATGCACAATTTCTCAGTTCTTGTTGGCATACTTGGTTTTGTCCTTGTTGGAGCTAGAACCTTGTTTTGTGTCCTTCTGAAGAGTGATTTCACCCTTCTTGACCATAAATTCCTCTATCTGGATAGCCTGTGTAATCATGTCTTCAAAGATATGTGAACTTTGAAGTTGGACTCTATACTCAAAATTAGGTAGGAGATTGTCAGTGAAGATGTCAAGCTTTTCTATTTATGGAATCTTGCATGAATATTTAGTGTACAATTGTCTTCACCTCTAGAGGAATGTGAGGAAGGGCTCCCCAACCTTCTACTTAAGGTTACATAAATTTTGAATATTGATAAGGTGTTGAATGTTATGAGAATATTGCTAGACAAACAAGTTAGTGATTTCATCAAACATTTTGATACCGAGAGGCAAGTGTGAGAACCACTCCAAAGCCTGACCACCTAGACTTCTAGGGAATAAATGCATGAGATATGTCTAGTTGTGCATAAATTCCATAGAAAAGGCATCAAATTCTTGCAAGTGATGTTTGGGATCGGTGGTTCCAAAGTATTTGTCATACTTAGGTAGTTCTACTCCTCATGGGAAAGGAGGCGTGTCTATGCTCTTGTCAAATGGAAATGGACAAAGAGCATCTAAGGTATATGTTTTCGTAGGTTTTTCCTTCTCCTGCATCATCTAAGCTAGTTGGTCTTTCATAATTTTTAGTTGTTTTTAGAGTTTGGAAAGTCACAATTTCCTATTTAGGTGTGATGATGGTTTCCACATTGAAATGAGAAGGCAACTTAGCTCCCTCTTCGGAAAGTTTGAGAAAGTATTTTTCTTTCTCTTCATTGAGTAGGATCTCCATGACCTTCTGAAATTTTTTGTCTTTTCAGCACTTTTCTATGTGTTTAGGAAGTATTTCCACCTCTTCCTATTCCTCATCAATGTCATGGTCTTTCTGTTTGTCATTCCTAGGTTTATCTTGGTGTCTATTATGACTACCATGTTTAGGTTCATGATCAACCATTATAGGAATGTGTTGTTCAATTATAGTATGTTGCAATTGGAAAGGTCCTTTGAAAAGGAAGTGAGATGTTTTGTTTGGAGATATGGGATCTTTTCTAATCTCAAGATCCTCTTGATACAAAGGGTTCCTAGTTTGTCATAAGTTTATGGAGAATGTTCACTGAACTCAAGGTGATTTGATAGGTGAGGGAGATCATGAAGATTCCTCACTAGATGGGGTAGATGAAAAGTGTGTAAAAAAGGAAATGTGACCTCTACCACAATTACAACCCCTAGCATGACCTCGCTAGAGTCGAAGAGGGTAAAACATGTTGCTGCTTCTTGTTGTGATAGTCATAGACAAGGAAAAGAAGCAAAATTTGCACAAGGACCACACTAGCACTTAGTCTCAATGGGACAAGATAAGAGTGTTGTATACTAAGGCATGAATAATCTAATTTGGAGGCTAGAATAGCCAAAGACTATGACTATAATAATGTAGAGTATGACAAGATCTAAGGAATGAGAATCAATGGCAACTAAAAGATGATACTAGTCAAAGTACAGATTGAAAATCTGTAGCTAAGAAAAATGCCACTATTGGGGATTGTTTATAGATAGAGGAGAGACAACTTGATGTAGGAAATAGACTAGATGCAGATCACAAATTGCTTAAATAAGCTGATTTGATGGTTTTAATGCAAGATCTCACACAAAGATCCTTTGGGAGGCACGTGAGAAAGTACACTAGGGGAATTTATCTCTAAATAGCAATATAAAATCACATGAGGATGTGCTATAGGTCATGTGAAAAAAATGATAGGTTCAACAAAAGACACCCAACAAGATATGACAAGGGTATATGCAAGTTCTCACACGAGGATCTAGGCAGGCCTATATGAAGACGTGACTGCTTGCAAGAAATGTTGCAAGATTTTGTGCAAAATTTAGGACACAACTAACAATAGAGTTGGATTTTGAAGAGATTTTCAACAATTTTGGACAATTTGAGATAGATTGCAAATTTGTTTGACAAATAATGTATAGATTGCAGGGTTGATTTTCATATTCATGAAAGTGATGTTGAGTTTCAAACAAGACAAAGTATTTTCAATAGGACATAGGAAGCAAGTAGTAGTCAAATACAATCCAACTAAGGGCAAAGAAACTTAGAGAGATAGGGGATTCTTGACTTTTAGTTTTTTTAAGTAGGTTTGGAAATGTTTAGGACTCAATAACAAACATGCATTATCCATAGAAATAGAAAATGGTAGAGAAAGAAAAAAATTTGTCCCACAACTTATGCATATGTGCACACCTCACATAGCTGTGTCACCCCCTAGAGGGTGCCTATGTTTCTGGTGTATTCAAAGGGCTCAATAACATATATGTTGAGTGAACACCCTTGTGGTAGGGGTCAAGTGCATATACCACCTTCTAATGCCTAGTAGCATGCCTATGGTGAGTTCTATAGGAGAGATTCTTCCCCTTCCTTGCACAAAGATTATGCCTCCTTTCAGAGGTGAACCAAGTAGCTTCTAACTAAAAGGTTTTTACTTGGCTTCCATTCATATTTGTTGGTGTAAATATGTATTCATTATTTACACTTACTTAAGTTTACTTAGGTTAATGCATTATTTATTTATTTTGCATTATTTTATTTGTGAGACACTTAGAAGTTTGTGCACTCTTGTGAGATGTCATGATGACATCATAGGGGGTCCACACCTCTTTTAAGCACATGTTGTCTACAACACAGAAATATTCTACACACATATGACACTTTGTCATTCTTATCCATTTATCTAGAATGTTGGATAAGGTGCTTAGTTGTCTTGTCTTCTCGTTGTTTCTAGCAACATTCTAGGTGCTTTCTGAGAAGCCTTTATATACAATCACTCCTAGTGTACTCTTAATCCTAGCATATTGAATATATTATCATTTTGATCATCCTCTCTCTCTCTCTTTCTGGTCTACTCTATGCTTGAGTTTGAGTTCTTAGTTCTTGGGTGAATTTTTCCCTTTGAAAAATTCTTACATGGTATCAGAATAACTTGGAAACTTTCTCATCACATAGCCATTTGAGACCACTCACTTCCTTCATCACCTAAGCCCAAATTTGGAGTACTATAGAAATTGGGAGAGTCTAGAGCCAGATCTAACCTCGCCATTATGTCTAGAATGTTGAATTGATGAAAATCGACTATAAACTCAGCTACCTTGGCCCAAAGTCGACTATGAGGAAATTTTTCTTTACAAATTGAAACTCAATGGCCTCGATTTATAGATCGAGTATGGTCTTTTCCAGATCTAATTAATTAACTTTGGATCTATAATTTTTATTATTTCTCTGTTATTTATTTCTTGTCAGTATTTCTAGAAGCTAGTAGAGAAAAAAATTATTAGGCCCGGGCTATGACTCCCTGAATCTGCCATTCAGAGGAATTTATTGTGTGTTTGCAAGGGAATTTCATTAAATTTGCATACATTCATCGCGATCGTACTACTAAAATTCATAGCAAGCATTAACAAATTTCCAGTAATTAAATTCACCAACTAACATAAACCTTTATCCACTGAACTGGAAAACATTCACAAGCCGATGTCCAAGATAATCCAGTGAGCTCTTTTCATTTCTATGTCTATCGGTCCTCCCTTTTATCCATCCACGGGCCACAAATTTTGGTCGATGTGGAATTAAACTTTCAAAATCCTTGCAATGTTTCATCGGCTCTAATGGCATCTTGAGTATTCGACATCAATTTCAAGTGCAGTAGATTCTGGCTTCAATGAAGGCATATTTTGTCAGAGATTCTAATGTCAATTTTTGGGAACCTCTGATTCCATAGTGAATTCCTAGCGATAGTCTTTGCCAATTGGAAAACCCTTCTGGCATGGCATTTTGTTCTTCAAAAAAGTTAAGTTTTTTAGGTACATAAATCTTCCTACCCATGCAATAAGAGTCTTCCTACCCATGAAAACACATGGAGGCACCACAAACTGCAATATGTGGCGCTACTTAACTAGCCTATGCCAACTCAGCTACACAGTCGACTAAGAACTACCACATGCCATGTGGAATTTAATCTTTTTTGCCATGACATCATCTATACATTCTATACAATATGAGAATTATAGTCAGCAGCCCCATCATCAGCCACATCATCCGAAGCCCGATCTTTTGCTGATGTCATTTTTTTATGAGGTTGAAATTGATAGTTGTTTGACCATCAAAACTAGGCAATTTACAACTATAGTGATAGCCATTTGATCATCAAATTTAGCATCACATTTTTTGCTCTAGACTCCTCTTCAGATTGCTTTTCAATTTGGTAGCCTGACTTTGAAAGCCCATAACTCAGACATCCGGACCCTGATTCAGGTGCTTTTTAAAAAAAATTGGGTAGAATTTCCTTAAGTTTCTAGTGGTGGTGTTGTTTTCTGGTTTTGATTTTGTAAAAATTGCATTTTTTGGTGACTGTACCTACATAATCCTGCATTTTGCAACTTCAAAAGCTCTGTATAGGAACAGCTGATCACTTTTTTAGGTTCTATTTTTTCTAAAAGTATGTATTTTTTTGTCTACTTTCCAAATCTGAAGTTAAATTCTACGGTTGTGTGGACCAATTTCTCACTTTTAGAATTAGGCCTTTTTTGGCATTGTAAAGCTTTGATTCTTTTTCAAAATTGTTGTAAAACTAAGCTACAGTGCTTAAGTGATAGATTTAAGCCTCATAAAGTAGTTGTAAAAGCAAAAATTAAAAAGTCCACTTTGTTCATTGTGACAAGTGGCCCATTGTAAATGCACTACCTATAAAGTGCCAACAACATCTTTTTTGGGGAGGTCTTTTGATTGAGTGAAGGGGGGGGGGGGGGGGGGGGGGGGGGGGTGTACTATGTTTTTTGTGTCTCTCTATTGTGCTCTTTTCATTTTTGCATCATGGGTTTTAAATGTCCTCCTCTAACTTCACACAACTATTCTACATGGAAAGATATTGCATGTAGTAGATTAATGGAAAAAGGATATAGTATGTATGTTGATGGTACAATTACCAAACCTAATAATGCTAAAGAACTCATTGATTGGAAAATTCAAGACTAATAGGCTTTAGGTGTTATCAAGAGTTGTGTACATAGGGATCTTCTCTTTTACATTAAAAATTGTTCAAACTCTAAAGAAGCTTGGGACAAACTTGAACAGATGTATGGTAAAGTGGATGAAGAAAAGGGATTTCAGATTGAAGATGATCTACTTCTCTTGGATCCTAAGAATTTTGACACAATTCCAGATTACATCATCAAATTCAATGAGCATAGGGAACTTCTTAAATATTTTGGAAATCCCATGAAGGATGATAGGTTGATTCATCATATCCTAAAGAGGCTACCTTCTGAGTATGCCAACTTTGTTTCGAGTTTTAATACTCACAAGTTGACTATGGGATTTGCTTACCAAAAGCCTTCCTTTGATGAATTTTCAAACATGTTGATTGTTGAACAATCTCACTTGGTGGATTTTGGACTTCTCAAGTCATCAAAGACCAAAGCCTTGGTGGCTAGTGATGATCACAAATCAAGTCAAGGGGGGAAAAGCAACAAGAAGAAGAAGCAGTGGAAGCATAAATCATAATCTGAGAAACAAAAATCCTCCTCTCAACAAGGCAATTCTTCTTCCAACAAGAAGGAAAGTAATGAAAAGAAGGACAAACTCTTTTATGCATACTACAAAAAGCCAAATCATGATGAGCATCATTGCAAGACAAAAAGAAACAATGAGTTAGAAAATCTACTCAAGAAGATCAAGATTCAAATGCTAGGTACTTCCAAGGATTCAACTCCAACCTCTTCAAAAGGTAAAGGTCAATAACTTATGGCAAACATAAGTTTTTCTTCAAAATGGATACTTGACTTAGGTTCCTCTTACCATATGGGTTCTTCAAAGGAAGACTTTTCTTCATTGAAGCAGCCAAAGGTGCCACACATCTTTGTGGGAGATGATACTAAGATGGAATTTGAAGGGAAAGGACATGTGGAAATGAAAAATGGGGAATTCAAAGATGTTCTCTATGTTCCAAATCTAAGCTCCAGTCTCCTATCAGTTTACCAAATCACTCACCTTGGAGATGGTCATAAAGTTGAGTTCCTTCCAGATTCAGTGATGCTGCAAAGTCTCAAAGATGATTCATTGGTAGCAGTGGGAAAAGTCAATGATGACAAGAGGCTTTATTCCTTCTCCCACTTTGTGCCTAAGAGTCCTTCTCAAGCCTTGTTGACTCACTCTACTTCAAACATCAACTTATGGCATGAGTAGTTTGGTCACCTTGACTTCCACTCTCTTCCACAACTTTTCTCAAAATGCATGGTCAAAGGTCTACCTAATATCAAATTTTCTAAAGGAGAATGTTCATCTTGTTTAGTGGCCGATATAAATCTCAAGGAGAAGTATGATAAAGGGAAGTCTTCTTGAGCTCCAGTTGTTCTTCAATTAGTTGACATGGTATTAGCAGAACCCTTTGAAGTGACTTCAGTTAGCCAAGGCCATTACATACTCACATTTTTTGATGACTTTTCAAGATTCACTTGAGTATACTTCCTTCATCACAAGAATGAAGTGGTTCATAAGCTTCAAGACTTCAAGGCTCATGTTGAACACAAGTCAAGGAAAGCCATCAAGGTACTAAGGGTGGACAATGAGAATAGATATGTAGATAGAAAACTTAAGAACTTTTGCAAAATTGAGGGGATTGATCTTCAGAACTCACTAGCATTTAGTTTGCACAAGACAGATGTTGTAGCTATGAGGATTAGGACTCTCAAGACCATGGAAAGTTGCATGATAAAGGCCAAGTCTCTCGATCCTACATTAGAAGTTGAAGCCATTAGTAGTTCTACTCACATACTTAACAGATCTCCTCATCTAGCCTTAGATGGCAAGACTCCTTTTGAGGCATGGTGTAATAGAAAACTAGTTGTGAGTCACCTTAGAGTCTTCGATTGTCTAGCATGGGCTAACGTATCTTCCAAGAATTGCAAGGCACCGACACCTAGGCCTTGTACCTTCATTTGTTATAAAGACAATGTGAAGGCTTACAGACTGATGGATCCAGAGACATATGAGATCTTTGTGGAGAAGGATGTACATTTTGAGGAAAGTTCATTGAGCTTATCATCTAATCCTCTCTGCACTTCATACAGAGTGGAAACTTATAGTGACACCAGCGATAGTGCTTCAACAAGTTCAAACACATGGGGTTCTATCGATAGTTGCAGTGAGAGGTCACATCAGTCCAATCCACATGCTTACATTGCCATAGTGAAAGGTCCATCACATCATGGTACATCTCATCTTCCTGATCTAGCTTTAGTTGACTTGGGAGATAGACTTGATGACTTACATCTTCTCATTGATGAAGGTGATCCTTCTACAATTGTTACAAGGGCTCACTCTGACCCTCATGTCCATTCTCTATATGATCAATCTATATAGTTTGGCATGATTGTGGATCCTTATTAACAGCAATTAGTGGAGTTCTCTTTGTAAGTTGAGGAGAAAGATGGTTCAATGGAACAAGTTCACCAGACATCCTTGAAAGATATGCATTCATTCTTTTTAGTATAGTTGACAGGGGTGAACTTTAGCATCAGCACAGGGATAGTTGAGCAAGTTTCAGGGCTATCATACATCTTCAGCACTATACCTTTGGCATTATTTCTTCCTAAGGGGAGGAACACCATTCTACATTCATGGACTAGCTTCTTCATTGGAGCAGCTTTCACTTGCTGGCATTCTTCTTTTGGGGGGGGAGCCTATTCTATCTCTCTTCCTTCTGTTATTCTCTTATGTATTTACTAGATGTATGTTGTAATGGGGGGGTCTTGATTACTCTATCCATCCATGCATCCCTATTTATCTCTCTTTTTGGGGGAGGGTTTTTTCCATGAGTTTTCCCCTCTTTCCCCACTTTATGAGAGATTTGCATCTTCATTATGTACATGGGTACCTAATATGGCCTAGTAGCTAGGACCCATTCTACATCTTCATCCTAGTTCTATAAGCTTAAGGGCATTCCCCTAAGTTTCACTTAAGGGGGGATGTTGGTGTAAATACGTATTCACTATTTACACTTACTTTACTTAGGTTAATGCATTATTTATTTATTTTGCATTATTTTATTTGTGAGACACTTAGGAGTTTGTGCACTCTTGTGAGATGTCATGATGACATCATAGGGGGTTTGCACCTCTTTTAAGCACATGTTGTCTACAACACAGGAATCTTCTACACACATATGACACTTTGTCATTCTTATCCATTCATCTAGAATGTTGGATAAGGTGCTTAGTTGTCTTATCATCTAGTTGTTTCTAGAGACATTCTAGGTGCTTCTTGAGAGGCCTTTATATACAAGCACTCCTAGTGTACTCTTAATCATGGCATATTGAATATATTGTAATTCTAATCATACTCTATCTCTTTTTGGTCTACTTTGTGCTTGTGTTTGAGTTCTTAGTTCCTAGGTGAATTCTACCCTTAGGAAAATTCTTACAATATTAATCCCTGGTGGCTCTATAAGCAAAGTTGAGACAAACAACCTACATTAGCATCTGAGAGTGCACACACTTGCTTAGCAAGACTGGGGCTAATGTCAGTAAAAATTAATGAACAACATTCTGAAAAATGACAAACTAACTATGTTGTTTCAAAACTTCGCACAAAATCTTAAACTGGTCCATGCAACATCTTTCATTGACCTACGTGAGAAAATGAGGTGCCACATGAAGACTTGCACAATAGGGCACTCTTTTCACATGAGAAAGTGTAGAGCAACATGTGAAACTCCCAAATCTTCACGTGACAATGAAATTTCTCCCATGAAAATTTGAGAATCTATATGGACCAATATGACAAAGCAATGAAAATGACATAAATTTAAATGAATGAGGGTAGAAAAAAAAATTTGGGCCCTATAATGGGTGCTAGAAATGTATGTGTGAATTTGTGGGCCTCTAAACCTCACACACACTTCAATATAATCATTACCTAAAGAATCATCTTGGGATAAACATGGAGTCGTTAACCCAAGACACTTGATAGTGCAACCCATTGCCTTCTATCTAGAAGGATTTTGCATGTGAGCCCTCAGAACGACATGTAGGCAATGAGACCTTTCTAGAATGAAGGGTTTATGCAAAAGATGGGTATGTGAGTAATCTAAATAAAATGTAATTATTCTATTGAACAATAAAAGAAAGCTAACTTAAATGTATGCATTTTTTAATCTAAATGATACTAAGATATTAAGAAAAAACACATATAAAGCTATGAAAGTGAGTATTTAATCGGACAACAATTCAATAGCATAAAATTTCAATCTCTATAATGATGAATTACGAATCCCTTAAATAGAATTCCTAGAATCCATCAATGTTTGAGATCAACTCAGATCGACGGTCGGGACTGAAGCCAAGATTTAGTCAAAGTGGAAGATTCCCAATACAGATGCAGTTAACTAACTCAGATCCTGAGTGTAAGAAACAGTTAACTTAGATTCACTTCAATGTGAGAGTAAGTGAATTAAGTCACTTCTAATTTGAGAATTAGTTAACTGAGAATTTCCATTTTGAATTGAGAAATAGAATTTGGGAAAGATATTCAATTTAATAAAATGAGATATGACCTCATAAATGCCTTTTCTATTTAATTTAATAATTACATTCAATTAATTAAAATAAGCATAGCTATTAGATTAAATATATTTTAATTCCTTAGTACATTAGCCCTAGACGATAATTCAAATTAATCAAAGTATAAATACTTTAAATTAAATTAAATCTTAATCAAATAGGTTTAATGTGACAGATATGAATCAATACTTAGGAATTAAATAAATGTCTTGATTAATGTAGATTTAGGGTTGTTTGCATTTGACACTTAGGTCAAGTAGCAAAAATCAAAACTAGAATTGTCTAATGACATAGGAATTAGGATCGATTGAAATAGACCAGAATTTGTGATCATGGCAATGAGCCAATTTTGGGGTATTACAATACCTAATTTTCACATATTCCTTAGCCATGTAATATTTATTCATCTAGATAATGTGATTCTTCACCTCCTCATGGATATTCTTCAAATGTTCAACAAATTCTTCTAGTTCAACACTACTTATCTCTCCCTTATCCAACTTTATCAATTCAAAATAATTTTGGGGACTACTCCCATATACAATCTAGAATGGTGATTTACCAATACTCATGTTGATAGAATTATTATATTTAAATTCTACCTATGGTAAAATCAAATCCCATCCTTTTGGTTTATCTTCAACCAAACATCTCAAAAAAATTTCCAAACTCTTATTCACAACTTTGGTTTGTCCATCAGTCTATGGATGATGCAATAAACTAAACTTCAAATCTGTATTTGATTTCTTCCACAATGTATTCCATAAATACCCAACAAATTTGGTATCTCATTCTAAAACTATACTCTTTAGCAGACCATGTACTCTCACAACTTCTCTTAAAAACAACTTTGCTACATGAACAACATCACTAGTCTTCTTGCAAGGAATGAAATGTGTCATCTTTGAAAAATTGTCAACCACCACAAATTAATAATTATTCCCTTGTTGAGTCCATATTCCAAGAATAAAATTCATGTTTGCATCCTCCCATGACTTCTCTAGTATATGTAATTGCTAATAAAACCCTATATTCTGCTTCACTCCTTTCACCATTTGAAATACTCTACAACTCTAAACAAACTCCTTCACATCTTGTTGAAAATATGGCTAGTAATAATTCTCAACCACCAAAGCAATGGTCTTATCTTTCCCAAAGTGTCCAACCAATCCTCCACTATGCTTCTCCTTGATAAAATTCTCTCTCATTGAACTTCTTGGAATACACAGGTAACTTCCTTTGAACAACATACCATCTTGGATTATGAAATCCAATAACTTTTTCCTATCAAGAGTAATAGGTTACATAAAAAACTTCCACACTTTACCAAAATTAAGATCCTCTAGATACAAATTATTGAGTTCCTTGAACCTAGCCACCTCAATTTGTAATTTTGTTAGCAAAATTTGTCTTCTACTAAGAGTATCTACAACTCTATTAGACTTCCCACTCATTGTGTTTCAAAAAAAGTGTATAGCTCTGCAAAACCTCATCCTACTTCATTTTCCTTTGGTTTAATTTTCCTTGACTATTCAAATATTTCAAAACTTGATGATTAATATACAAAAAAAAAATCCTTAGGAAGAAAATAGTGTTTTCACTTCTTCAATGCCTAAACTATAGCATAAAATTATTGATCATTAAAAAAAAAAATTATTTTCGCATCATTCAACTTCTCACTAAAATAAGCAATACGTCTACTTTCTTTGCTCAAAATAGCCCCTATTACAGTACCACTAGCATTGCATTCTACTTGAAACACCTTGTTAAAATCTAGAAGTACTAAAATAGGATGCTATATAAATTATTCTTTTAATAGATAAAAACTTTTCTCTACTCCTATATTCCACTTAAATTATTTCCTATCCCTCTCATTATTTTAGTCAAGGATCCACAAATACTGCTAAAACCTCTTATGATTTTTTTGTAAAAACTAGCCAGTTCATGAAAAGATCTTACCTATGTAGCACTCCTTAGAGTAGGCCATTCAAGGATAGCCATAACTTTCTTTGGGTCTTTTTGAAACCTTCTGCTAAAACTACAAATCCTAGCTACACCAACTCCTTTTTAGAAAACTACACTTCTTTAGTTTTATCAACAACTTCTCTTCCCTCAACTTACTAAACACCTTTTGAATATTTATCAAATTCTCCTCCAATGTCTTACTAAAGATCAATATATCATCTAGATAAACAATGAAAAACTTACCCAGAAACTCCTTTAGTACTTTATTCATGAGCCGAATGAAAGTGCTAGGTGCATTAATTAGCTCAAAGGGCATTATTAACCACTCATATAGTACTTCCCTTGTCTTGAAGGAAATATTCTAGTCACCACCTTCTTTGATGCAAATTTGATGGTATCCACTCTTCAAATATATCATTTTGAAATACATATCTCCACTCAAATAGTCTATAATATCATCCATCCTTGGTAATGGAAGTTTATACTTGATGTGATCTTTTTGATAGTGTGAAAATTAGTGCACATCCTCCATTATCCATTGGGCTCAAAATCTCTTCAATGAACCCCTTCTACAACAACTCATGAACTTTTTTTTTCAACTCTTCACTTTCTATTGGTGTCATTCTCTATGTTTCCTTGTTTGGAAAATTGGCTTTTGGAATCAAATCCATCTAGTGACTAATTTTCCTCATTGGAGGTAATCCATTAGGTAAATTATATGACACAACATCATGAAACTCTCCCAAAACATTTGTAACTTCTATAGGTACCTCCTCAACTTCTTCTTTGTCATCTTTTAGGACTACATTAAAGCACATATGCTCATGCTTCATACTTGTGAGAAACTCTTTTCCATCCATAAAACATATTTTGGTAGTGTAGACACCTAAATTTTATTACACCGATTTAGTAATCCTATTTAGCTATCTTTAAAGGCATCACTAATTAAATTCCTATTTAATTAATCCTTTGCCATAACCTAGCTCACTAATCTTATTTAATCATCTATAGTCCTAATTGATAAATCAAATAACCTATTATTTGTCAATTAATAATATTTCTCCTATTTATTTCCAAATCTCCTTTTATTGGATAAACCTATTTGATAAATAAATCCCTCAAATCTAATAGCCCCTAACTTATCCCTAATCCTCCATATGGCCTAAATCCACCCCATCCACCCATACTAACCTAGCTTAGACACTAACTCATCCACCCTCATGAATGCCATGAACTTGCATCCCTCTAAGATCCTTAATCTAATCCTAACCCAAGCCTAATCTCTTGCTAACCTTGTCACATTCCCTAAATGAAGCTTAAGACTTTCCTAAGCCAAACCAAAGTCTCCTCCCTCAAAATATCCCAACCATAAAACTTTATCCCAACCACAAAGCCTTCAATTCTCTTACATACCCTTAAAATCTCTTACAAGCCATTATGAGGGCCATTTAAAACCTTGAACCTCCTTTGTTGACTCATCCATTCCCTTTCCTCCACCCACTCACCTTGTGACAAGTGTCACCTCCCTATTGGTGCTAAACAAGAACAATCCATGTGCTCCCCTTTGAGTACATCATCCTTGCATCTTGCCCCTCCATTCCTCCAACCCTTGGCATATAAATTGAACCTCCTCCCTTCACAAA
This sequence comes from Cupressus sempervirens, assembly GCA_028749045.1. Classification (NCBI taxonomy): domain Eukaryota; kingdom Viridiplantae; phylum Streptophyta; class Pinopsida; order Cupressales; family Cupressaceae; genus Cupressus; species Cupressus sempervirens. The sequence goes on from CM053787.1 coordinate 945,315,665, forward strand.
AAAATCATCCTCCATGGAAAGTTATAATGCTATTTTGAGAGCACAAACACTACCAAAATACCATTATAATGGCAAAATCACTCCATGACTCCATTGTTGAAACCTTACCTCATTTACTTCATCCATCCATCTAAGCTTGAGCATAACTTGTGAGCATACATACCTAAAATCAAGGACAAATCCATTGCATCATTGTGTTATACCATTTGGAGCTTACCATTCTTGGTTGCCTCCATTTTTGGTGATAACAAATCGGTCCTATCATAAGTGTTTACTTGTTTTTAGTATTGAGAATTCCTTTTATAGATTAGTGTTCATTTTACTCTCCTAAACTAGTGTATATATTTTGGCACGCCTGGTGGGACCCTGTATTTGGGTCAATCTAATCATTTTTTTTGTTTTGTTTGATAAACTAACAAAACTAACATTGTTTGCTGATTTTGTTGCAGGTACGAAGGTCACTTTTGGAAAAATGCGCTCCTGGCCATCTCATCACTTTTCACTTTAGAAGGCTTCAAAACTAGTAAGTTTTGCATCCTTGCAACCCCAGGAATGTGACCCCGTGACCGTGGGAACATGATTATTCTCTAGTGGGAATAGGCATCCATGATAGTGAGTTTGACAGTCATCACAAATCGGCCTTCGCCACGTATCCTACACTTGGCTCTGCATCCCTATCGACTAATCCTCTAGCGGGATCATCATTCCCACTTGTGGGAATGTGCTTGAGAGAAGCGAGATTGTCATTCTTGCTTGCAGGAATGTGAACTATATTCTTTTCATCTGTAATCGTTAATTTTCCTGTGAAACTGTCATTCCCGTGTTGCGAGAATGTTGTAAAAAAACACAAACCAGCAGGATCACTGTTGAAAATGAGCTCCCTAGTTTTTTATTTTAAGTTTTCACCAATTTTTCTTGGCATTCTCGCACCTTGGAAGGCTTTCTGGAACTCATCCCTGCAAAATCAAACTCCAACAGGATCACAAACCCGCTTGCGGGAATGCTTGTACCCTCGCAAGAATGCTTTTTGTGTCTTAGAGTTGCATTCTGTCATTGTTTTTGTCTTTACAAATCAGAAAAATGAACTTGTATGCCTAAAAACCCCCATAAATCAAACACTTCTCTTTGGTTCTCTAAAACTAACAAACAAATCTATCTTTTGCAAGCAAATTTAGGAAAAGTCAATTTTTGAACACTTAGGAAATTTGTTAACATAAATCAACAAAAATCAAATTAAGTGGTTTTCATTTGGACTCGCCATTTTTCTTACTGCCCATCATTCTAACCATTGGTTGCAATTCAGCACCATATATGGGGATGGGTCTACTTGAAAAAGGTGTTAAGTGTTCCAATCTAATTCTACTTAATTAGTCTTTTGAGGATTTATCTTAACTTATAAGATTTTGTGAATGTCCACAAATCTAGATTAGATTGATCACACTTCAAGTTTGGACTTTAAAATTGAACAAAAATTAGTTGATGTTGAGGGCCTCCGGGTGTGCGCTTGAAATTGAGCTCTATACACATCTTTGTTTTGGGCTTAAAACAAACTCACACTCAATCTTGAATGCAATAAAGAAAATCAATCAAAACTTGACGTGGAGGGCCTTCAAGCGTACGCGTTTACTTTTTGTTGACACTAAATCTTCTTGGTGTATTCATTCTTTGATCACTTCTCTTTTGTTGGCACATTTCAAATTGGAATTGAACCTTTGCATCTTAATCACATGTGTTTTCAAAAGGTCTAGATCAGAAAACTTAAGCATCAGTTGGAAAAGAACTCTGTCATTTGGCCAAAGATCATCCAAGTCTTCTCTCCCCTTGTTGTCTTTCAAGGCCATCTTGGGTGCATAAGATTAGGATCCAAAATCTTGTTTAATTTTTAGGAGGCCTGCTCGAGGATTTCATCACCCCTTGGGATGACCTCAACTCCAACATTCTGGCGGAGTATTAAGATTAGGAGGTGAATCCAAAGACACCTCTCTTGGGATCAAAATTTTGTCACTCAGGCTAAGCCTCAAGGAACTTTATACCCTTGAGAAGTGAAAGAGGAGAAGTGGGTTACTGCTCCTCTCAGCTATGTGACATCTTTTTGGTTTCATCTACGGATATGGGCCTCATGTACCTTGGGGATATCAAGGACTCCCTAGCTAAACCAACTATCAACCTTATAGACAACCATCTAGGATGTTAATGTGTTTGAAGTGACTGATTGAAACATTTGTAAAACATACACACTCCTTGTCTCAAGTATCACATTCTAGGAATCAAAACTTTTATCTGATTGTTCTTATCTATTGCTTGATCTTTTACTTGTTGAATGAATGTTTGCCAAACTTGGTCAAATCCTAGTGTAAGACATACTTAGCGTAGTCACTACCTCCAAAGAACCCCACAATTGTAATCTTAATCCTTGGAAGTACTTCATGTCAAGCCATCCCAAGACTAAGTTTAAGAAGGCTAAGCTTCCTCAAATACCAGCCTATAAGGAAATCAAAGTAGAACATAAGAAGCATACCCCCAACCCTAGGATTGCCAAATTGGATCAAATTAAGAAAGACAAAGCCAAAGTAGCATTGCAAACTGAATGGGACTACAAAATCCAAAACCTAACCTATCGACATGGTGTTAATACGAGCCTTATCAAAAACTCTACTATTACTCATTATGACTAGGTCTTTCCTTTTTCCGCACACACTTACACACTTATAGGTTTAGTCTCTCATCTAGGAATTGCACTATCCCATCTAAGCATTTGAAGTCATACGATCTCCTCTCATCTTAGGTTGTTGAAGAAGAATCCTTCATCTACATTGTTAAAGTATTAGCATTTTTTTCTCACTCATTTAGAAACATTTTTGCATCACATCTCTCATCATCTTGAGCATCCTCAAAACACAACACTTTTCTAGGAATAGGTTTCTTTTGGTGTCCCAAATCACCTTGAGCCAAAGGTTAGGGTCACACCTTTTGCATCACCATCACATTTCCCGCATTCATATTTTAGGAACACACAAGCTTCGTGCACTTAGCACCATATCATTTGGACACCCTTAGTATCATCCCTCGCTGCATTTAGGAGAAGCATCCTTTCATGCCACCCACCACACATTTTGGTAGGCACACACAAAAAAAAGACATAGATCCTAGTCATAGTGGTAACACATCTTGAGCTCAACCGTACTCTGTGGTATCCATGACACCATCAGACCCACCACCGCAAATCCCAGAAGAACCAGGATCATCCATAGTTATTGAGGCTTTCATGAACCAACCTGGTCATGCTACTATAGTAAATGCCATCATAGATCGCAATAAGGAAACCATCATAGAAAATTTCTTATGAGACAATGTTGGTGTCTTTGAGTTTGGATGTCCACCATGTATCAACATAGCAGATCCTACTCACTCTTTGTTTGGATGGAAACCACCTCAGGTGGAACCAGCAAACCCAAATATTTCTTCAACCCAGGTGCCAGTTTCCATTCCACAGAACACTCACCCCATTCCCACTAAACCATTAGTACATACCACATCTCAACCAACCTCAAGTATACCATTTGCATCTACTTCCACCACTCATTTTTTCGCTCCACCAAATCCTCCATTTGCATCTAGCAGCACTACCTTTTCATTTCCATCCCATATTGCATCTAGTACATTTGCTACTCAAATACCACCATTACGGTTCAATACCTCATCTTCTTTCCCACCAAACATCACTATCAATCCGTTTGTAACTAGCCAAAGCTCTTCAGCTACTTTTCCTTTGGGACCTTAGAATTTTGCTATGACACAGGCACCTGTCATTAGTCTTCGCCCTAGCACTGTAGTCACGTTCACACCTTTGACACTATCATCCACTACTTCACATAGCTATTCACTCCCACCCCTCACCAACTATTTCTCCATGCCACCTCTAGGCAATAGCCCAAATCCACCGCCACTGCAGTTCTCTACAGTAAGCACTTTGCCACAAATTAACTACCTTGCACCTACTCCAAATCAGTCCTACTCTCAAGTAGGCACACAACCCACATATATTGGGCATGGTATATATTCCTAGAGCATGGCACAAGCATCATCTGCATTACCACCATTCCAGTCGCAGCCTTCACACCAACAGTATGCCCAAGCACCCACATAGAACTACCTCATAGGGTAACAACCTCATAGTTACCTACCACACCCACCTCAGTAGATGCAACAATATGCACAACCCACATTCCAGCAACCCATGGCATCCACTCCACCAAGGGCACCTAGATCGGGGCCACCCACTTCTCCACCTATAAAATTTGAATAGGAAGAAATAAAAAATGCTCTCAAAGCCCTCAAAGATGGGACAGATGCTACGACTTTCAAATTCAAAAATGATTGCCCATATCCTTTTGATAAGACTATCATGTTGACTCCATTTCCTAAACATTTCGAGGTCCCCAAGTTTGAAAAATTTAGGGGGAAGAGTGATCCAGTCATGCATGTTAAGGAATTCTATATGCATTTTCAAGAGGTAGCTTATAATGATGTGTTCCTCATGCGGCTCTTTCCCAAAAGATTAGCAGGACCAGCCTTGGAATGGTTCTGTCATATACCTCAAGGTACTATTAAAACTTTTGCAAAACTTTTTGAAGCCTTTTTTGCTTAGTATACCCATCTCATTGAGACTAAATTATCTATAGTGGACCTTGTCCACACCAAAAAAAAAGGAGGGAAAGCCTTACAAAGTATTTACAACGTTGGCAGATCCTCACAATAAGGATCTCTTACACCATCCCTGAGTGCCATCTTGTCAAGATGTTCATAAACAACACACACCCTAGGCTCACTCATCACATGGTTATAAAATGTTTGCAAACATACAAGGATATCAAAGAAAAAGGAATGGGCCTTGAGCAAGGTCTCATCAAGGATGGTGTCATCTGATTGTATAAGGAAAACACCTAGGACCATGGTTCAAGAAACAACAAAACTCAATATTGGAACAAAAACAAGAATACAGTAACAGATGATGACAGTGACACTCGATAGGTCCATATTGTTGGGGCAGCTACCAGTGTTCCCACCACATTTTTCCAACAACAAACTTATCAACAGCAACCTCCTACGTATGACCAACCACTTGTGCAAACTCATCAGCAAATACATGTTCCTCATAATCAAACTAATGCTATCACATTGGCAGTAGGTAGTAAACCTCATGTTCAGAGGCAACCATGAACATACACCCCATTGGGGGAACCTCTTGATACAATCTTTGAAAAATTGGCCAAAGACAACCTTGTTCGATATCCACAAACGCAACCCTTGGAACCCAATCAGTCTAGAGAATCCTAGTACAAATATAATGAATATTGCAAATTCCATCATGTCAAAGGGCACACTACCCTTAAATGCATGCAGCTTAAGGATTATGTACAGGACCTCATTGACCAAAAAGAGATCATAGTGGGGGCACGACCCTCACCCAATGTAGGATTAATGATGTATCAAAATGCTTTCCCTCCTCATAACACCAACCTGGGAAAGGCACCTACAGACCCTCCTATCAACAAACCTAACAATGCTCTGGGTAAACAAGGTGACAACCGAGACACATCTCAGAATTATACCTCAGCGTATTTAGACTATGGTAGCTTAATTGGTTGCATATCCCAAGTTGAACCATCTGTCAATGTCATCAATATCAAAGGCCCAGACACTCAGTGTGCAGTTGCTACCCATTGGACATGACTCAATATAGCCTGTCCATCTATATCCACACAAATCATACCACCATCAGCATGACCACCTCTATCTCGAGCATCTCCATCAAAATCACCTTCACTAGGGCCACAATATAACATCCTGGAACACCTTGGAAACACCCTGGCCCAGATCTCCATCTTGGATCTCTTACAAACAAGCCCACTTTATCAAGAGATCCTCGACAGTACTCTACATGAGTCACGCATCCCTTCTGACATAAATGCCACTAAGTTTCGCAACTTGGTTGGCCATCTTTCAGCCTCCTGTGCCTTATCTTTCAAAACCACTAATATCCTAGCAGTTGAACCTGATCACATCCTCCCACTCTACATAGCTGTCATGATTTTTGACTTTGCAGTTAAGCATGTCATGATAGATAATGGATCAGCTCTCAACCTATGTACTCTAAAATTCATCAAGCAGGCAGGATATACTGAAGTAGATATCATCAATTAGGTGATCAACATCAAGACATATGACAATTTGGAGCGTACTACTGAAGGAACCATCTTGCTCCCTATCAAGGTTGGCCCAGCCACTCAAGAAACACTTTCTCATATAGTTGATCTTAATCTTCTATATAACATCCTCCCCAGTCGTCCATGGATTCATGCCATGACAGTCGTTCCATCCACATATCATTAGTGTGTTAAACTTTTGCATATTGGCACTAAGATAACCATCCACGTAGACCCTGAACCCTTTGCCTATTGCAATGCAGTTGAAGCTTCATATACCAATCACTATTCTGGGATCAAAATTGGCACTACCATGGCTAGCTCCTCTGGCACCTACCACAATCCAGACACCATTTTAGCCTCCACTCTCTCCACAATTAAGATCAACTACCAAGGTTGTGGCGAGTATAGTCTCATAGATTCTTTTGTTGTTGGTGCTCTACCACTTGACCCACATACTCAAGGATGCCCAATACATCAAGGGCCTATACGAGAAACTACCTCTCAACTTCACCAGTTGGGCCCTACCACATTTTTCACCAAAGGTATCCTTGATGGAGCAAAAAATACACTAGACATTAACACATGGCTATACAAGGAGCCACCTCCTAAAAGTAAAGCACTTCTTGATCAATTTAAACAGAAATATCCCTAGTCACATCGCTTGGCCATGGAGCAATAGGATTATCAAGGAGGTGGTTTAGGCTGCCAGGAATCAAGTATGAGACAGCCTATAGAAGCACACCAAGGGCAGAAAACCAAAGGTTTGGGCTATGGACTCCCCACAACTGGGGGCACTACAATGGAAGGCCACGCCTTTACAAACATCCAAAACACTCTCATTAAGGTTGAAGACATCCCTGAGGAAGTTGAAAAGAAAGGTTACGATGATACTTTCCTTGACAAAATAATCCTCAGAGCCTTTGTTCTATGCCAGTTATACTTGAACCTCATAGACCTCCCCTCGCTCACCCCTCACTCATAGATTGGGACCAACCAAGTGTCATTCATGTTGACAAGTTCTCTACTGAGCACATGCTCCTTAAATTCATGGGGACAAAAATGCCACATAAACAGCCACCTCCACCATCGACATATTCCTACAAGCTGGATCCAGTAGGTTACTTCAGGGAGGAGGAAATCTCTAGTCACAAAAATGAAGTTCCAAAAGAAACAAAAAAGATAAAAGATAAAAGAAAAATATCCCATGGTGAAAACTCCTCTGGAGTGCCATTGGGTGACTCAAAAAATGAAACAGAAATAAAGGATGTATCCAGTAGTGAAAACCTCTCAGAGGCACCTGAGGATGGAGATTTCATCCTCCCCCCACAGGAGCATCGATCTCCTATATCTTCAGTTTTGACAGAAGAAACTCGGCCCATAAATATCAGTCTAATAGAGATACCACATATCACATACATCGTAGCCTCTTTACCCTCGAAACAAGCAGAGCTTCTTCTTGAAGTCCTCCATGAAAATATAGGCTGCTTTGCATGATCATATCAAGATATGTCGGGGTTGGACCCCAAACTAGTTGTACACCATCTGACAGTAGATCCAGGGGCCAAGCCCGTCAAACAAAAACTTTGAAAAATGCACCCCAAGGTGGCTTTATTAGTCAAAGCAGAGCTAGAGAAGCTGTTGGAGGCCAAAATAACATGGTACCTGTTACCAAGCCCTTTGGTGATATCAAGATTTGCATTGATTTTAGGGATCTTCATAAAGCCTGTCCAAAGGATGACTTTCCATTGCCAAATATCGACATGATTGTGCATCTCACTGCAGGTCATGAACTCTTGTCACTAATGGATGGTTTCTCTGGATATAATCAGATTCATATAGTAGAGGAAGTTCAGCATAAAACAACATTTACTACACCTTGGGGCACATTCTGCTACAATATGATGTCATTTGGGTTAAAGAATGTCGGGGCAACCTATCAGCACACAATGACAGTCATCTTCCATTACCTAATCTATAAGATACTTGAGGATTATGTGGATGATATTCTAGTCAAATCTCTCATGCTTTGGATCACTTATCTCACCTCGAGGAAGTGTTTAATCAATTGGCAGAATATCATCTCATGCTAAATCCAAAGAAATGTGTCTTCAGTATTACTTCAGGAAAGCTCCTGGGCTTTATTGTGTCATAGAGCGGTATTGAGATTGACCCTAAGAAGGTCAAAGCCATTATGGATATGACTCCTCCTAAGACACTCAAGCACCTTCATTCTTTGCAAAGAAAACTCCAAGCAGTCCAACGGTTCATTTCTTAGCTTGCTGATAAGTGTCAACCTTTTACTCACCTGCTTAAAAAAGATCAAAATTTTAGATGGGACCTAGCTTGTCAACACAACTTTGAGCTTATCAAGAAACACTTGGCTAATCTGCCTATTTTGGTCCCTCTAGTAGCAGGGCACCCACTCATCCTATACATCATAGCTACTCCCACAACATTAGGTGCTCTTCTAGCACAGCTTGATGATGCGAGAAAGGAAAGAGCTATTTATTACATCAGCCAAACATTAGTGGGCTATGAGCTTAACTACATGCCAATGGAGAAGGCATGCTTAGCAGTGGTATTTTCCACCTAGTAGCTACATCATTACATGTTGAGTCATACTATGCAACTAATATCAAAGATTGATCCATTGAAATATATGCTCTCTAACACAGTACTTACTAGATGTCTGGCAAAATGGGTTATGCTTCTTAATGAGTTTGACATTCAATATATTGACAAAAAGGCCATCAAAGGTCAAGCTATTACAGATCACTTGGCTGATGCACCCTTAATTGCAGATCACCCACTCATCATGGAATTTCTAGATGAACACATCTGTTTGATAGAAACACCATCACTCTGGAAGCTATATTTTGACAACTCCTATACCTCTCATGGCTCCAGTGTGGGCATACTCTTGGTTACACCTCAAGGTGATTATATCCCTAAATCTTTCAAACTACAATTGTAGTGTACTAATAACATTGTAGAGTATGAGGCCCTTGTGGCAGGACTCAAGATCGCCATTGAATGGAATATCATAGAGCTTCAGGTCTATAGTGACTCTTAGCTTATCATCAAGCAAGCATTGAATGAATATCAGACCAAGGATGACAAGTTTCTACCTTACAAAGATCCGGTTGATCAATTAACAGAGCATTTTACTTAGATCCACTTCATGCAGATACCTAGACTCTAGAATAAGGCAGTTGATGCTATGGCTACTATTGGTTCCCTCTTGGAAATGTTGTGCGAAGCTACGCAGTATGAATTCTTGGTTGAGCAGCTACACAAACCCATATATGAGAATGACGAATCAACATGAGTATGTATCTTGGTTGGTCCCCAATCTCCATGGTACCATGAAATTCACACTTACCTACTAAATGGTATCATATCTCCTCACCTCACATGAACCCAGTGCCAAGACCTTATTTGCAGAGCTTCCCATTACACTATCATCACCCAAACCCTATATCATCATGGTTATCATGATACTCTCTCTTAGTGTTTAGATCAAAATGAGGCTGCGATGGCTCTCAAAGAGGTCCACGCTCGACTTTGTGGTGCTCACACGAGTGGGATGGTGCTAGTAAAGAAAATCCTTCAGGCTGGATACTATTGGCCTACTCTAGAACATGATGCATGTGAATTTTTGAAATGATGCTTGCCTTGTCAGCAGCATGCTAATCTGATCTAGGCTCCAGCACAGGACATACAACCCATTGCACCACCATGGCCTTTTTGTTGTTTGGGGTTTGATCTTGTTGGCCTTACTGCACCACTTTCTTTAGAAGGGCACAAATGGATAATTACCGCCACTAACTATTTCACTAAGTGGGTCAAGGCAGTTCTCCTTGTTAATACCACAGGAATCCAGGTGTCCAAGTTTATATTGTATCATATCATATGTCGCTTTGGCATCCCAGCTACCATTTTCACAAACCACGGAGGTAATTTTGAAAACCTAAATATGGAGGAATTGTGTACTTCCCTCCACATCCACCACTACTTCTCGAGCCCATATTTCCCACAAGGTAATGTTCATGTTGAGGCAAGTAATAAAACCCTCCTCAAAATCCTCAAAAAAGTTGTCAATGACTCCAGTCGTGATTGGCATTTGCAAATTAATCCTACCCTATGGGCATACTGCACTTCATTCCATACAGCTACTAGTACAACCCCATACTCCTTGGTCTATGGTGTTGAAGCGGTCCTACCTATTGAGGTTGAACTCCCATCTCTTTGCATCTCTCTATGCGGTCAGATATCTGATGAAGAATATAGAGTGGCTCGACTTACCCAGGTTGATCTACTTGATGAGAGAAGGAAAAAGGCCTATGACCACCTCATGGTCTATCAAAGTTTCCTCAAGCACAATTTCAACAAGAAAGTCCATCTGCATAGTTTTCAGGAAGGTGACATGGTCCTTAAGGAGAATATGAAGGTTCAAGCTGACAGGGAGAAAGGCAAGTTCGAGCCCACATAGCTTGGTCCCTATGTAGTCATAGCATCTTTTGGCTTCGGAGCCTATCAGCTATCTACCCTTGAGGGTGAAACCTTGAATGATCCTACCAACATTATTCACCTCAAGAAATTCTATGCCTAAAAGAAAAATTTGTAGATCACAACCCGGCGAAGAAAAATAAGCATCCAATGGTGAAAACTTGTCAATTCAAGCACCTTGGATAGGTCCCTGGTGAAAACCTAGCAAATAGGTACTAGGTGTACTAGAACTCTTCCATTATCTATCATCGACATGCACCCCTTTATCACCACTCCATCTCACATCACTCATCTCTTTATCTTTCTAGGGTGTTCCTTGTAGTTCTACTTCCTTTCATGTTTCGCAATGTCATCCTCCATCACTTTGCACTTTGCAGAATCCCATCTCACTCCTATATTATGGCATCTCATGTATCATACGTGATGTATTCTACCAGTGTACTCTATCACATGTATCTTATCGAGTGATTTTCATCCTTGTACTCTATCACATGTAACATATGCAGCCCATGGAACTTTGTGTCTCATACCCTTGCACTGATCCTTGTATCATATGTCCCCTGATCATATACATATAGTTGTATCTTGACCCTTATACATACATCATGCTTTACATAAAACCCTACCTGTAAAAAAAACCCTTGCATCATAGTAACACTATCTTCTCATCCTAAGCTTTCCCCCATCATATAATGTTGCAAGATCCTAAGCTAATCCCAGAGAAGAACATTATGTAGTAGTCAAAAATATATTTAGATATTTAAAGGAAACATCTAAGTTCAAATTGTGCCATGATAGATCTAATGATTTCACTCTAAGTGCTTATACTAATGTAGATTGGGCAGGTGGTATGGATGATAGAAAGAGCACCAGTGGTAGAGCCTTCTTTCTTGGAGGAAGATTGGTTTCTTGGTTAAGTAAGAAGTAGGATTGTAAATCACAAAGTACAACAAAAGTAGAATATGTTGTATCAACAAACAATTACAATCAATTCATTTGGATGAAGCAGATGCTAAAGGATATAAGGATAGAAATCAATAGGCCTATTATTATACATTGTGACAACACAAGTATGGTAAATATGTCTAAGAATCCAATGTTGTATTCTAGGACCAAGCACATTTCTTTTAAGTATCATATGTTGAGAGAGAAAATTAAAAAAAAGAAAATTAGATTGGAGTATGTGAACATGAAAGAATAGATTGAAAATATATTCACTAAGCTTCTTCCCAAAGAGACTTTTGAGTATTTGCAAGGTATACTTGGGGTTATACCCCTTCCTACATTAGAGTACAAGATGCAATAATGCATTAGTATAGTATAATAGAGCACAATTGTTGTCTAGACTAAATGTTTATGCTTCCTGTATGGGGGAGTATCTGTGATGGACAGAGTCATCTAGGAATCTTGTTGGATGTTGTTTTAAATAGTGTCTTTGGACATTCAGCTAAGTAAGAATCAATTTTTGCAGAGTTTGATGCAGTAGTGTTGGTTGCTAAAACCTTTAACATTGATGTCAATGGGGGAGCAGTTTGGTATGAAAAACAACATGCATAATAGTTGGAGAAGTTCAACATGAGTACAATATGTTTAGATGAAGTACAACATGGAATGGCATTTTGACAGAAGAACATTGAGGTACATCAATGAGGGAGAATGGTTGATGAAGGGGATTTGAATTAACAATATTTTTTTGGTATTCTTGGAACTAGATGTTTTTCATCTATGTTGCCATCAATGCCAAAGGGGGAGATTGTTGCAAGATTGTTACAAGCATGAATATTGATGATATTCCTATGGGGGAGTATTGTAGATATGTCACTAAGATGATATGTTACATTCATGACTAGGTTTGTCATTGATGTCAACATAACAATTTTCTATGTTATTTGACAGAAGAAGAACAAAAAGATCAAGTTGGTATAGATGTGCAGTTGAGTATTCTAATTATCCAAGGTTATGGGAGATACTTTTGAGTATCTAGTACATATGCTTAATGTCAAAAGAAGAAATAATAAATCTAGAAGAAGTTATGTAAGTGTTGGTGATGTCTGTTCTGAGATAGAGTTTATAGAGGCATGTGCTGGTAAACTTGTTATGTCTCTTAGCAGAGTTGATATTCTAAGGATTGAAGCTGAGGACATGAAGAATACATGTTGATGATGATGTGGCTAAGATCGCTCATCATAATATTGTGTGTACAAAAAGTTATTCAAGTTGCAAGGTGGAAGATTAATATTATTGCTAAGTGTAACGTGTTCTTAATGTGGTCCAATAATAATTAATTGAGAAGGTCTAATACTAACTTAGGGAATTATTTTGAGGACTTGGTATAAAGGAAGGACATTTTTCTTCATCATGAGGTGTGACATATGACATTTTGATTGATGATAAGCAACAACAAGAGTAGAATATGAAGTTGAGCAGAGCAGTGCGGAAGTGAATAAAACTTTATTGCCAAGGTTTTGTTGAGCAATCCGAGGTTTGATATTTGGATTTGAGATTCATGAATTGGTCTACAAGGTTTGATAGTGATTGGTTTGATTAACAGAACAAAGGAAAGAATAATATAATAGTAAATTACATGTTTGAGCAATGAGCTTTTCTTGTAGTTGAAATTGCTTGTTTGGAGTGGGCTTATCTTGCATACATTGTACTACAACTCCTAACAGGGTTAGAATCTCCTAATAGGGATTCAAAGTCTCTTAATAGGGACTCTATGTACTAAATGTTGAAATAGACTCCCAACAGGGTCCACCTCTAACAAGGAATATTTATATTAGTACATCATCTTGTGGGCATCATTCCCACTAGGGTTTTCCCTTTGATCAAGGGTTTCCCTAGTCAACATATTTGGTGTAATTGTCTATGTGCATTTTATTGTTGTTGCTGTTTACTTTGGTTGAGTGGTTAAATTTGTTTAAAGAAGATGAATGTTTTAATTATTAGATAATTGATTCACCCCCCTTAGTTATCTTGGTGGACTATTGTTTATAACAATTCTTAGGCTATTCTACTAAGAGAAAAAATACAAGTTTTAGAAGAAAAGAACAAATAAAATTAATTGAGAGTGAAAATGTGAAGGTATGTATATATATATATATATATATATATATATATATATATATATATATATATATATATATATATATATAATTGATTGAAGAAAGAAGAAAACTAAAAAAGGCCAGAATATAATTTTTCTACAACCACAAGTGTAAGAGATTGTTGTGCAAAATAATGAAGAAAATACATAGGTTGAATTGGTAAATGAAGAATAAACAAGGAACACAAAAGTTTGTGAAATTGAATCATTCTTCTAATCAAATTATTGTGGACATGAAATCTAGAGTGCAAAGCACATGCTTGATTTCTGAATTTGAACTTAGAATATCAAATGAAGCATTTAAAAGTGATTGTTGGGTCATAGAATTGGAAGAATAAATTGACAAGATTGACAAGAATGATACTTGGAATTTGGCTACTAGATTAGATAATAAGAATTTGATTAGTAGAAATTGGGTCTTTAGAAATAAATTAAAAGAAGATGGTACAATTTTTAGGAATAAATCAAGATTAGTGTACAAAGGATATGCCCAAGAAGAAGGCTTGGATTATGATGATATTTTTGTACCAATATATATACTTGAAGGTGTTAGGATGTTACTTTCATATGCTATCTATCAAAAGTTTATATTCTTTCAAATGGATGTCAAATCTTGTTTATTGAATGGTGTATTGGAAGAAGTATGTACATTGAGCAACCTAAAGCAAGCTTCAAGGGAAAGGTATCAAAGGTTACACTCATATTTCATCAATGTTTATTTCAAAAGAACAAGTGAAGATAGAAATATCTATTTGAAGGTGAAAGGTGATAGATTGTTGATATATATATTTCTATTAGGAGCAACTCGTTTCTTGATTATCAATAGTAATTTGTGAGATTGAAAATATGAAGGTGAAGGTGAATTGAGCTTAATCAAATCAATGCAAAATAAGTATCATAATCAACCAAACTTGAATATAAAATTTTAAAATATTTAACCTCAAATCTATAATAATAAATCATAATTGAGTTGGAAAACAAAAATAATAATAATAAAATGAATAATATAACTATATTTCAAAATAGTAATAAAAGTTTCACTTTATTCTTTAATGTATATTTAAAAAAAAGATTAAATATTTTTTAAATGAAAAATAATACCAATATGCAAATCTTACCATTACATATTGTCCTTTGAGATGGTGCAAGAATTTGATGATCTTATTGCTCAGGATCGAGCTCCTTGTTGAGCTCTCCTTGTTGTATTCCTTTCTGTCTTAATAAATTTTTACCCCTCTTTTTGCAAATCTTACCATTACATAAATATTAAACAAGAAAAATTTACAATGCATTTTAATAGTTTTAATCAATAACAACTTAAAAACATTTTAGAAAACTTCGAGCAGACTTCAACATCTTTAATTTTAGATTATTTGATATACTATAAATGAGATAAATAATTAATCCTCTTGTTTGAACTGATCTATTAAAGAATCCAAATTCACACATCATATTGTATATTGTTGAGATAAGCAACATTACGGAACATGTGCACTCAAGTTCTCATATAGTCCACAACAATTTCGTCATATTTTATCTCATACAATGCTATTTGTTCTCCTCCAGTCTTAGAACATATCATTATATCACTTAGAACATATCATTATATCACAACATTATCCCCTTTAATTTAAGATAATTAAAAAAAAAACACTAATTATTCTCATATAATCCATAATAAATCCATCATTTTGATCCCATATCTTCAAATTGAAAGATAAGTAATCCTTTTTTCCTCTATAATCCATAATAATTTGATCTATGTCTGGCTCCATTATAACTTCATACATAGAATAATATGTATTAGAGAAGCCTCTATATGTGTACTATGGGAAATATTATTATGTCAATTTAACATAGAACAAGAAAAGAGACATGAACTGAAAGGATCCATTATTTAAGCATTTTCTTCTCAGGCTAAGTTCTTCATGGCTTGGAAGCGTGGCTCTTTGGGGAGATATTTCTGTTTGGCATAGACATTCATATAATCACCATACACAAACCTTGGATAAAGAGGTGAATCAGTACAATTCCCATTGCTCTCAATGTCCTTTGTCTTGTGTTCGATAGGAGATATAATTGCATCATATGATGGATTGTAAAAAGAAGCCACAGATCTCCTATTCCCCTTCTCTGTAACCAATACACGGTGCCACGCACTCTTGTATTTCCCATTGCTAATGGCTTCCAACTGATCACCCACATCAATGACTATTGAATTACTCATTGGTGGCACATCAATCCATTGCTCATTGTTAAGGATTTGAAGACCTCCAACCTGGTCATCTTGAAAGAGAAGAATGAGGCCACCTGCATCTGTGTGTGAGCGTAGGCCCATGAAGAGATCTGGCCTTGGACATGGTGGGAAATGGCTAATTTTAGTACCAAAGAAAGCATGGCCTTTAGGAGCTCCAAAGACCTTTTTAATATAGTCTTTCTCTTGTTCTAGATTCTCACTGATTATTTCTAGCAGTTTCTCTGCCAAATTAGTTACCTCCTTTCCAAACTCTTCCATTGTTTCCCTGCACCCACGTTTTAAAAAACAACAAGATGGAACCAAACCATTCATGTAACTAAACATAATGCAATGATATATGATAATAAATTGTATAAGAATATAAATCAATATGACAATGACTGTTTTATTTTAATATTATTGTAGCTATCTTATTGAAGTATTGAAGGCAATCATCGAAATCAAATATAGATTTTAAACATAATTTGGGTCTGTTTTGTTTGAATTTAGATGTTTTTCCAGTGCAAAGTATTATATTTAATTATACTTTTCTGTTGTATCATTTTAGATTATGTAGTTGTTGGGTAACAACTTTAACATTAGTGTTCTTTGTTACTTCATTAATCTCGACAAGACTTTATTATTATAAACTTTCAATTATTTTCTTTGAACAAAAGTGTGCACTTATATCAAAAAGACAAAATATTTAAAATTGTATAATAAGAAAATGGTTAACACAATAAGAAAATGGTTAACAGAAATGATTTATCATGTAGAAGTGAAAATACATTCTTTTATAGTGCACATATTAATCTATTTACTTTATATTCTGTATATGACTTTTCATAATATAAGATTATTGAATATTTTGTAAAGAAAATTAATGAAGCCATTGAAAGTCTAACATTTTTTACAATTTAAAAAATAAATTTATATTTTTCTTACATTATAATATTAATTAAAAATATAAATTATAAATTAGTGCTATATATAGTATTAAAGATTTAAAATAATTTAAAAAATAGTCACAATCATTATATTAGATCTATTCAAAACTGGAAGTCAACCTTCTCTTTTAGAATTTCAAATCTCTAAATATTTTTCTTTCCTTAAAAAGCTCTTTTCCAATTTGATGTTCTCTAACATATTTAGAAATCCCTAAAGTAAGGGAGTCCACCATCTATTTTCCTAATGGCCTAATTAAAGCATTGATTAATATAAGATTAAATCGTACAACTGAGAAGAATGATGTAGACAAAAGCAACGTTTGAATATTAATCAGTAATCATCACCTACAGCAGGCCTGATAGTTTTTCACTGGAAAATTCCAAACCTAGCCAACAATTGAGTGCAAACCTCAAAAAGAAATGTTCAAAATGGCTTGAAAGAAGAAAACTCTATCACCCACAACACAACACATGCAGAAACATTATATGACTGCAAATTATTTGTTTTAGCTCTTGTTTACATTTTGGATGATAAAAATAGTATAACTACAGTCATGGTTTAACAAACTCACTTGAAAGCCGAAGGTTGTGATGGCCATTCAACTTCTTCTTGGTTGTATTGAATTACAAAACAGTCTTCCCAGTCCACATTATCTATCTTCCCCGGTTCCTCACAGTTATTATCAGCCACTGCTTCCTTCACAGCATTTCCCATCATTTTTACAGCCAGAGACTCATTCATGAACTTCTCCTCTCTCTCCTGCTTATAATTCACAGAGCAGACATGCTTCACCTGCTCCAAGAGTCTGTTTGGTATACTATGATTGATAAGCTGAAATAAGAATAGATGTTAGCACATACAAATATTATCAAAAATAACTACGATAATAGAAACTGAAAGTGTGATCTAAAACATTGATATAAAAAATAAAGTATGATCTAAAACATTTATATAAAAGCTAATATACCATAAATATAAAATAGAAGAATAAATATATATATATATTTTTATTATTTCATATCTTAAAGAACATTTTATCATAACAATATATAATAAATTATGAGAATAATATAGATGCAACCTGAAAAAACCCATATTCCTCACACGCCTTTGCTATTTGAACTTTGATACTTTCTCTATCTTTTGTTATATTCAGATTGCCCATGTCAATGACTGGAACGGCCATCTTTATCTACCAAAAATGAAACTCCGACAGATTTCTTGACAGGGAAAAACTAGAAGAAACTTAGACTTCACCAAAAATCATAAATGGTCCAATTCTATACACTATTATTTATAATGAAACAATGGTTCCATGTCACAATAGCACTTCTGCAACAATTGTAGTGGAAACAAACAAACAAACAAACAAGTTCAATGAAACATTGAATGCATCAAATTATTGCACTTTTGTTGACTTTTATAAAGGAATTTTTTTAGCGTCTGCTATAATGGAAACATAGTTGTCTACCATTGGAACAGAAATTAGTCTTATCGATTGCAACTTAGTGCTATCCACCTATGAAATTACTTAGTGGATTTGAGAGTAATTATCACTTGTTCGTATTGATAAAACCCATAAAGGAAAAGCTAGAATAAAGCAGCATTAGGAAATGCAGGAAGTACTACATGATTTCTGCTGTTCATATTGGAAAATGCCTTCCAAAATGATAAAGTTTGAAATGTGTAAAGCATCTAGAATAAAATGTACAGCAAAATGATATTTGCATGTGTAATGGCCAGCCACATTTTCCTACCGATAAGACCAAATCCTTGATGCTAATGAATGTAGGCGCTTTCTATAAAATCAACCCTAAATAACAATGACTCCAAGATTATTTTAATGTATGGAAAAAGGTATCAGGATTTAATGCTCCGCTTAAATCTGCATTTTAAAATGTATTTGAAAGAACTTTTATGATTAAAGAGAGAAATCCTCATCTAAAATTACCCGCTTGATACTGAGAAATGTCATTTGCCAAAAGAATGTTATAAATTGCTCGGGGATCCCCATTAAAGTTTTGTCCTCTTCCCTAAATCCACTTCCATTCGCACGCTCTCTCTCTGACTTACAGCTTTTTTTGACTTGCAGGTAACCAGAATGGAATTGTGGGACAATAGATAAAGGAGTTTTCATCATTCATTCATGCCTACTTTGTTTTCCATAAAATATTGTTGAATTGTTAAGGTTTTGAAATATTTTAACAATTTAGGTCCTTTACTAATTTGATGGTATTATCGTATGAATTTTAGTTGTACACATTTTTAAAAGTTTTTTTTTTTTGGTTTAGAGTGATGGACTTAAGATTAAAAATTATGTAAAATTTGGTTTTATACATTCTCATTATTATAATTTTAGTTTTACAATTTTTTAAAATTTCTTGTTGGTTTAGAGTGAGGGACTAAAAATTAACAATTATGTAAAATTTGTTTCTATATATTCTTACTATTATATTATATCTATTTTTTAAAAGAAAATTTAAATATTGACAAAAAGATTAATCAAGAAGGTACAATTATTTTAATCAATCACACTTCATTGAATACATCATATTTTTTCTAAGTAATTTATATTCTTAGAAGTACGATTTAGTGATATCTATAATTTAAGAAAGAAGGTGTTGAGTATTTAATTTTAAAAAGATTGGAAATAAAAATGAACAAATCAATTGACAAAAATAATTATGTTTGACGATGAATCTTGATTGTATCATTATTCATTGCTTGTAAAAAAATTCATTATGTATTTTAGAAACTCTTAGGACTAACTTAGCACCATTCATATATCATAGGGCCCATTAATCTATCGTAGGACTCCTTAGGACCTCATGACCCATTGATGTGTCCTATGACCCCCTAGGATCACTTCAGACACCTTAGATCCCTTATAACTCATTAATGTATCCTAGAACTCCTTATGACTTCCTATGGCCCCATAAGACATCCTAGGACCACCTTGGATACATAGGACCCCTTAATACCTTCTACAACCTTATTATTGTATCCTGCAATTTTCTATGACTCATTTATGAATTCTAGGACCCATTAATACATTCAAGGACCCCTTGGGACCATGTATGAAACTTATGACCCCTTAAGATATTCCAAAACCCATTAATGTACCTTAGGAGACCTAGGGCCCCATAGGACACCAATAATACTTAAGATACCTACAACCCCTTATGACAACTTAAGAACTTACCCATATTCTACCATATGACCCATTAGGACATGATCTCATATGACACCTTTGTTGACATAAATGTTGAAAAAGAGTCAAGTAATGATACTGGTGGAGCTTACTAGTGAGATAGGTAAGAAGAAGTGTTGTCATTGATGTCAATGTGGGATCCAAGTACAACTAGTATATGAAATGTAACTGATGAAACAGGGAAAGATCATGAGTTCACCCTAGTCATAGGGGGACAAGATTGAAGCAAGCTATAAGGGAGACATGTGAAGAGAAGTGGTCTTCACAAACTACTTAGATAATTTGGGATAAGTACAAGCTGATGGCTAGAAAGGAGCCAAGATAGGGAAAACATGAAGATACGATAAAGAGATTGGTAGTAACACAAATAAGTTGTAGAAAAGTCATCAAGGTTAACACATAGAGGCAAGGAACCTATGATAGGACATGTCACTGCATAGGCAAAGTCATTCTGACACCTTGAAGAATAATGGAGAATCTTTCAAATTGAGTTTCAACAAAAAGATGGGAAGGAGAATTAAAATTTGAATTCTTCCTACCAAGTTGATAAGAGTCACAAAGAAGTTAGGAATTTCCATGATAGGAAATTATACTTGACATGTTATGTATGAATGCGACGAAGGACAAAGAATGAAGAACATGTCTAATAGAGACCATTAAACTAAAAAATTTAATTCACAATTTAGGGATTGAGGATGAAATTAAAGAAGGAAAGATAAATATATAATTGTTCATTGTGTTGGTTTTCGAAACTACTGAGCAACATAAATGCTCAATACGAGAATGATAGTACTCAAATAATCTAAAGATTACCAAATTCCTATAACCAATTACATAAGCAAATCATCTAGATCCAACTTCAACAAAACCAAGGATGGTTTCCTAATCTTTAGGCTCTTCTAAACCAAGGTGGGTATACCTGGGGATGATTCAGATGCAAACTGGTGTGTTACAACTATCTTAGTTTCATTCTGATTCTCATCTTCTATCCTCATACACATGCATAGTATACCACCTTCTTTAATGCTTTCAAATCTGTATGCATCCCCTATAAGTAGATCTGGTCCTAATTCTCCTAGGATTTAAAAATGTTTCTAGGAATAGTAGCTACCTTTGACTCAGAGAACTAAATGTAAATGAGTGGTGACCAACATTACAACCTTGAAAAAAATAATATATGAATGATTTTGAAATTATAATATTTTTAACATGTAGAGGTAGAATTTATTGTTGATCATCTTTGATTTATAAGACCAGTACCTTATCCATTTGGGAAATAGAGTCGATTATTGGTAGGAGACTTTGTTCAATTAGCTTGTAATTGAATCTGTCAACTATAATCACCTATTTCCATTCTTACAGGATATTCTCTTCATAAACTCATGAATTATACTGACCTATTGAAGCATTTACATAATTCCTTGAATTAAAAGCAACAATATAACCAATATACATTCCATCCAGAATGCATTCAATCAAATGAGCATTATCCAAATGATCTCAAAACTGATCAACTCATGAAAAGAAGATAGAAAATAGTGACAATGATTAGGTGAAAGTATCCCTTTGTATTATCCTTTTGCTGACTAATACAATAACCAATAAGAACTCAGTAAAGAACCCATAAGATCATGCTGGTTTTGCATTTCTATTTGTTATTAGAAGAATACATCACTGAGAATAAACTCAAAACAACTATATATGACTGGACTGAATGTAATTTTTTGAGAAATTGAAAACATACAGGATTTTTGGACCATCACAATGCCTTGAAAACACATTTATATAGCATGAGTTGCAACAAGAAAAGGGCAATTGTGATTAACAGGGTCTCTTTACAACAAATTCAATACACCTATTAGAAAAGACAAAACTGCAAATAATAGAAAGACATGCATATCAAATACTCCTTTGTGGGTTCCTTCCTATTAAATTTCATTATTTTGATTTGGCTGCTACTCTCATTCCTTTGTGTATGCAACTGCTAAGCCCACCAATGATGAAATCTATTCTGAAGATTGCAAACTAATCTCAACTTGTGGGTTTCATCATCATTATACTATACTGTGAGAGTCACTCATACCTGTCACTATTCCTTACTTATACTAGAGGTTTATGGGATTGTCACTTAATAGGAAGCATCCGAGCTTGGAGGCAATGTGGCTGTCAAATATAACAAAATGGGCATTTTCTGCTTCCTCAGCTATATCTACATTCAAAACCATTCCTCTACCAAAATATGTCCCTCTTTTGAAAAGAAAGACGTGCATTAAGAAAATGTAGGAGTAATTATACACATGAAACTCATGGGTATAAAATCTTCTTCACCCTCTCCAAAAACTCTACACAGGACCCTATATATCTCTACTACCCTAGTATTGAAGTATACTTTCTTGAAAAATTCTTTAGAGAATGATGTTATTGCTGACAGTGTTCTAATTTTGCCAAATTCACCCTTTGCTCTTTTCCTTACCTTTGTGGCTCAATTATAGCTCTTTACCATAGTCTCAAGGAGATCATAATCCACAAAAACACTTGGGATTACTAGTCTTCCTTGGTCAAAATTCCATATATTGGAATGTGGAGTAAACAACTTCCTCTCTAAAAACCATCTTTTGAGAAAATTTAAAACAATTCGCAAGGTATTAACATCCTAGACCTAATTATCTTCATTAAGAAATCCCTCCGCTATCCACAACCTAGGATTTGATGAGTCCATTGGAGGCATTCTTTGACTATACTTGCAGGACTGGACCACAACAGAAATTATAGTATAGTTATTTACTTGAAGTTCTTTCTTATTCCTTTCTATAATTCTGCAACTTCTCCACGAACTAACTGCTTCACACACTTGCCAAAATCAATACAATCTTCTCATTAATTGCTTCTACTTAGAAAAGGCTTGAAATCTTTATTCGCACAAGGTGGGACTGAGAAAATCTCCTACGTTATACTTTATTTTTTACACACATGAAGCTTTCATATCAAATAAATACACAGAGTGGCACCACCTTTTGTGCTTAAAACTGCGCCATTGATCTTTAAAAATCTTATGATCAAGGGATGTAGAAAATGTTGGAATATTCAAATATGGAAAGAGTACTTATGAGAGGGGACGGGGGGGGGGGGTGGGGTGGGGTGGTGAATCATAAGTATCACACTTTAGCCAATAAAACTTTTAACTGAAAGTAAATTGCATGCATGTAAATACATCAAATAAACATGTACCAAAACACATGCATCAATAACTCATAACACTGGAATTTGGTAACCCAGAAACCCTCCAGGAATAAGAAGGTAAAACTAGGATGGGGATGATACCCACAAAATTTACTGCAGCAATATTGTTCAACCACTTCTGATGGTTTTCCCTGTTAAAGGCTTTACACTGTATTAATAGTGACCCGGTTAGAGGATTTTACAAACACTTAACATGAAGTGTCACCCTGTTAAAGGATTTTAATCACCTAATCAAAAGGATCTACAAAATAGTTGTAAAGCTAACCTATCACCATAGGATTTTCATTCTAATACAATTGCTAGAGAGTATTAGATACAATAAAACTGATAGATTACAATTCTTGATTGCTGAATGCAGGCTCCTTTTCTGCCTTCTCTAATCTTGATCCTTTGTGATCTGATAACCCTTGCTTCTGAAAATAGATTTCCTTATACACCCTTGTATGTCCTCTCATGTATGTTTACAATGAAATTTTGTCTTCCTTATAAAGACTTCAAGACTTAGGGTTTGATTTGGATCTATGATCCATATTGAATCTCAATTTTCCGCTCAATACTTATCTTTTATTGATTTGTTGCATGCCTTTATCATTTTTCTTATTGGCTGCATGTGAATTGCATGGAAAAAATAAAAGATTCAATTTTATCATTAAATCCCTCGAAGTTTACCTTATGTTGGCTGGAAAAACTGTTTGCATCATAGTTTGTGCAATTTCAAACTTTTATGCTGATCTATTGAGTTACTCGGCTCCCAAAGTATTGCTGATACTCAGCACATGCTGTGTCTTGGATAGCTCGACACCTAAACAAAACTATATCACTGGACACCTGCTAACACTCGACACTTGTTACACTCGGCACTTATTACACTCGACACCTGTTACACTTGGCACCTGTTACACTCGGCACCTATTACACTCGGAACTTGTTACACTCAACACCTATTATACTCGACACTCGGCACTTACTTGATATAGCTTTGCACTTCATCTTACTCGGCACTTACTCTTGATCTTGGTTAAGTGTATTGACACTCAGTTGTCAAATTTATTCTTTAAGCTAACAATCTCCCCCTTTGACATGAGTGGCAAAATCACTTAATTAAGATCCTTGTGACTCATTAATTTATCCTACATTCAAAATTTGCTATCTCCCCCTTTTATCATACTTATCATTTCATTCTTGTACTTAACTCCCCCATACTTAATCACTTCTTATTACTCTCTTATTACTTATTCTCCCCCCTTTTGACACTTATGTCAAGGGTCTTACAATGAAATGGCATACTTAGCCAAAAATGTGCTATTTACTTCAAGGAGTACCTTCAGAGCTGCATCCCAATTTGCTAATGTGACATCCAATGTCTTATGCTGGCTGGCAATCACTGCTGCTAGGTGTACAAGTCCATCAGATGAAGAAAGATTGGGGTCTTTCCTGAGGACTGTCTCTGCATTTATCTACTCCTTGTGAAGTAGTTCCAAATGAGGAGTTATTGATGATTGAATTTGCATCAATTTAGCTTTTTTGGTTGCCTCCTCTACTGCTAAGACAACTAACTCTCTTTGTGTGTGAAGCAATTGGACAAAATGCTTCTCACTCTGAGATGGATTTGTGGGGAGTTGCATGCTAGAAATTTTCAGATTATTTTCCAAGCTCAGTAATTTTTTGGCTAGTGTCCTATGTGAATGTGGAAAAATCACACAACTTGTTGTAAAGGGAAAAGATGTTTCCTAGTACAATTTTAACTGTTATAACTTTCTTTGCCAGTTCTTCTTGTGACAGTGCTATATCACTAGATATTTTACTATTTACCTTACCTTGGAACTTGCTTTCTGACCATTCAAGCAATCTAGCATTTGTTTCCTGGTCTTCATTAGTCACCTGGTCAACTATATCAGATAGTTGCTCTATAATTGGTCTTGACTCATTTGGAGACTGTAAGCAAAAAGCTTCTGTGAATATATCTTTAATTTAATTCAAGGTAAGCTTATGCTTGTATTGTTTTCTTAGTGCTTCTTGTCTCCTTCTTTTGTCCAATGCACTCTTAATTTCATTAATCTTTTCTTTAGTAAGAGTGCTAGATTTATAATATGGGATCTTTATTTCTTCATCAAGCTCAGGAAATCCATAGTGAAGTTTCTTGATTGCCTTTGATGAGCTCGAGCCTGGTGTCCTGATTTGTAGCTGTAACCCATCTGTGCTCAGCTGCTGAAGAGTATGTGTTGGAGTACTAGATTTTGGTAATGCAACCAGTGTTTGTATTGCAGTCTCCTCCTTCTTCTTTGTCTCATCTTTTTCTTCAGCTTGAATATCCCTTTTATGATCGCTAGGTGGGGTTGAACTTGTTGGTTGTTCAGATGTTTTTTTTATTTCCCCTGCTGCTGTACTTGGCATTTGAAGTGTATAAGTGACTATACTTGGTGGAGGTGGTGGTGGAAGAAATAGAATACCAATAGTTTGTATGGTCAAATGTGACACTTGTGCTTTTACCTTGACTATCTCTATTTTAACTTCTAGATTTTGTAATTCATCAACACTAACCAATACAGGATTTGAACTTAATTTTGCTACTAGTGATGATTGGTCAAGGATTTCTAAATCCTCTGCAGTTAATGGATTGATGTTTGGATTTGAAGTGTCTGTAACATCTTTTATTTTTATGATATCTACAAGTGTGATGGTGGCATGAGGAGGACTAGGAGGAGATACTTGTATGCCTTGCATACTTTGATCTTGTGGCTCAGCTGTATCTTTCTCTTCCTCTTTCTCCTCAGTATGTGCCTCTTCTTCCTTTTCTTCTTTACTCTTCTTCTCCACTAGTTCCTTCTCTTTTTCTTTGGTTCCTAACACCTTCTTTTCCTTTGTCTTGGCACTTGCCTCTTCCTTATATTCTTCATTATATACATCTTCTATTTTCTTGTAAACTATTTCCCACAATCTTGTGGATTTAGTAACTACCTCTTCAATTTTATTCTATAATATGCTGAATGCTCTATACTTGGGAGTGAATCTATTATTATGCCTTTTTACTGCATTTGTTATTTGATCTTTAGTCAAATCAGGAAACAATCTGGCTAATGTTGACTCCCTTATCTTTTTTTCCATTTGTAAACAAAAATGCCATTTATCCTCTACAATTTTATACAATTCTTTTGGCATAGATTCATCTCATTCTAGAGGTGTGTGCTTATATTTAGCCATCATAGCATACAAAGATTCCTCTAATTTATTTTGCTCTTCTTTGGTGAGCTTAGAAAAATTCAGGTTCTTTAAACCTTTTAAATCATCATTCCTAATTTTTGAACATAATTTATCAACAACAGTCTGGGGTTTGTGTCTTACCACTTGAAATTGACTATTGTCCTCTGACTCTATTTTCTCCTCATCTGTTTTAGGCTAGGGAATAAATTTTCTTTTCTTTGACTCAAAAATAGTCTTCTTTGAGTCTTTCTTCTTTCCTTTTGTCTCCTCTTGGGCTTTTTGTCCTACAACCCTTGTGGTAGGTCTCTTTGGTGCAGGAGCAGCTACTTTCTTCCCCTTAGATTGAGGAGCAGAAGGAGTTGTGGTCTTTCTCTTAACTGGTGCTTCCTTGGCTTCTTCTACCTCAACACTCTCCTCTTTATCTTCTCCTAACCCTTGAGTCAGACCTTGAAGTTTATCTCCTTCTTCTTCAATGTCTTCTCCCTCTTCTTCTGCTATTTCTTCTTCTTCCATGCCAAATTTTCTCTTGATTTGTCTCACCATTTTCTCTTTCTTCTTTACTACTGAAGCAGTCTTCAAATCTGTTATCACCTTTGATTTGACAACATCATAGGTTCCAATTTTTTTTGCATTTTTATTAGCTTCTTTTGCAAGTAGGGCTATTATTGCTGCAGAAACTTGATCAATATCAAGTTCATAACCTAGTGGCCTAAGCCATCTTACTCTAGGTATAACTGCTTGTATGTAGGTATAATCTATATCTACAAGAAAACAAATGTCTTTTTTATATTTCTCAGTCAATGAGACTGGAATTCTCATTCTTTGTTTCATAGACTTTTTGAAGTCCTCAAAGTAACCAGTCATTTGGGCATCAAAATTTTCACCCATCTGTTCAATGTATCCATTGATTTGTTCAACAATTTTTTTGTTTGGATTCTATCTTACCTTACCCATAGAAGAAAATTCTTTCATCAGATAGAAAAACATGCACATCAAAACTGATCCAAATTTGCATTGAGCTCCCTTGCTCTTCCTTATAGCTCCCAATTTTTTATTAATCTGTTAAAACATGAGCTCTGCTAAATCATAAGTGTGATCCCTTTTGATTATCTTGTATGCAACATCAACTGCTATACAAGGTACACTGTTTAACCTGCTTGATTGATAGAATTTATGTGAAATGATTCTCACAGCAAAATCTAGTAGGGGATCTATGACTGTGTTGATAGTCATTCCTCTATTGTTCCATTTGGCACCTACATTTTTCTCTATTACTTCCCTTTTGTCACTTTGTAGAGTCTTTGGCCGATCTAGGGTTGGAATACCAGTAACCCTATGAATAGTTTTCTTGGTGAATTTTACTGGCCTTGACTCTAACCAAAAAGCTCCATCATGTATTCTGCTCAGAACTATCCGTACCCATTCAGTTTTGAAAAAAATCGAAAATGCTAGGGTTTTGGTTAATCCTTTTCTTTCTATTATTGAAAACTCATTTTTCAGTACTTTGTTTTCACATAGTTTATCATATGCATTATAGATTTCTAAATCTCCCATGGCACCAATTTTGCAGTTATAACACCTGTAAACATCTTGGACCATAAGAACTTTATCCAGAATAACTGATAATGCACCTGTAGGATCATTCTTGTATGCTACTTCTGGAATGGGCTTAAATTCAGGTTGTTTAACTTCGTTGCTGACCAACTGTACTTCATGACTCTCTATACCCTTAGTGGCTCCTGACCCAGATGCCATTGTTTGCCAAACTAGGGTTTATGATTTAAACAAGTTTATAAGTCCTATATAGCTCTACACTTAAGTAAAATACCTTAAATCAATGAAACTTGTCCTGAATCACTGTTGAAATCTTCACAAATGGCTTCTAAGCTAATCTTGATCTTCTCTGCTCTTCTCAGCTTTACTTCTCGTTTGAATGGTGGGAAAATGATCAAAAATTGGATTTATGCACCCTACAAAATAGAGTAATAAATGCTTAGTATGCTGCCAACTATCTAGTCGGCACTTGAAAGGTTTCGACATGACTTGGCTCTCATTGTGTTTTACTTTACTCGCCTCCTATTGATATTTCACAGCTCGGCATCAACTATCAACTCGGTCATTGTTAGCAACTTGGCTCTTGAAGACAACTTTGATAGATCTTTGCAAAGTTCTTAATTTTGACTTAGCATCTTTGCTTATGCTGATTTCATTTTTGCAGTTCTTCTATGTCTTGGGGTTGATCTATGATGTAACTTGGTTTATCAATCCCACACACTTATTCTTTGCTTAATTTGATGAAGTGTGATCACTTGACCTATTAGGTGAAGTGATCTCTACACTTGATGTGCTATACTCATCTTTCTTCCTCCATGTCTTATTCATTTCACTTCTGATATGTCCAACATGATGGGTGGACCCACAATAATGGGTTACACTTTTTTGCCTAAACTGACACTGAACTATGAATTTTCAAGAAAAATTTCACATTCAGATGTGAATTGCCATTTAACGGTAAGGAATTTGAAGATGAAGTAAACTAGAGTCCTTTAGGATTTTCTATGTAGATTCTAAATATATTTTTAAATATTTTTTTTAATTGATTTGATTGAATTAATTTTTCTCCCAAGAAAATTGCTATGTTATCAAAAACCTGATTTTTAAAAAAGCGACATTGTTTTTGACACACATAACTTTTTTTCTACAATAGATATCAATATAATTCTTTTGAATTTAGTTTTTTAACATCCATACCAAAACCACAAAGGTTATTTGATGTCTTTATCATTAGTATTTCATATTTTATCAGAGTTTAAAGTTGACCTAACACTAATTTGGACATACATGGCTTTTGACACATGTAACTTATTATATATTTATCCAATTTCAAATTTTTTTTTTTGATTGAAAGAGGACTCAAATACATAGACCGTAGTTATTTTTTCAGAATTTTTATTCTCTTATTTACTATTTTTCCATGAGCATTCAATATATAGGTTTATTTTTTATAATGAACCTCTGTTCAATTAATGTAAAAAAATGTATACTGAAAAAATTCAAAATTTATCAAATCCATATTCATTAGAAAGCTCATTCTAAGTACTTGAGTCATGGAAAATCACATGTCTTTAGTGCTCCATCTGAACCTAGAAATTGAGCCTGGAAGCCATGAAAACAACTAAGAATGTTATAGGCTTTGTAAAAGCCATCTACTTTACTAGTTTTGATAGAAACTAACTTTCTATCGAAACTTTTTTAATACTTTCGATAGAAACTATTTTTAGTTAGTTTCTATCGAAACTAATAAGGTCGAGTTTTCATGTAAAAAATAGTTTCGATAGAAACTAAATAGTTTCTATAGAAACTATTTAGGATAAATTTTTTTTGCATAGTTAGTTTCGATCAAAACTACCATCAAAAGTAGTTTCGATAGAAACTTTTATAGTTTCTATCGAAACTAGATGATTACATTCTATCGAAAGTTTTTTGGCAAAAAATTCGACTTTCGCGATTTTGGAGGAATTTCTTCCTCCAAAAAAGTGTAACCCACTATTGTGGGTTCACCCACATCTATCTTTTCCTTTCCATTGCTGAACTCAAAACTTGATGCCTTTGACCTTGTTGGGCAATTCCTACTGACATGACCAGTTTTTAAGCAACTGAAGCATGTAGTTTGACTCAACCATCTTTTATAGTTCCCTCTAAAATGTGTTCTTATGCAGTTCTGTGGGATATGTCCATATTCTTGACAATAGTGACAGCTGTACCTGGTGTTGTAATCCAAAAATTCATGGTTTGATGTCTTTGTTGGTTGATTTACTGTCCACATAGACTTTGATCTACATTCAAAAGCTCTATGTCCATGCTTTTTGCAATTATAACAATGTCCATCAAATCTTGATGTCTTAATAGTTTGGGTTCTGCATTCATATGCTTGATGACCTTGCTTCTTGCATTTATGATAATGATTTATGCTTTTGGATTTATCATGCTGATGGACATTCTTGCTTCTACAGACATTAGATGTATGTCCTTTCTTTCCACAGAAATGACATATAGGTTTAACATCTTTACCTTTTTCACTTCTTTGTTCTGCACTGTTTGATGATTCTCCAACTTCAGTGCTGTTATATCCAAGCCCTATTGTATCATGGGTTGATCTTGGAGATTTCAGTATTTGCTCAAAATATTTGATGGCTTCACTTGATTTGTTGAGATTTTTTTCCACCTCTCTTTCTCTATTCAATTCATTCTGCATTTGTTCCTTCTGCATCTTCAAAGTAGAGATCTCAATATCTTTCATATTGAGTTCATGATGAAGGTTCATCATTTGAGAAAGTGTATCCATCTGCATGTTTGAGATCCTTGTCAATTTAGTACATTTTTCTTCAAGTTTGTTTGCAAGATTCCTTTAGTCATTTTCCATCATGACCTTATCATCAACTGTTCTTTTCTTTTGTTTAGTAATTTCACATATCATTATAGCCTGTGATTCATGTTCCATTTTGAGAGATCTTATCTCATCTGTTTGAATTTTATTTTTCTCCACCAGTTCTGCTATTGCTGCATCAAACTCTTTAGTGTCTCCACTGGAAAATATGTTGGTGGTATCAATCTCCTTGTAGTGTATATCATTTTCAGCTATGGCTAGATCCTTCCTCTTTTTTAATGAGCTTCTCAATTTGTTTCTGAATTCTTCCAAGCTATGCAAAGCAAGTTGCACATCTATCACTTGATTTTCAATGATCTTTCCAAGTTTGAAAGCTTCCATCTTTAGACCTTTTCCTCCAAGTTGTTAGGCTTTTCCTTGTGAGAACTTGGATGAGCTCTGATACCAATTTTTGGAATATTCAAATATGGAAAGAGTACTTATGAGAGGGGGGGTGGGGGGGTGAATCATAAGTATCACACTTTAGCCAATAAAACTTTTAACTAAAAGTAAATTGCATGCATGTAAATACATCAAATAAACATGTAACAAAACACATGCATCAATAACTCATAACACTAGAATTTGGTAACCTAGAAACCCTCCAAGAATAAGAAGGTAAAACTGGGGTGGGGATGATACCCACAAAATTTACTGCAACAATATTGTTCAACCACTTCTGATGGTTTGCCCTGTTAAAGGCCTGCCCTGTTAAAGGCTTTACACTATATTAATAGTGACCTGGTTAGAGGATTTTACAAACACTTAACATGAAGTGTCACCCTGTTAAAGGATTTTAATCACCTAATCAAAAGGATCTACAAAATAGCTGTAAAGCTAACCTATCACCATAGGATTTTCATTCTAATACAATTGCTAGAGAGTATTAGATACAATAAACCTGATAGATTACAATCCTTGATTGCTGAATGTAGGCTCCTTTTCCACCTTCTTTGATCTTGATCCTTTGTGATCTGATAACCCTTGCTTCTGAAAACAAATTTTCTTATACACCCTTGTATGTCCTCTCATGTATGTTTACAATGAAATTTTGTCTTCCTTATAAAGACTTCAAAGACTTAGGGTTTGATTTGGATCTACAATCCATATTGAATCTCAGTTTTCCACTCAATACTTATCTTTTACTGATTGGTTGCATGCCTTTATAATTTTTCTTATTAGCTGCATGTGAATTGCATGGAAAAAATAAAAGATTCAATTTTATCATTAAATCCCTCGAAGTTTACCTTATGTCAGCTGCAAAAACTATTTGCATCATAGTTTGTGCAATTTCAAACTTTTATGCTGATCTACTGAGTTACTCGGCTCCCTAAGTATTGCTAATACTCGGCACATGCTATTTCCTAGATAGCTCGGCACCTAAACAAAACTATATCACTCGGCACCTACTAACACTTGGCACTTGTTACACTCGGCACCTGTTACACTTGGCACTCGTTACACTTAGCACCTGTTACACTCGACACCTGTTACACTCGGCACTCGACACTTACTTGATATAGCTCGACACTTCATCTTACTCGGCACTTACTTTTGATCTTGGTTAAGTGTATTGACACTCAGTTGTCAAATTTATTCTTTAAGCTAACAGAAAAAGGTGACAAGTATTCCACTTGATAAGTTGGTTAGTTAATCCAATGAGAATTGACCACATATATAGCTCCCTTCCTGATGGCTTCTCCATTTGGACCTACTTGAAACTAAGGACACATGTCGACATGTTGCTACCTCACTATACATAAAGGATGAGCACCTTGCCATGGAAAAATAGTGACAACCACTAATTCAATCTTGATCTTGTGGATGACACGCTACTACATTGCTTAGAAGAACAATGGTGGGCCCCATATTCACTATCTCATTGTACATATCCTTCGAGCAACTCTTCATAGTGAGATAGCGATGGGCATCGATCTAAGATCAATCCAAGGGTAGAGAAACTGTACAAAATTCTTAAGATGAGGTGGGTCCCATATTCGCTATCTCGCATGGAGTAAACCATGCACATCTTTTTTATGGCAAGATAGAAAGAATCATTGATCTTAGCTTGATCTGATGATCAGAATCCCTCCTGCATCTTATGAATGGGGCGTGGGCCTAGAAGATTGATGACGTGATAAATTTTGCATAGCTGGCAAAACAAAAGCCATATTTTAATTCCAGTCATCTCTCCATATTGCTTGGGTTCCACCGTATGCTCATTTCATAGCAACTCGCTATATTGCTAACAGTGAGAGGTCTAGATTTTTTGATTAGTAAGGTAGTGAGCTCCAATGACTTAACAAAACTCAGCGTCGAAAAGCAAAAGCATTTCACATCATAGTTACCCACTTAGTGGTTCTGACATGGCAATGATATTATCATTTATTATGCCACTTGGGACAATTAATGACCATTGGGAAGTTTGACGACTGTCGTAACATGGGTTTCTAGGTTGATTACTACCTTGCTATCAATAAGAGACTTGAATTTCCCGATAGTGAAGACACAAGTACTGAAGCCTCCATTTATTTGAGCACCATAGCTTAGTTTAATGGCAGTCACTATGTCGTGATGGTAACTTAACTCACATCTTATCATGATGACAAAGTGATAGCCCTCAATCTTGTCATGATTAGGTGGTGCTCCTTAAAAGGAAAAGAGATGTAGGGTGCAAAAGGTAAAGAACACTTTGAAAACTTTAAAATGTTCACACCCAAGTGTAAATAAACATAGGAGACCTAGGGTTCACTTAAGGTATTACAATGGTTGTGTTGAGAGACAAACCTTGAGAATTTAATAGATTTCAACAACACATAAATTAGGACATGACTAAGGTAACCTAAAAATATGAAAATTATGAGGAACGAAACCCTAATCTACAAAATACAAAGACCTAAACTAATTTTTTCACCAAAATTTTAGACCCTTTTCTATACCATGAAAAATTAGACCAATAGTGGCTCTCTCTAGAGATGATAGACTACTTGAGTCTATTGAAGAAATTAGAATCTATGGAAGAGTAGGCCACATACTTGACTTTTTAAATGACAACTTCTTTAGAGAGCACAGAGCAACACACAGAAACAAGAAACGCGACTATACAGAGAAATTTACAAGGGTATACAAAATATACACAATGTACAAGAACATAAGGAACCTAAAGTACTATTCATGGAAAAGTAGGTACCTTAAGAAAAATATCTCTTCAAGAATTGTCCATGAACTGGAAATTCAAGAATATCTCTAGTTAGATTTCTCAAGAAATATGAATCTTCTCCATTTGTATCACAAATGTTATATGGGCCAAGCTAGATTGGGTCAAATTTACCATGCTTTCCTTTATCTTCCAC
The DNA here is from genome assembly GCA_028749045.1 of Cupressus sempervirens. Lineage (NCBI taxonomy): Eukaryota > Viridiplantae > Streptophyta > Pinopsida > Cupressales > Cupressaceae > Cupressus > Cupressus sempervirens. The sequence goes on from CM053787.1 coordinate 945,350,104, forward strand.
CCTAGCATTCCACATTAGTACCATGTCACCTGTTACAAATTTCCTCTCAATGGCTCTTTTTTCATATAAATGCTTCATTTGTGATTGTATCTTGACATTTTGAAAAAAAGACTCTTTCCTTGCTTCCTCTAGTTGCAATATATCATCCATTCTGAGTTGCATTTCATCAATGATATCATCTTCATATAATTGAAGAAATTTATACATCTCTTTTAGATTATTCTATGGAAGTCTAGCCTATATAACATAAACTAGGTCAAATGGAGCACATCCAATGGCCTTTTTCATTGTAACCCTATCAGCCCATAGGGCTAATGACAATTTTGAATCCTAGGCTTTCTTATTTTCCCCTAAAATCCTCTTGATGATCTTTAATATACTCTTATTACTTGATTCTGCCTAACCATTTCCTTGGGGATGACGGGGTGATGATGTGTATGCTGTAATACCATACTTGTTACAATTTTTATATATTCCTCTGATCTAAAACACATAGTATTATCAGTTACAATCTTGTGTGGGCATCCAAATCTAGTCACAATATTATTTAGAATGAAATTAATCACCACCTTACTTGTTGCATTCTTAGTAGGGGTTGTCTCAACCCACTTGGTGAAATAGTTAGTGGCTACTACAATCCATGAATGTCCACCACTAGATTTATTTGTGATATCATCTATAAAATCAATTCCCCACTGCTGAAATGGTGCTTGTACTTCAATAGGTCTTAATGGAAAATTCCCAGAGAATTTTAATTTTCCACTAAACCTTTGACAAGCATCACAAACTTTTACAAAATCATGAGTATCTCTAAAACGTGTTGGCCACCAAAAACTAGCCCTAAGAATTTTATGAGCGGTAGTTTTAGCTATATAATGACCACCACACACACCTTCATGCATATCTTTCAAAATTCTTTTAGACTCAATCTCATCCACACACTTCAAAAGTACCCTTTCCATATTTCTCCACCACAATTGAACTTTCACTATAACATACCTTATGGCTTGTAACTTAAGGGATCTTTTCTGATTGTCTATTAACTCTGATGGAGATTTCATATTTTGCAAATAATAAATTACATCTTTCTACCAGTTAACATCATTATATTTTCACAATCCATTTGTAAATAAGAAGTTTTTTAGATTCGATTGTGTGTGATTTTTTTACCATCAACGTTTTAGATCATACTACATGATCCATCATCAAGATGAGAAGAGCATGATAGTAGAGATATGCAGATTAAGCCTAACTCAAGAGATATAAGAAGAGAAGTGGAGAGCACACAAATCCATGAAAAGCAAAAAAACTCACTTAATAAAATAAATGAGACTTGAGAGATGGAGGGCACAAAAGAGGTTAAAAATAAAATTAAAGGTGATGAAAATAAGAAAATAGAAAGAAAGAAGTGACGAACTTAAGAGAACCACAAGACCCAAACAAAATGAGAAAAAATGAAAAAGACCACAAAAATACCTATGCACGCGAAAGCATATATATATAAACCAATAAAAGAATATAACTAAGGAAAAACTAATAAATAGTGCATATTATTATATATAATATACAAATAAGTAATAAAATGTACTATTACACCCTTATATCTACCAAAAAAACAAACCCTAAGAGAAAAGAACCAAAATAAAAGCACAACCAAAAGCAAGTAATTAAATATATAAAAGAATAAACAAATATATACTAATTAACAACCAATACATCCTATTATGTAACGCTATATACTACAGAATATACTATTATCATAGTATATATATATATAATATATATACTATGTATATAAAGCAATAATATACTAAAAAAATATAAGCACAAATATATTACCATCATAAATAAATAAATAAATAAATATAAATATATATATATATAATTATTTTTAATTAATTAATATATATATATATATATATATATATATATATATGTAAGATGCACTAATACAACCTATAATATACTATTAAAAGCTAAAGGATAAAAAGTACATAAAAATTATAAACAAAGTCTAAAGCGAGTATACATACATACATACATACATACATACATACATACATACATACATACATATATATATATATATATATATATATATATATATATATATATATATACACACACCCACACACCCACATATATAAAATATAAATAGATAAATATATAAGTATATTTATATATTTATTAATATAAATATGAAAAAATATAAATACATATGTATATGTGATTAAATAAAGCAAATATAAATACAAGAATATATGTATATATATGATAAATACACAAATATAAATATTACAAAATATAAATACAAAAATATTTATTAATATAATATTAATAAGAAATGGAGAAGAGGGATATAAATATATATATATATATATATATATATATATATATATATATATTTATTTATAATGATACCCACATATATGAATATATAAATATATATTTAACTATTTATATGTATCTATATACCCACATGTGTATATATCTAAATAATGAAAATATACATATATATTAGAAAATACAACTATAAAACAAAAGAATAAGCAATAATATATATATAGGCAACTAAATACCAAAAAGAAAACAACATAAGTAGGAAATTGATAAGACAAAAGAGGAAGAAAAGAAATAGAGAAGCAAAAAAAGAACCCGAATGGACAACAAGAGTGATCAAGAAGCAAGAATCAGGCGAACAAGGGTGCAAGAGAGGGAGAGAGAGAGGGGGGGGGGGGGGAGAGGGGGGGGGAGAGAGAGAGAGAGAGAGAGAGAGAGAGAGAGAGAGAGATCAATACAAACCCAAGAGGGAGAACACCAAGAGAAACCAAGGAGAAAGGGAGAGCAAAAATGAGAGAGGGCATGGGGAAGACGGGGAACACTATTGCAAAAAAAAACAAAAGAAAGGGCACGAAGGAGAACCACTAGAGAATCAAGGATGGAGGGGTCTACCAAGCATGCTAGAATGGGGGCTGCCAAGAGAATCGAGTAGGGGGCACCATGTATGGTTGATGGACCATCCATCATCACGGTTAAGGTTAATGGGATGGAAGGTAATGGAAATGGCCTCTTTTAGCTTCCTCTTGAAATACTTGTCCTCCTTGGACATGATTTTGGTATTCTCTAGACAAATATGATGTTTGGTAGAATATGAGTGTTCAGCAAGGGCAAATTTTTGCAACCTCTCATGCCTAATGTCAGCACTATGCTCTCAGATCGTAATGATAACAAAGCGACCAGTTTCCCCAATATAGGACATGCCACATGAGCACTCGATCTTGTAGAGACCAGAGTCAAGAAGAGAGTTATGCAAGTCCTTGAGTGAGGGGATATAATTTCTTATCACAAAGATTACCCTTGCAACTATCATCAAGTTGGTTAATTTGGTTTGCCTCTAGATTGGCCTCTATCATTAATTTGGCCAAACCTTGACCCCTAACCAATTTGGTAATGTAAATATCAATATTAAACTCTTGTATCCTATTAATCCATCTACACCTCCTACTAGATACCTCTTGTTGTGAAAAGATGTCCTTTACAGCAGCAGTAGGAACAAAATCAATGACAGTAGCTCCCATTAAGTAACATCTAAAGGCCTTAACCCCTTTCACCAGCACATATGCTTGTTTTTCATTGATGTGATATTTAAGTTTTGCTACTTGCAAAGACTTGCTGAAGAATGCAATAGGTTGCTCATAACCTTCTTCATTTTTCTATAACAATATTACAACAACAGTGTGAAATGAGGCAAAAGAAAATATATGCATTGGTTTATCATAATTTGGAGCTCTGAGAACATGAGAATATTTAATAGCTTGCTTAATTTTTTGAAATGCAATACTTGGTTCACCATCCCATTTTATCTCAGATCCTTTCTTTAGCATCCTTGATCTAGACCTACTAATTTTTGCAAAATTTGTCACAAATCTCCTAAGGAAGTTGACCTGTCCAAAGAATGATTGAATTCCTTTAACACTTTTGGGTTTTTGAATCTTGTCTATTGCTTCTACCCTTTCAGGGTCAATCCTCACTCCATGCTTACCAAGTAAATGTCCTAGCAACCTTCCTTCAGTAACACCAAAATTACACTTCCTTGGATTCAAAGAAATACCATACTCAAGGGCTCTGATAAATACCATTTCGAAATGTAGGCAATGATCATTCTCATCCTTTGAATAGGTAGTGAGGTCATCCTGATATACAACCAAAAATTTGTCAATAATATTAGAAAAAGTGACATTCATAGCCCTTTGAAAGGAAACTCCAACATTAGTAAGTCCAAAAGGCATCTTGACATAAACCAAAGTACCCCACGGAGTAGTGAAAGTAGCCTTGAATTGTTCTGATTCTTTAACAACCACTTGATTGTAACCAAAAAATTCATCCATCATTGACATAAGCTCTGAACTAGTAACCCTTTGCAACATAGCTTCCATGTTTGGTAGACCATAATTATATCTTTTAGTGAAGATATATTAAGATTCCTAAAGTCAAAACATAACCTTATATCTCCATTTTTCTTCCTAATAGGAACTAAATTAGATACTCAAAAAGAATGTCTAATAGGCTTTATGATTTTAACATCTCTTAATTTGATTAGTTCCTCTTGCATTTTGGGAGCCAAAGTCAGATTTATTGGTCTTTGTTGCTGCCTAAAAGGTTTGGCATCTGGTTTCAAAGGGATTTCATGCTGAAAAAAATCCTCCCTATATGATTTCAGGTCATCATATGACCATGCAAACACATGTCTATACTTCCTTAATAGGTCTACCAAATCTTTCCTGACTTTAGAAGGTAATTTCTTACCAATATACACCCTTTTAGGTGTTTCTTGAATTCCCAAGTTCACCTCCTCCAAATATTTGGCATTGTAGTCATTAATATTCATTTGTAACCTGTCCTAGTTGTCAAAAATTGTTTCCAAAACAACTAGACCCCTAGGGATTTTATTTGTCTTCAATTGCACATTTTCCTACCCAAATATAGTATCTTTTCTCTCTATATTCTCTACATAAGCTGCATAATCAATTTCTTGTCCTGACAACATACTATCATAGTTCAAAAATATTAGGATATCCTTATCATCTTTAAACACATGCCAATTTTGAACATTATTATGGATAGAAGGTCTAATTTGAATCTCAATCTTAGACGCATCAGCAAATGTAATATCATCAGGTTTTATTGCTATGTTTGCCAATAAGTCTACCATCTTATTATTTTTCCATGTTTCCAAATTATCCCAAATGCATCAAAACATTCAATCATATCCCATACTACATTTCTATACTATTTCAACCTTTTGTTCTTTGATACATAAGCATTTCTTACTTGGGATACCACTAATTCAAAATCTCCTACAATATGCAAACACTTCATCCCATGCTTATGAGCTAACCTAAGACCTAACAATAAAGCCTCATATTTTACTATATTGTTAGTACAAGGGAAACTTAAAGTAAAGGAGAATTTGTATGTTACCTCTGTTGGAGATATCAGCAAAATGCCTGCACCAGATCCATCTTTGCAGCATGCACCATCAAAAAACATAGTCCATAGATCACTCTTATCTGTTTTTGTGTTAGCTTCCATTTCCATCTAAGACTTATTCTTGGATTTCTTCAAAGTTAGAACCTCAGCTCTGAATGCATTAATATCTATATCCACAAAATTTGTCATACTGTCTTCTATATCTTCCTCTATCATGTATATACTTTTAGGCTCCCTATTGACTTTTATCAAATTTCCCTCAATATTAAAAGTAGCAATTAACAAATCACACTCTAGACTCCCACCCATGGTAGCACTCCACTTTCTTGATAACAACATGCCATACTGAGGTGGAATGTCAACAACCAATACACTCATAGTAAGTTCTTTGTCAGGATAGGCTATTGATCTATATGGTAAAGAATTTATAGTGCCTATGACTGCAACTTCTCTTTTGTCCATAGCACAAGATCCTCCTTGAGTAGTATCCACCTTTAAGCCTTATTCCTTCATTATTTCGAAAGGCATCACAGTAGTGGAAGCACTAGAATCAATCATATAATTTTTTAATGTTTTACCATTTACTAAAATGCTTAAGAAAAATGGTTCAACACTTCCCAAACACTGATTTACAGCATTGTCCAAAAACATTTGAGGAATTTGAGACACAACTACTTTAGCTTCATTGTCCTTTATCTTTCCTTTACTACTCTTTTTGGGACTATGGTTTTCATTGCATTCATTTCTTACATTTGTACTAGTATTCCCCAACCATGCTAAAGCTTTATCTCTATGTTCAGGGATCCTTAATAATTCAGACAAAGGAGCTTTTACAATGATTTGTGATAATATTTTAGTCATATCTAAAAAAGAATCTGATGGGCTATCAATGACTGTACTCCTCTTATCATGATGCTTATTAAAAATACTTACCTCACCTTGGTGATTCTTATCACTTGTAATGATTGCTTTTGGTATCTTCTCGTATAACTTCTTCGGAACAATATTTAGGGACTCACAAACTTTAGGACTATTTTCCTTCTTTGGTTCCCACCTTTTATCTATAATCTTAACCTTCTTAGTGGGGATCTCTTTAGGCTTCATAGCTTCCCCTTTTTTAGAATCAACTCCCTTTATAAACATGCCAGTCACCCTATCATTGCCTTCATTTTTAGTCATGTTTCTAGTCTATACTTGAGCTATTATATTTGCAATAATTTGGTCAATCTCTTCCCTAGAGGGCTTCCTTAAAGTGATTTCTTCTTTGGCACTTATCATGTTACATACAGTGTCTTCAACATCACTCTCATTAGAGAAAACTTGTTGTTGTACTCTGTTCTAAAATTGCCTTTGCTCATTTACATCTCTATCATGATCCTCACAGTCAGAATAATCATAATGTGACTCAACCATGTTACACCCTACATCTTTTTGGTTTTCTTCATGCTCTTGAAACTTTTCTACTACATTCTAATTTCTAGGGAAAGACAAGGCTACTGCACAAGATTCAGGAGCATGGGGCAATTGATATACAAAAGACCATATAGGTTCAGCAGTAAATTCAAGTTCATCTACTACATTCACAAAAATTTTAGATAAGGGATCAGGGGTAACCTTGCTATTAGTATTCTTGGGGGGAGGGACATTTGGCTAACCATCTTTCCAGGTGGTAGTATAAGGTAAATTTTGCAACCTATTTTGTCTATTGAAATTTGACTGTTAAGGGACCCTATTCTCAGTAGGATTCCTATCATTTTTTCACCCAAGGGATATTCAAATTCTTTATAGGATTTAGAACTTGAGCTATCTCACTAGGCTCTTGCTTCTTCCCACCTACATCTTTGTTATCCTCCTTTCTATTTCCCTTATTTCAAGAAAATCTAGGATCATCTCTTTTATTTTCCAGCCTTCTTGGAATCCTCAAATTGTTTTCCACATTTGTAGAAATTTTGAAAGCATCCCTTAAAGTCCTAGGTTCTTTATCTTTAAGCTGATATGCAATTTTTCCATCAAAAGCATTCAAATAAGTAATCAAATAGATCTTTTCATCAACTTGCATGGTTTGCATGAGTTTATACATTCTCTTTTGGAACCTATTGTTAAATTCAGTGACAGATTCATTAGGTAACCTCTTAATATTACTGAATTCACTTAGGATATAAGTTTGATTTTTCTTATCACCATATTTCTCTTTGAAATATTATTCAATATCCTTTCAATCAACAATAGATAATTCAGGGAGTCTTTTGAACCATTCTCTAGCATCTTTAGTTAATGATTGAACAAACAATTTCATAATGTCATCTTCAGCCTCAACCTCATAATCACTCATCATATCAAGAAAACTCCTCAAATGGTCCTCATAGGTGATAGCATTGTTCCAACAAATTTAGGCAACCTTTTCCTTATTTCTTGTGGGATAGGGTTAGGGTGACCAGGCATTCCATCAAAACATATTTGTCTATAACCTTCTAACTCGAAAGGTCTCCTTTGTAAATCAATTTTAGGTTGATGATCAACATCTTATCTAGTGTTACCCACAGTATTACTAGTGCTAGCATCACCAACAGACTTGTGTAGATCTACTTTATGTGAAAATGAGGATGAGAAAGGAGCATGTACCTTGGTATTATTTCAATTTGCATCATTAGATCCACCATCATCTTTAGACATAGTTGTAGATTGCCTTCTAGCATTCTCCAAGAATTTGATCTTATTGTTTATCTCAGCTATGGCTACTTCATTTTCTACAATCTCCAATTTCTTAACCAAGGCATCCTTCTCTTTTCTTTTCTTCTCCAGCTCAATATTTGAAAGTGACATGGAATCATGGATCTAAACAAATTTTTCTAGTTCATTAATCTCAACACCAGCCTCCTTTTGTTTCCCCTTATCTTTAACCTCAATAGTATGCCCTATATCCTTTGCTTTGCTATTGTTAGCTTCTAGAGTATTGTAGTTTTTAATCTTTTGTATTACAGGTCCTTCTAGGTTCAGGTTCTGAGTTTCCAATAGCTTTTGTTCTTGTATTTTAAGCTGTTCAACTTGACCTATAATCTTTGGTTGCCATGCCTTAGCTGCCATTTCATTTTTCTTCTTTCTGGTAGCAATTTTCCTAAGTAATGTCTATTTTTCTTCAAAGGCTTTTTAAATATTTTCCTCCCTTTCCTTTTGTAATTTTTTATTTATGGTTTCCTACTCAGCAAGTTGTATTCTCAGGACTTCAATCTCATTAGGGTCTAGGATAGTGAACTCAGAACTAACAGTTTTGTCATCAATGAAACTTTTAGGATCTAGATGTTTTGGTGCTACATTTCCTTGAGAATAGTCAGACGAGAAAGGGTTTTTACTTCATTGAAAAAGATTATTGCTATTCCTTTTGTCTAAATTTAGTGTATTATCCAGCTCTATAGTTTCTTCACATATCACTTTGGGTGTGCTAAGAAAATCATCACCAGATAGTCCAGGATGGGATCTAGAACTTTGGCAAGATGATTCCCTTTTGATAGTAGAAAAAATGAACATTCTCTCCCCTTATTACTTGCTCTTTTGGATAGCCTTCTTTATGCATATGAGATCTTTTGACAACCCATTTCTGTCTTCCCCTAGGAGGGAGATCAGTTTGTAATTTGATTCCCAAGTTTTTTCTCACATTTGCCCGTGTGTTTCTTTTGTTTTCCATGATTTTGAGATAAAAAATCTTCTAAATAATGACACTAGTTAAAATTTTATGAGTCACCACCCACCCTATCAGAATGGGAATTTTTTTTGAATGGATCACAATTCTTTCACTAAATTCCACAGACAAAATATAAATAACCCTCGAGACCACAGTAAATATCTCACTAAAAAAATCTATCTCAGACTCTACCCAAGGGAAACACAGATCATAAATGATACACTAGTTTATGACACATAAAACATTATTCCCTAGCAGAGTCACCATTTTGTTGGTGTCTGAAACTACTGAGCAACATAAATGCTCAATACTAGAATGATAGTACTCAAATAATCCAAAGATTACCCAATTCCTATAACCAATTACACAAGCAGATCATCTGGATCCAACTTCAACAAAACCAAGGATGGTTTCCTACTCTTCAGGCTCTGCTAAACCAAGGTGGGTATACCTAGGCATGATTCATAAGCAAACTGGTGCATTACAACTATCTTAGTTTCATTCTAATTCTCATCTTCTATCCTCATACACATGCATAGTTTACCACCTTCTTTAATGCTTTCAAATCTATATGCATCCCCTATAAGTAGATTTGGTCCTAATTCTCCTAGGATTTACAAGTATTTCTGGGAATAGTAGCTACCTATGACTCAGAGAACTAAATGTAAATGAGTGGTGACTAGCATTACAACCTTGAACAAAATAATATATGAATGATTTTGAAATTATAATATTTTTAACATGTAGAGACAAAATTTATTCTTAATCATTTATGTTTTATAAGACCAGTGCCTTATCCATTGGGCAATAGAGTTGATTATTGGTAGGAGTCCTTGTTCAATTAGCTTGTAATTGAATCTATCAAATATAATCACCTATTTCCATTCTTACATGATATCCTCTTCATAAAATCATGAATTCTACTGACCTATTTAAGAATTTACATAATTCCTTGAATTAAAAGCAACAATATAACCAATATACATTCCATCCAGCATGCATTCAATCAAATGAACATTATCCAAATGATCTCAAAACTGATCAACTCATGAAAAGGAGAAAGAAAATAGTGACATAGATTTGGTGAAAGTATCCCTTTGTATTATCCTTTTGTTGACTAATAAAATAACCAATAAGATATTAGTAAAGAACCTCGAAGATCATGCTAGTTTTGCATTTCTATTTGTTATTAGAAGAATACATCATTGAGAATAAACTCAAAACAACTATATATGACTAGACTGAATGTACTTTCTTGAGAAACTGAAAACATACAAGATTTTTGGACCATCACAATGCCTTGAAAACACATTTATATAGCATGAGTTGCAACAAGAAAAGGGCAATTGTGATTAATAGGTATCTCTTTACAACAAATTCAATACACCTATTAGAAAAGACAAAACTGCAAATAACAAAAAGACATCCAGATCAAATATTCATTTGTGGGTCCCTTTCTATTACATTTCATTATTCTGATTTGGATGCTACTCTGATTCCTTCGTGTATGCAATTGCTAAGCCCACCAATGATGAAATCTATTTTGAAGATTGCAAACTACCTCAACCTGTGGGTTTCATCATCATTATACTATACTGTGAGAGTCACTCTTACCTGTCACTATTCCTTGGTTACACTAGAGGGTTATGGATTGTTACCTAATAGGAAGCATCCAAGCTTGGAGGCAATGTGGCTGTCAAATATGACAAAATGAGCATTTTTTGCTTCCTCAACTGTATCTACATTCAAAACCATTCCTCTACCAAAATATGTCCCTCTTTTGAAAAGAAAGACGTGCATTAAAAAATGTAGGAGTAATTATACACATGAAACTCATGGGTATAAAATCTTCTTCACCCTCTCCAAAAACTCTGCACAAGACCCTATATATCTCTACTACCCTAGTATTGAAGTATACTTTCTTGAAAACTTCTTTAGAGAATGATGTTATTGCTGATAGGGTTCTAATTATGCCAAATTCACCCTTTGCTCTTTTCCTTACCTTTGTGGCTCAATTATAGCTCTTTACCATAGTCTCAAGGAGATCATAATCCACAAAAACACCTGGGATTACTAGTCTTCCTTGGTCAAAATTCCATATATTGGCATGTGGAGTGAACAACTACCTCTCTGCAAACCATCTTTTGATCAAATTTAAAATAATTCGCAAGGTATTAGCATCCCAGACCCAATTATCTTCATTAAGCAATCCCTCCACTATCTACAACCTAAGATTTGATGAGTCCATTGGAGGCATTCTTTGACTATACTTGCAGGATTGGACCACAACAAGAATTATAGTATAGTTACTTACTTGAAGTTCTTTCTTATTCCTTTCTATAATTCTGCAACTTCTCCATGAACAAACTACTTCAAACACTTGCCAAAATCAATATAATCTTCTCATTAATTGCTTCTTCTCAGAAAAGGCTTAAAATCTTTATTTGCACAAGGTGGGACTGAGAAAATCTCATGTGTTATACTCTATTTTTTACACATGTGAAGCTTTCATATCAAATAAATACATAGAGTGGCACCACTTTTTGTGATTAAAACTACACAGTCGATCTTAAAAAATCTTGTGATCAAGAGATGCAAAAAAGGTTGACAAGTATTCCACTTGAAAAGTTGGTCAGTCAATCCAATGAGAACTTACCACATATATAGCTCCCTTCTTGATGACATATCTGTTTGGACCCACTAGCAATTGAGGACATGTGTGGATAGATCAATACCTCACTATACATAAAGAACAAGCACCTTGCCATATAAAAGTAGTGATAGCCGTTGATTCAATCTTGATCTTGTGGATGACACACTAATGAATTGATTAGAAGAACAACGATGGGCCCCATATTCACTATCTCATTGTACATATGCTCCAAGCAACTCTTTATAGTGAGATAGTGATGACTGTTGATCTGAGATCAATCCAAGGGTAGAGAAACTGCATAAACTTCTTAAGATGGGGTGGGTCCCATATTCACTATCTCGTATGGAGTAAACCACATACATCTTTTTTATGTGAGATAGCGAGAATCGTTGATCCTAGCTTGATTTGACAATCAGAATCCCTCTCACATTTTATGAATGGGGTGTGGGCCTAGAAGACTAATGATGTGATAAATTCTGCACAGCTGGCGAAATAAAGACTATATTTTAATTCTAGTGATCTTTCCACATTGCTTGGGTTCCACCATATGCTCATTTCACAGCAACTCACTATATTGCTAATGGTGAGTGTTCTAGATTTTTCAATTAGCAAGGTAGAGAGATTCGGTGACTTAACAAAACTTAGCAATAGAAAACAAAAGCATGTCACATCATAGTTACCCACTTAGTGGTTCTGAAATAGCAATAATATTATGATTTATTATGCCACTTGGTACTCTTAATGACCACTGGGAAGTTTGATGACTGCCATGACATGGGTTTTCAGGTTGATCACTACCTTGCTATCGGCAAGAGACTTGAATTTCGTTATAGTGGAGACATGAGTATTGGAGCCTCCATTTATCTAGGCACAAAAACTTAGTTTAATGATTGTTGGTATGTCACGATGGTCACTTAACTCACATCTTATCATGATGACAAAGTGATAGCCCTCGATCTTGTCATGATCGAGTGGTGCTCCTTAAAAGGAAAAGAGATGCAAGGTGCAAAAGCTAAAGAACATAAGGGAATATTTAAAAACTTTAAAATGTTCGTACCAGAGTTTAAATAAACACAGGAGACCTAGGGTTCACCTAAGGTATTATAATGGCTGTGCTAAGAGACAAACCTTGAGAATTTAATAGATTTCAACAACACACAAATCAGGGCATGACTAAGGTAACCTAAAAATATGAAAATTATGAGGAACAAAACCCTAATCTACAAAATGAAAAGACCTAAACTAATTTTTTCACCAAAATTTTAGACCCTTTTCTATACCATGAAAAATCAAACCAACACATTGTGTAAATGCACAATTATGGATTTCATTAATATGAAGTTAGAATGTCATAGAGCTAGGCTGGGTGAAATTACCAATCAAAAGGTAAGAGAAGAAGGTGAAGACAAAGTTTGGTATCGAAGTGTGTCAAAGAGACAATGAGAAAAGATGAGGCAATGTAGAGAAATTTGTGGGTAGGTCTACAAACATACATGTAGTCTAAATCAAGCTAAGTTGAGTAGCTATTTATAATAGGTCAACAATTTTTTTTTTCTCTTATAATTACAATAGAAAATCCTGTCGAGGGTGAACTCTAAAAAGTTCTTTGTATCAAATATCCTAGCATGGTGATATATTCATTTGTGCCTTAAGTCCTTTAATTTGGCTACCTTTAATCTAGTGGAGAATCAAATATGTCTCTTCTAAATCCCTTAATCGAGTGACACTTGATAATGTCATTATAATAATTTAATAGGGATAAGATGATGATCATGTGCATTCTTGAAGGGTGCAAGCTTTGTGAGAATCACTTCATACACTATGGTTTTTATCCTAATTAGGTATCGATGAGATAATTTTTTTATTATGTGATGATAAATATTTATTTTAATGTATCCATTATTCACTTGGTAACCGATTAGACAACAATCATTGGTATCAAAATAAAAGTGTAGTAAAAATTTGAAGTTACTAGTAGTATATTGATTCACCCCCCTCTTAGAATAAAAACTAGTGATAGGACCAAAAATTGGACTAGTGAGTGGACAAGAGTTCAACAACCCAACGAAAAGGTAAAAATGATGAAGAGAGAAGGACCAAAGTTTTCTAAGGGAAATAATGACCTATGGTGTGGAATGATGAACTTGCAGCTAAGAACTCTTGGAGATGCACACTGGAAGCATGTTGAAACCAAATACATCTAGCTTTTACCACCACTTGATGTAGACCAAAAAAGTTAAGGGATATCATGTAGCTACAATAGATTCATTGGTAAGTAGTCTTTCATATCTCTAGTATGTTAATGTAGAGTACCTTGATACTTCTTATAGAATTTGGGAAAAGCTTAAAACTATCTATGGAGGAGATAGGCATGCCCAGAATGAAAATGATAGTCTAAGAGGAATGTATGATGACATGAAGATGCAACAAGAAGAAAATATTGAGAAATATAGAAAAAGGAAAAAAAATGTGGTAAATAGAATAAGAGGAGCTAGAGGGAGACTCAAAAAAGATGATGTAGTAAGAAAGATACTAAAGATGGTGTAACCTTAGTATTCTATAAGAGTCTCATCTATTTAGGATATAAGATCACTTAAGAAAGGTGAAGTTTCTCTAGATACCTTGATAAGAAAAGTAATTGCATTTGAACTGAGAAACTACAATAATAGTCCTTAGAAAGGTGAGACTACATTTAAATTATTTGTTACACCTATTGCACCTAGAAGAGGAAATTAAATGGAGTACACTTAAAGACTCAATAAAGGCCTTAAAATTCTCTAATAGAAGAAGTTGAACAAAAAATGATAGAGGTTCTACTGGCAAGGCGATTAAAATGAGGGAAAGGGAAATATAAAGATAATATTCTTTTTAAATGTTTTAACTACAAAAAAGTATGGCATATAACTACAGGATGTCCTAAACCATACAAAAGGGTAAAGAGAAAGAAGCAAAAAAACTTCAAAAATAAAGGTAAGAAGCATTGCTATCTTACAGAAGAAGGTGTAACTAATGAGTAGTCAATCTATTTAGAAATGATGAAGAGGAAATATCCTTCATGGAAATAAATGAAGAAAAAGTGGAAAGAGATCTAATATAAATCACCGAACACAAAAAGAACAATTATAGATAGTGCAATTTTTCTCACCACATGACTCAAGACTGTAGACAATTCTATGAAGTGGAGGAGTATGATGGTGGAACAATAAGATTAAATGCAATGCCCCATGTATGGTAATAGTTAAGGGTTTCCTATCCCTATATTATTCCATAGATTTTGAAGATAAATATTTAGTGGTAGTATTGAAATATAACCTATTAAGTATGGCTCAACTAAGTAACAAAGGTTATTGGCTTGAGTTTGATAAAGGGTCTTGCAGGAAGTTAGACCAGACAAGTAAACTATTGGTTAGAAGAGAACAAGGAAAAGGTAACCTTTTTTTAACTTAATTCTATGATAAATAATTTTGTTGTAACATAATCTGAAATTAGTTGTCTTTGGTGTAAAAGGGTACATGCCATGTAAACTTTGACAACATAGTTAAGGTGGGAATAAAGAAGTGTGGGAGTAGTCTACCTCTAATCACCAAGCCAGATAATTCTATGTGTAAGGATTATAAATTATGTGGGTTATCAAATTCTATTTTTTCTAGAAAATAATTAACATTTGAATACATTTAATAAATAGTGCACTCTAACCTACATAGTGCTATGAGGACTAAGAGTGTATTAGATGATACATATTTTATGATGTTTGAAGATGTTATTTCAAAGTTGTTGTAGGTTGTTTATCTAAAATAAAAGTTAGAATCTTTTCACATGTTGAAAATTTTCAAATAAATAGTGGAAAGGGAGATAAGTAAAGCATTAAAATTCTTAAGATCAGATAGGAGAGGTGAGTTTTCCTCACATGAGTTCATGGGTTGCTATGAATAACATGCCATCAAGAGGTGGATGTCAGTCCCAAGAACACCTCAAAAAATTGTGTTGTTGAGAGAAGAAATATAATAATAATAGAATATTGAAGAAACTTAATGATTTATAAAATTATTTTATAGGTCTATTGAAGAGAAGCTATAAGTACAATAATGTATACCTTGAACTGGGTTCAATTGAAGAATGGTACACATTAGGCACACTATGAGTTTTGATTTAGATACTTACCATAAGTGAGTTATGTTAAAATATTGGAAGAAAATGGTTTTAAGACGGATGGGTAACTAAGGAAGTTCAAGCCTAAGAGTGATGAAGTTATCTTCTTAGGATACTTCATAGAAAGAAAGGGTTACTAGTGTTTAAAGAATAGGAAAAATAGGATAGTAGAATCTACAAATGTAAGGGTAAATGATGTCTTAGACCAAAATCATGATGGAATCAATAAAGAGAAAAAGAGTTACAATTTATTTTATATATACCCTACTTACTAAACTAGTAAAAAAGGGACATACAAAAGTTCCATAGGTAGAAGCATTTTAGCTTGAGGAATAGATAGTTGATTCTCCTAGAAAGGAATTGGTACTAGAAAAGTACGTAAGAAGGCACCACTCAATACACAAAATAATTGGAGATAATAATTTTGGAGTAATGAAAATAAGAAAGGTGAGAAAGATAACTTGTCTTCTCTCACATGTTGAGCCTAAGGATAAAAAAGAAGCCTTAAAGGATGAATACTTGATGAAGGCCATGGAATAAGATATTGAAGAAATAAAAAGGAATGAGACATGGACCTTAGTTACCTAACCAAAGGATAAGTATTCCATTAGTACAAAATGGGTATTCAAAAATAAGATCAATGAAGATGGAGAATGTAATTAGAAACTAATCTAGACTCATCTACAAAGGATATGCACATAAAGAAGGAATAAACTATGGGGAAACCTTTGTAATAGTGACTAGAATGGAAGTATTTAGGGCACCCCTATCCATTGTAACATACAAAAGGTTTATGTTATATAAAATGTATGTGAAGTCTACATTTCTTAATAGATTCCTTGAAGAAGTATACATTAAGCAACCAAAGGGATTTTTATATTATATGTAAATAGTAAGGACACAGTACAAAATATTAAAATAATCATTGTATGGACTCAATATGCACCACAAGCATGATATGAAAGATTGAATTTGAATATGACATTAAAAATTATGTAAAATTTGTTTTTATACATTCTTACTATTATATTATATCTTTTTTTAAAGAAAATTTGAACATTGACAACAAGATTAATCAAGAAGGTGCAATTATTTTAATCAATCACACTTTATTGAATACAACATGTTTTTTTCTTAATTTATATTCTTAGAAGAACGATTTAGTGATATCTATCCTTTATGAAAGAAGGTGTTGAGTATTTAATTTTAGAAAGATCATAAATAAAAATGAACAAATCAATTGACAAAAATAATTATTTTTGACAATGAATCTAGATTGTATCATTTTTCATTGCTTGTAAAAAATTCTATTATGTATTTGAGAAACTCTTAGGACTAACTTAGAACCATTAATATATTATAGGGATCATTAATCTATTGAAGGACTCCATGGGACCTCATGACCCATTAATGTGTCTTATGACCACCTAGGATCACTTCGGACACCTTAGATCCCTTATAACTCATTAATGTATCCTAGAGCCCCTTAGGAACACTTATGATACCTCTAACCCCTTATGACTTCTTATGGCCCCTTAAGACATCCTAGGGCCACCTTGGATATATAAGATCCCATAATACCCTCTACGACCTTATTATTATATCCTACAATTCTCTATGACTCATTTATGAATTCTAGGACCCATTAATACATACAAGGACCCCTTGGGACCACCTATGAAACTTATGACCCCTTAAGATAATCCAAAACCCATTAATGTATCTTAGGAGACCTAGGGCCCCATAGGACACCAATAATCCTTAAGAAACCTACGACCCCTTAAGACAACTTAAGAGTACCCATATTGTACCATATGACCCATTAGATTTCTTAAGACCCATTGATACACACGAAGACCCATTAGGACATGGCCTCATATGAAACCTTTGTTGGTATAAATGCTTAAAAAGAGTCAAGTAATGAGATTGGTGGATCTTATTGGCGAGATAGGTAAGCAGAAGTGTTGTCATTGATGTCAATGTGGGATCCAAGTGCATACTATGAAATGTAACTAATGAAACAATGAAATAACTTGAGTTAATCCTAGTCATAGTAGGACAATATTGAAGCAAGATATAATGTAGACATTGAAGAAAAGTGGTCTTCATAGTCTACTTAGACAATTTAGGATAAGCACAAGTTGATAGATAGAAAGAAGCTGAGAAATGGAAAACATGAAGAAAGGATTAAGAGATTGGTAGTAACACAAATAAGTTTTAGAAAATTCATTAAGGTTAGCACATAGAGGCAAGGAACCTATGATTGGAAATTTCATTGCATAGGTAAAGTTGTTCTAACACCTTGAAGAATGATGGAGAATCTTTCAAATTGAGTTTCAACAAAAACATGGGAAGGAGAATTAAAATTTGAATTCTTCCTACCATGTGGATAAGAGACACAAATAAGTTATGAATTTCAATGTCAAAAAAATTATACCTGACACATTGTGTATGAATGCAATGAAGGACAAAGAATGAAGAACATGTCTAACAAAGAACATTAAATTAAAAATTTTAATTTGCAATTTAGGGATTGAGGATGAAATTAAAGAAGGAAAGATAAATATACATTTTTACACTTTGTATGAATAAGTATGGATTACATTTTAAATGTGAAGTTAGAATGTCATAGAGCTAGGTTAGGTGAAATCACCAATGAACATGTAAGAGAAGAAGGTGAAGACAAAGTCTAGTATTGAAGTGTGTGAAAGAGACAGTGAGGAAAGATGAGGGAGTGTAGAGAAAGTTGTAGATAGGTCTACAAACATACATGCAGTCTAAATCAAGCTAAGTTAAGTAGCTATTTATGATAGATCAATGATTTTTTTGTTCTCTTATGGGTAAAAGCACAAACCTGTGTCACCCTTTTACAAAGGAAAAGGCTAACAAAAGTATAATTGTTCACCATCAATGACATAAAATTAGTATTATTATTTAAAATTTGAAAATGAACTAAACTAATGAAATGTGTAGAAATGGATAAAGTTTAGGATTATAATTTTTAATAATTATTTGGAATAAGAAATGATATATTTTCCTATTTTTTAATGATAACTTTTTAGTTGCTGAAAAATGCTAGAAATTAGGGGTCTAGTTCCCATCATGAAACTACATGGAAATAAACTTATTTCCCTTTGATCTCATATTATGTTATAAATAACATATGTAGCTAGAAAAATCAAAAATAAAATTTTCCTTTTGACCTATATTTTCTCTTTTATAACGATTCAAACTTCAACATATTCAAATTGATACTTTTCATCTCCCACCACATTTTTCAAAATAATTCTATTCAAACCCAAAAAAACTCATAGATTCTAAAAGAGGACTCTCTCCTCTAGAATGTCATATCATTTTAAATTTTTATTGATTTGATTTAATATTTTTTTCTTTCTAAAAATTGACATCTTCTCGAGTGTTAGAATAAGCACTTGTAGAATTTTTTAATTACAAAATACTATATCTAATTAAAACACTATGTATGAACTCTATATGTGAATATTCTTGACTTTGAGCTATATAAAATGGTATTTATATGTTATTAAAAAATATCATAAAAAGTAGTAAGAGTTATTGAAATGTTAGATTTTTGAATAATTGTATTTCTTTAGTAATTGGATACTAACTAGTATAAAATATGCATTTAATAGACATTTCCAAATGGAAAAGTGTGAGACCAAATATAACTTAGCTAGAATAAATTTATCAAGATCATATGTTTGAACAAAGTTGAGTTTTATTTAGAAATACTCAAATTCAATCATTTTGATAAGTCAACCTGAAAGGTGATGCAACTTTGTACTTTTACCCTTATAATTACAATAGAAAATCCTATCGAGGGTGAACTCTAACAAGTCCTTTGTATCAAATGCCGTAGCACAATGACATATTAATTTGCATCTTAATTCCTTTAACTTGGCTACCTTAAATTGAGTGGAGAATCCAACATATCTCTTCTAAATCCCTTAATTGAGTGACACTTGATAGTGTCATTGTAATATTTTAATAGGGATAAGATGATGATCAGGTGTATTCTTGAAGGGTGAAAGATTTGTGAGCATCGCCTCACACACTATGGTTTCTACCTTAATTAGGTATTCGTGAGATACAAATTTTCTTATGTGATGATAAATATTTATTTTAATGTATCTATTATTTACTTGCTAACTGATTAGACAATAATCATCGGTATCAACATAAAAGTGAAGTAAAAAATTGAAGTTACCAATATTATATTGATTCACCCCCCTCTTAGAATACACACCAGTGAAGGGACCAAAAATTAGACCAGTGAGTGGACAAGAGTTCAACAAACCAACAAAAAGGTTAGAATGATGAAGAGAGAAGGACCAAAGTTTTCTAAGGAAAACTATGCCCTATGGTGTGGAATGATGAACTTGCAGCTTAGAACTCTTGGAGATGCACACTGGAAGCATGTTGAAACCAAGTATGTCTAGCCTGTACCACTTCTTGATGAAGACCAAAAAAAGATAAGGGATCTCATGTAGCTACAATATATTCATTGGTAAGCAGTCTTTCATATGTTGAGTATGCTAATGTAGAAAACCTTGATACTTCTTATAGAATTTGGGAGAAGCTTAAAACTATCTATGTAGGAGACAAGCATGTCCAAAAGGAAAGTGATGAAAATATAAGAGGAATTTATGATGAAATGAAGATGCAACAAGAAGAAAATATTGAGCAATATAGAAAATGGAAAGAGAATGTGGAAAATAGAATAAGGGGAGCTAGAGGGAGACTCAAAGAATATGATGTAGTAAGAAAGATACTAAGGATGGTGTAACCTTAGTATTCTATAAGAGCCTCATTTATTCAGGAGATAAGATCACTTAAGAAAAGTGAAGTTTCTCTAGATACCTTGATAGGAAAGGTAATTGCATTTGAACTAAGAAACTACAATAATAGTCTTCAAAAAGGTGAGACTACATTTAAATCCTTTGTTGCACCTATTGCACCTAGAAGTGGAAATAAAATGGAGCACATTTCAAGACTCAAGAAAAGCTTTAAAAGTCTCTTTATTGAAGAAGTTGGACAAAAAAAATAGAGGCTTAACTGGCAAGGTGATTACCTTGAGGGAAAGGGAAGTATAAAGATAATATTCCTTTTAAATGTTTTAACTACAACAAAGTATGGCATATAACTGCAAGATTTCCTAAACCATACAAAACGGTAAAGAGAAACAAATAAAAAACCTTCAAAAACTAAAGGCAAGAAGCACTGCTATCTTATAGAAGAAGGTGTGACTAATGAGTAATCAATCTATTCAGAAATGATGAAGAGGAGATATCCTTCATGGAAATAAAGGAAGAAAAAGTGGAAATAGATCTAATATAAATCAATGAAAACAAAAAGAACAAGATTATAGATAGTGGAATTTTTCTCACCACATGACTGGAGATTGTAGAAAATTCCATGAAGTGGAGAAGTATGATGGTGGGACAATAAGATTAAAAAACAATGACCCATTTATGGTAATAGTTAAGGGTTTTCTATCCCTAAATTATTCCATAGGTTGTGAAGATGGATATTTAGTGGGAGTATTGAAATATAACCTATTAAGTATGGTTCAACTAAGTAACAAGGGTTATTGGCTTGAGTTTGATAAAGAGTCTTGCAAAATTTTAGACCAGACATGTAAACTATTGATTAGAAGAGAACAAAGAAAAGGTAATATTTTTTTTAACTTAACTCTATGATAAATAATTTCTTTATAGCATAATTTGAAATTAGTTGGCTCTTGTGTAAAAGTGTATACCATGTAAACTTTGACAATGTAGTCAAGGTGGGAATAAAGAAGTGTGGGAGTGGTCTGCCTCTAATCACCAAGCTAGATAATTCTATGTGTAAGGATTATAAATTAGGTAGGTTAGCCAATTCTATTTTTTCTAGAAAATAATTAATGTTTGAATACATTTTATAAATGGTGCACTCTAACCTATATAGTTCTATGAAGACTAAGAGGGTATTAGAGGATGATATTTTATGATGTTTGAAGATGATTTTTCAAAGTTTTTGTGGGTTATTTATCTAAAATAAGAGTTAGAGGCTTTTCACATGTTCAAAGTTTTCAAATAAATAGTGGAAAGGGAGATAGGTAACAATTTAAAATGCTAAAGACTAGATAGGAGAGGTGTGTTCTCCTCACATGAGTTCATGGGTTACTACGAATAACATGACATCAAGAGGTGGATGTCAATCCCAAGAACACCTCAAAAAATCTTATTGTTGAGAGAAGAAATAGAATAATAATGGAGTATTGAAGCACCTTAATAATTTATAAAAATATTTTATAGGTCTACTAAAGAGAAGCCATAAGTAAAATATTGTATACCTTGAATTGAGTTCAATTAAAGAATGGTACATGTTAGGCACACTATGAGTTTTGGTTTAGACACTCACCATAAGTGAGTTATGTTAAAATATTGGAGGAAAATTATATTAAGAGGGATGGGAAACCAAGGAAGTTCAAGCCTAAGAGTGATGAAGTTATCTTCTTAGGATACTCCATTGAAAGAAAGGATTAAGTTAGTGTTTAAACAATAGGAGAAATATGAAAGTAGAATCTACAAATGTAAGGGTAGATGATTTCTTAGACCAAAATCATGATAGAGTCATTAAAGAATTAGAGGGTTACAAACAATTTATATATACCCGACTTACTACACTGTTAAGAAATGGACATACAAAAGTTCCATAGGTAGAAGCATTTTAGCTTGAGGAACAAATAGTTGATTCTCTTGGAAAGGAACCATGCTAGTGAAGTACATAAGAAGGAACCACTCAATACATAAAATTATTGGAGATAATAATTTTGGAGTAATGAAAAGAAGAAAGGTGAGAAACATAACTTGTCTTCTCTCACATTTTGAGCCTAAGGCTAAAAAAGAAGCCTTAAAGGATGAATACTTGATGAAGGCCATGGAATAAGAAATTGAAGAAATAAAAAGGAATGAGAAATGGACCTTAGTTACCTAACCAAAGGATAATAATTCCATTAGTACCAAATGGGTAATCAAAAATAAGATGAATGAAGATGGACAATGTAATTAGAAACTAATACCGACTCATCTGCAAAGGATATGCATAGAAAAAAGGAATGAACTATGGGGAAACCTTTGTACTAGTGACTAGAATGGAAGTATTTAGGACACCCCTATCCCTTGAAACATACAAAAAGTTTATGTTATATCAAATGGATGTGAATTTTGTATTTCTTAATGGATTCCTTGAAGAAGAAGTATAGATTGTGCAACCAAAGGGATTTTTATATTATATGTAAATGGCAAGGACAAGGTATAGAAAATAAAGTAATCATTGTATGGACTTAACATGCACAATACACAAAATATGAAATATTGCATTTGAATATTTGATAAAGATTTAGTTTGTGAGAACTGGTGACAACAACAATATTTATTTGAAGAATGAAATTGAAGTTGGGTTGCTAAATGGTGAAATATTTGTCCAGATGACACCATTTTTTGAGGAGATGATAAAATGAACAAGAAATTTACTAAAGAGATGATGAAAAAATTTGAGATGTCCATGATAAAAATTTTTTAGTTCTTCATTGGACTCCAAATATCTTAACTAAAGGGTGGAATCTTCATAAGCTAGATAAAACATGTTAGGGAGATTCTAATGATATTTGGATTAGAAGAGTCCAAACTAGTGAGCACCCTAATGATGACCATTTGTACACTATCAAAGGAGGATGACTACCCAAAAGTAAATGAAACATGTTACCATTTAATAATTGGTAAGTTACAAAATGTGGTGCATAGAAAACCAGGCATTGTATGGGGAATAAGGATAGTAGTAAGATTCTATGCCAATCCCAGAGAGTCACAATTAGTATCTATGAAGAGGATCTTTAGATATCTAAATAGTACAAAAAAAAATGTTTTATGGTATCCTCACAAGAAAACCTTTAAGCTTAGTATTTTTGTAGATATTGACTAGAAAGGAAACATAAAAGATATAAAGAACACTATTTGAGGTGCATTATTTCTTAGAGGAAGACTAGTGGCACGAGCTAGCAAAAATTATAACTACACATCTATCAATCAATAGCAAGTGGTAAGTATGTAGCATTAACAATGAACTGTACTTGTTCTTTGGAAAAAATAAAGTTACAAGAAGAAATTCATGATAAGATAAAGGAAAGAGTGGTGATTAACTATGAAAAAGAAGTGCAATAAACATGTCAAAGAATTTGATCATGCACTCAAAGACAAATCATATAGATCATTCAAGTATCATTTTTTGAGAAAAAAAGTGAAGGAAATAAAGGTAAGGTTGGAATATGTACCAATCAAAGGAAAAGTAGTAGATATCTTCAAAAAAACTCTTCAAAAGGATACTTTTGAGTCTTAGAGGGAAGTTATGGGTTATACCCCTATCATGCCTAAAATAGACAAAAAAAGGCTAGACATCAATCCACGACTCTAAAAGATTAAACCTCAATGGATTAATGACCAAGTAAGACTAGTCCATAGGGGGAGTAGTCATAGAGACATGATGGAAAATATGGAGCTTTGGTATTGTTATGAAATAGGGAAAGTAATAGGGATAATTAATATAGAGAATGAAGAGAGAGCATATTAATAAGTAATGAGGACAAGAAATGAAGAGGGGTTAAATGAGGAGATGACACTTGTAGAGAAGAGAACTTGTAGAAGTAAAAAGAGAAAGAAGAGAAGAAGTGAGATGAGATACATAGAAAAAAGGAAATCGATGACTTAAAGACCAAAGAAGAATAGTTTTAGAGCACCAAAGGATTTGATTATCTCAAGGAAAATGTGAACTAATGAGAGAAATGTAATGACATGTTTTATTTTCTAAGTATGTAGTAGTCAATAAATTATACCTTAACATTAAGAATATTTTGGTAAGGCATAAAATAGTGATGAAGGTGACTAAGGTTACCATCAATACCAAAGGGGGAGATTAAATTGGAATAACTAATAAAAGGAGTCAACTTATGAGACTAGTGAAGCTTACCAATGTGATGCAGTAGCATCATGGGTTGCATTGTGATCTTGCTCTTTTGTTCAATTTGATAGTTATCACCATGTTTGCAGTGTTAACCAAGTATTAGTAGTGTTAATCAAGTTACAACAATGTTAACCAAGTAACATTAGTGTTAATTGAATACCATAAGTATTAACTGAGTTCTTGCAGTGTTAACAGAGTTGTAGTAGTGTTAATTGAGTTCCAACACTGATAGTATTAACCAATAGTGTTAACCGAGTTGTTTAGTGTTGATCAAGTGTTCCTTCTTTGATCGAGTTTTTTTGTGATTGGTTCTTAGTTTGAGCTGACTTATGTATTTAATTTAGGTCATGAATTTAATGATAGGATATTGTCTTGGGATAAGTGTATACCATTTTAAGGTCAACCTCTCTATTATGTAATGATCTAGAATATTTTATAAGTAATTTTTGCATGTATAAGTAGAGGTATTTGGTTTAGTTTAAGAGATGACTTAGAGAATTTAAAGAAGATGTTTCTAGAATTATAAATTTGAAGCTAGGTCATAGATCTTAAAGTTGTATTTTGTATATGGCCATAACCAAGAAGGCCTTATAGATGGGCATGTATGTTGATAACTTGATGAATCAATAAAATATTGTTGTTTCTTCTCTCCTTGGTGTTGTTCTCTATGTTTTTTCTTCTGTTGTGTCTACTTAGAAAGGTGTTTGGATAGTTAGGTGTTCCTTAGGCCCTAACTATTCCTTCCCTCCTTACATCTGGTGGTATTAGAGCTTCATGTTTGTCCTTGTGGAGACTGGATCATATAGAACCCTAAGTTGAATTTGGTTGTAGGGTTGTAGATCTACAGATTTGACCTATAACTTGTAGACTATTACAATCTTGCAGGAACTTCTTTATAAAGACGGTCTGAGGCAGAGGAAATGTTGACTTTTCTATTATGGACATGTTGAGACAAATTGAAACCATATTAGATGTTGTGGAGACAACTTAGAGGAGAGGAGAATATCTTGATGATGTGAGTGATGATGAAGCAATAACACCAAACCCTAATCCAAAATCTAAAGAAGATCAAGATGAGGAAAGATTTTTGAGAGTGTTTCCTAGGGCACATTCAAAGCCTGCTACAAATTTTTTTCCTTACGATGGAAAAATTTGATACCAATATTGTGTTGGACTAGAATTTAGTGGAGAAGTTCTTTGAGTTTGAATGCACCCCTGATAATAGAAAGGTTAAAATTAAATTCACTAGTTTTAAAGGTCATGCCTCACTGTGGTGGGAGAATTTTCAAACTAATAGACAAAGGAGAGGAAAGGAAAAGATCAAGACTTGAGTGAAAATGGTGAAAAAACTAAAGAAGAAGTTCTTTCCTATTGATTACCATGTTATGTTGTCAAGAAAGACACAACATTTGAAACAAAAGGACATCACTATGAATGAGTATACTGAGGAATTCTATAGATTGGATATCATATCTAGACATGTGGATGTTGAGGTTGAGAAATTTGTAAGGTATCTAAATGGATTAAGATTTGGAATTCAAGATGACATAAGTTTTATGAAATTGGAAAGTATGGAAGAAGCATATCAATATTCCTTGAAAACCCAGGAGATCTTAACCAAGAAGCATGAACATAGATAATGAGTTAGAGGTGGTAGATTCTAGAGAAGTAGAGGTAGATCTTATAGAGAAGGTGGAAGATTATAAAATCTTGTGCAAGATAAGGGAAAATCTGAATGGCAAAGTGATGACAAAGGTTTAAGATGAATGGAAATGTGGTAATTCTTACTGAGGAAGTACTAGTTATTACTGAGGACAAGATAATTCTTACTCTAGAAATGGTTTTCATGGTAATTGTTTTAGATGTGGTGAAAAAAGGAATAGATCCTTTGAGTGTAGATACTCTGGTATGAATGAACAAGGTAACATAAATGCTATGATTCAAGGAGACCTTGAGAGTTCACCAAGTGGACCCAAGGTTGGAGAAAATATTACAGTGAGAAGAAATTTGTGTAATAAGGGAACTGATGAGGAAGTTGTCTTAAGGATAAATCTTTTCAAAACTAGGTGTAATATGGCTGGAAAAAGTTGCAAGGTGATCATTAATAGTCAAAGTTCAAAAAATTTGACATCAGAGGAGCTAGTTACAAAGTTGTAGTTGTAGAGGTTGAAGCATCCTAAAACCTATCATGTTTCATGGATCAGGGATGGGCATAAGATATTGGTAAGTGAACAATGTGTTGTGAAGTTCAAGATTGAAAATTACTTTGATGAAGTTCTGTGTGATGTTATGCTTATGGATTATTTTCATATTCTATTGGGTAGACCTTGGCAATATTATAAATATACTATACATGACAGAAGATTGAATCAATATACTGTTTGAGTGAATGGGAGAAAGAAAGTATTTTTACCTTTGATTGAAAGTCTTGTTGAGGTTAATTGTACTACTGTTCAAGCTTGTATGGTCAATGGTAAGTAATTTGAAAGGAAAATGAAGAATTTAATAAAATCTATTTTTCCATAATTGTTAGAAGACCAAGTGACAAAAAACAGCCATGACCGAGTGACAAACAATAATAACTAAATGACAAAGGTTAGTAGTAACTGATAACAATAGAAGTTAGTAGTATTACCTGAGTTTTAGTTGAAATTGAAAGGTTTCTGAATGAGTATAAATAAATTGTTATAAAGGATATACTTGATGGTTTACTACCAATAAGAAGTATAAGTCATTGTATGGACCTAATTCCTAGAGATTGTTTCCCAAATAAAGCACCATATAGATTGATACCTATAGAGAATGAAGAACTTAGTAGACAAGTGCATGAGTTGTTGCAAAAAGGTTTGATCAGAGAAAGCTTGAGTGCATGTGTTGTACCTACTATATTAGCACCTAGGAAAAATGGATAATAGAGAATATGTAATGATTCTAGAGCTATTAACAAGATCATAGTCAAATATAGGTTTATATGCCAAGGCTAGATGATATACTAGATTGTTTTAGTGGAGAAAATTATATTACCAATATTTATTTGAAGAGTTGTTATCATCAAATCAAAATCAAATAAGGTGATCAATAGAAGACTTCTTTCAAGATAAAATATGGTTTGTATGAATGGTTGGTAATGCCTTTTGGTTTGACTAATGCACTTAGTACTTTCATGAGGTTGATGAATGAAGTTCTAATGAGATTTTTGGGTAAGTTTGTGATTTTTTATTTGGATGATATTCTGATATTCAGTAAGACTAAAGAAGAACATCTTGATCTTGCTAGAAAAGTATTGCAAAGATTGAAAAAGGAGAAGTTGTTAATTAACTTGAAAAAGTGTTCCTTCATGCAAGAGGAGATTATGCATTTGGGATTTGTGATTTCAGATGATGGTTTGAGAATGGATCTTGAGAAGGTTAAATAAATTTTGGAATGGCCTAAGCCTTGGAATGTGGGTGAGGTAAGATCATTTCATGGTTTGGTTAGTTTCTACAGGAAGTTTATAAAGAATATTAGCTCTATTTGTAATGCTATTCAATTGAAACAATGAGAGGAGATAAAAAGGATTTTAAGTAGACACATGGGGAGAATAAGAGGTTTGAGAATTTAAAACAACATGTTGCTGAATTACTTGTATTGGATTTTCTCGATTTCAATAAGTTATTTCAAGTTGCGTGTGATGCAAGTGGTAGTGCAATAGGATCTATGTTGAATCAAGAAGGTAAACATATTGATTTCTTTAGTGAGAATTTGAATGATGCTAAAATGAAGTATTATGTGTATGATCAATAGTTTTATGCTACCAATCAAGCCTTCAAGAAGTGGGGAAATTATTTGATTCCAAAGGAGTTTGTGTTGTATACTAATCATAAAGCTTTACAATATTTAGGAATTCAACATAAGTTGAATCAAAGACATATGAAGTGGGTTGAGTACTTGCAAACTTTCACATTTGTGATCAAGCATAAAAGTGGAGTCACTAACTGAGTTGCTGATGCATTGAGTAGAAGACATTATTTGTTGACCAAGATGAAAGTTAAAGTTCTTTGTTTTGATGAAATGAAGGAGTTGTATGATACTAACCCAATTTTTTTTTAGATGTGGAGAGAGTGTAGAGCACCAAATCTATCAAATCACATGAGTATGTTTGATGAGTATTTCATTCAAGAATGTATGTTGTTCAAAGGAATTTAGTTATGTATACCAAGAAGACATATGAGAGTTAATTTCATGAAGGAAAAGCATTGTGGTGGATTTTCTGGACATTTTGGAATCGATAAGACATTAAGTTTTTTTAAGGATAAATATTATTGGCTATAGATTTATAAGGATAATTAGAAGTTTGTAAGGAGTTGTGGAGTAAGTTAGAATACTGGATTATATACACCTATTTATGTTCTTGAGAAACCTTGGAGTGACATTAGTATGGATTTTTTTCTTAGATTACCTAAGACAACAAGAGGGCATGATTCCATATTTTTTCTTGTGGATAGATTTTCTAAAATGGCATTTTTCATATCATGTAAGAAGACATTAGATGTTGTGCATGTTGCTGAGATTTACTAAAAGAGATTGCTAGATTGCATGGATTACCAAAAAATATTAATTTTGACAGAGACAGTAAGTTTGTTGGTTATTTTTGGAGGACTTTATGGAAGAAAATATGTATTGAGTTTGAATTTAGTTTTACATGTTTAGTTAGAGATAAGATGAGTAATTGAGACATGGTATTGACACAACATGAGTTTGCATATAATAATTCTATGAATAGGAGTACATGAAAAAGACCTTTTGAGATTGTTACTAGAATGCAACCTAGAGGAATATTAGATTTGAGGGATGTTGTTGATGAAGAGAAGAGAAGTGTTGAAGGGGAAGAATTTTCTGATTTTATGAAGTCTTTTCATGAGAAGGTGAAGTTGAAGTTGGAACAAAGTAATCAGAAGTATAAGGAGAATGTTCATAAGTCTAGAAGACATCATGTTTTTGAAGTCGGTGATGAGGTGATGGTTCATTTGAAGAAAGGTAGATTCCCTATTGGAACATATAGTAAGCTAAAGATGAAGAAGTTTGGACCTTATAAGATCTTGAGGAAGTTTGACACTAGTAATACTTATGAATTTGAGTTACCCAATGACATGGATATATTTCCTATATGTTTTTTATTTGTATAAGTATCATGAGTCAGATGATGAATTTGTTGTATCATATGATTATCCTAAGAAGCATATTGAAGAGGTTGAATATATATTAGATTAGAGAGTTGGTAAGAGAACAAGAGGAAAATATTACTATGAATATTTGGTAAAGTGGAAGAACTACCAGTTGAAGATGCTACATGGATTTCTCAATCTGAGTTGGATTCAACTCAGGTTGTGACACTTGCATGATTCAAGAGAATCATTTCTTTCAACCTTGGTTGTTGATGCAAGGGAATCCTAGGTTGCCATGTAATCCTTCTCTCTTTTTTTTATTCTGAAAGTTATCACCAAGTTTGTAGTATTAATTAGTAGTGTTAACTAAGTACTAAATTTTTTAACCAAGTTATAATAATTTTAACCAAGTATCAACAGTGTTAACTAAGTACCAATAGTGTTAATCAAGTTACAATAGTGCTAACCATGTTCCAACTGTGTTAACCAACAATGTTAATTAAGTTTAAGTGTTAATCAAGTTGTCTAGTGTTGATTGAGTGTTCCTTCTTTGATCGTGTTTGTTTGTGATTGGTTCTTAGTTTGAGATGACTTATTTATTTAACTTAGGTCATGAATTTAATAATAGGATCTTGATTTGGGATGAGTGTAGACTATTTTAAGGTGGACCTTTCTATTATCTAATGATCTAGAATATTTTGTAAGTTATTTTGGAAAGTATAAGTAGTGGTATTTGGTTTAGTTTAAGAAAGGACTTAGAGATTTTAGAGCATAAGTTTCTAGAATTAAAAATTTCATATTGGATCATAGATCTTGAAGTTGTATTTTGTATCTGGTCGTAACCTGGAAGGCCTTATAGCTGGATATGTATGCTAAAAACTTATCAAATCAATAAAACATCATTGTTTGTTTTCTCCTTGGTGTTGTTCTCTACATTTTTGCTTCTATTGCATTTGTACCCAACAAGGTGTTTGGATAGTTAGATGTGCCTTAGGCCCTAGCTATTCATTCACTACTTTCGTCACAATGAGACATGTAAACATAATTTCTTTTATTGAGGTCAATGCAAGATCCAAGTGCATACTAGTATATGAAAGGTAATCAATGAAACAAGTAAAGAACTTGACTTGATCTAAGCTATTAAACGAGGATAATATTGAAGTAAGATACAAGGAAAATTGGTGAATACAATTGTCTCTCACAATCTACTTAAACAATTCTGAATAAGTACAAGTTGACACCAAGCAAGCAAACCTCACAGAATAAAAAGAAGATATGATAGAGAGACTAATAGTAATACAAAAAGGTTGAATAGAATTCATCAAGTCTAGTATATAGATGGAAGGAGCCGATGATTAGACACATCACTACATAGGTAAATTTGTTTTGATGCCTGAAAAAATGGTGGAGAAACTATTGCATCTATTTTTAATAGAAAGATGAGCAAGAGACTTCAAATTTTAATTCTTCCCAATATGCTAATTTAAGAGCCACAAAGAACTTGTGACTTTCCATGTGAGGATAGTATGCTTGACATATTACCTAGGAATGTATTGCATGATAACAAATGGAGAACATGTCTAATGCAAACTATTGAATTCAAATTTTAAAATCATAATTTAGGGTTTGAGGATGAAAGAATGAAAGAAAAGTATATAATAATTTAGTCTATATGACCAAGTTTAAAGATTGCACTAAAGTGAAGCTAGAATACCACAGAGATAAGATGAGTGTAATCACCAGTGAAAATGTGAGAAAAAATGAAAAATATAGAGTATATAATTGAAGTTTACTATGAAAGACCTAGTGAGCCAAGCACATAGAATGCATGAGTAATAAAACCTGTAAGAGTGAAGCACAAAAGTGATTGTGTCTATGTTATAGAGCTAAGGGAGTGGAGATAAAGATGCAAATAGGTATATTAACATACATGTGATATAAATCAAGCTAAGTTGAGTAGTTATTTATTATAGGTCAACCATCCTACTGTTATCTTATAATTACAATAAAAAATTCAACAAGGGTGAAATTTGAGAAGTTCTTTATATCTTGAATATCCTAACAGATTGACACATTCATTTGTGCTTTAAGTCTTTTAACTAGGATACTATTAACTCAGTAAAAACTCTAACATGACTCTTCTAAATCCCTTATTGGGTGACACTAAACAATTTATTTTGTAATATTTTATTGGGGATAAGCTTATGATTGGACACACTTTGGAAGGGTACAATCTTCATTGGGTTTCCATGAGATAAATTTTGTACAATGTGGTGATACCTATCTATAGTAATTGATCTATTATTTACTCACTAACTAATTAGACAACAGTCATAGGTATCAGGACATGGGGAAAGTACAAATCTGAAGTCACCAACATTATATTGATTTAGAACCCACCCTCCCATACCCCCTATGTCTCAATATACACACCAATGAGTTGACCAACAACCTTGAGGGATCTTACACATGGGACCTTAGACCACTTATTACCCCTTAACACATCATAAGGATCATTAGTGACATCTAGGATCTCTTAGTATTACTTATAACTACATATTTAAATAGATTACATGTTTTAGAGGTTAAATATAGATTACATGTTTCATAAGTTGAATATACATTACGTGTTTCATATATTAAATATATATTACCTATAACTTAATCTACTTTAATAAATCTAATATAATATAACTTTAATATAATTATAGATGAGTTTAGCATTTATGAAATACCTGATCTACTACTAGAAACACCACCATAACTTCCACTACCAAATCTTCTATCACCTCCACTTTAAAATGAATTGAATGTGGCTCTTTTGAGAGCTCGGCTTAATGATATTATTTCATATATTTTCAAAATAAAAAATATTGCTAAGGATCAAAATGGGACAAGCCCCTATACTAGTTGCATTCTTAATCCTTAAAAATGAACACAGGAACTAGGTGAGCCCTTTAAAACTAATAGAAACCACCCAGTCACAAGAGGGAAATAAAAAAAGAGGGGGAGAAAAAAATCCTCAAAAGGCCCAAAAACTAACCTCAAGCAACGAGTAGCCTATATTTCTTTCATGCATAGAGCTATAGGTCCACAACCAATAGAACTATGGTGTAGGAGCATCCAAGGATCAACGTTGTTGACTTAGATGTGGGTTTTGGTTGAGATTTGCTTCTGGGGGTCCTTTTTTTGACTTGGATGTGGGTTTTGGCTGAAATTTTATAGGCATTTGTATGTGGAGTTATTTGGATTTCCAATAGAACTAAACTCAATTGGTGGTCATTTTGACATTTTTTTAGGAGCCTAAAATGTCATCTTGACCTCTAAAATTGGATTTTTGAGTTTTTTTCCAGTTTTTTTAGAAAGTTTTTTTTTGTAATAAATCCAAAATCTTATTCTTGATTTCGTAGATTAGCTAGCAATTCATCTTTCCTTAGTTAGGGGATTTTCTTGGGAAAAATCAAGATTTGTAGGATGGATTTTGAGAATTACCAAAAATGGAAAAATCTATTTTTCTTGAAAATCTACCAAATATGGTAATATTTAAAATTGTAATAATTATTTGTCTTTCTTTCATTAGAAGGTAGAGTAGAGTTGGAAAAGTTTAATGAAGAATTTGGAATTCTAAAACTCTATGTTGTGTATTTTATCTAAATTATTGTTTGAAGGTTTGGGCTACATTAAACTCCCAGCTCAAGTTAACTTTTCCAAAAAAATTTCAACCCGATAAAACTCCTTTCCCGCCTCAATAGAGAAGGAGTCCTCCTCAAGAGTAGCAGGGGGAGCCCAAAATCAATAGTAGGGGAGAGAAACTCCCAAACATCAACGCTATCTCCAGTGATAGTCTACATACCTTTTTTAAGTCAAGTAACTTCCACCACCAAAGACACAAGAATGAACTTGACCTCTATAGAAGTCAATCTCCCAGTCAAGATCATGGAGGTAACAACTGTTAGGATAAACCACGAACAGAAATAAAAACTACATGCAAATATAACCAATAACAGAAAATAATAGAACACACAAAAAATGAACACAAGGCACCAAGATTTAACGTGGTTCACCCAATCCCTGGGCTATGTCCACCAAACAGCAAGTCTGATCTTATTACAATCCAGTGATTACAACCTGATTACAATCCGTAATCCCTTACAACTCAATACCGCCGCAAGAACCAATTTTGCATCACAACATATTGAAAAATACCCAACCCTAAGCCCTTTTATACAAGTATTAAACCACTTTAGGATTATAACATGTCGGCCATATGTCGGCCATAATATGTTAGCTACCATGTCAGCCACTGCCCAAATTTTTTTTTACTGATCAGGCTCCACACTAAACAACAATCTCCCACTTGGAGACTGATCCTATAGCAATACCACTACCACATGGGGTTCCCACTGGATCAAACCATCCTGGACTCTACTGTTCTTTTATTCATGTTCAGTCTAAAAGACCAACCGAAGCTGAAGAGGAGTTCAGCTTCTCCCTTGTTACAATCTTTGTCAACATATCTGCTAGATTGTCATTGGTATATATCTTCTCTAGCTTTAACTGTCCATCCTCCAAAACTGACCGAATGAAATGGTACAACAACTGTATGTGTTTGGTCTTAGAATGCAGAGCTGAATTCTTAGCAAGATGAATGGGACTCTGACTATCTATGAAAAAATAATTATCCTTTTGAGGATGTCCCAATTCTTCCAAGAAGAACTGAAGCCATATCATCTCCTTGGCTGCCTTTGTAGCAGCAACATACTCTGCCTCTATAGTGGAGAGAGCATTAATCTTCTCTAACCTAGAAACCCAGCTCACGGTTGCCCCACCAACAATAAAGACATAACCTATAGTACTCTGCCTGGTATCAATATCCCCAGCCAAATCTGAGTCAACATAGCCCTGTAAATCAGTAGTAGAGCCCCCAAAGTGTAAACACTCATTGGATGTTCCTCTCAAATATCTGAGAATCCACTTGACAGCATTCCAATGCTCAAATCCTGGATGACTCATATACCTGCTAACGACTCCCACTGCATGTGCAATATCTGGCCTAGTGCATACCATAGCATACATCAAGCTTCCTACAGCTGAAGCATAGGGTACCTTGGACATCTTATCCTCCTCTTCTTGTGTCTTGGGACACATTTCCTTAGTCAATTTCAAATGACCAGGTAAAGGTGTGCTGATAGATTTAGCATTCTCCATACAGAAACATTGCAACACCTTCTCAACATAATCAACTTAAGATAGCGTCAATGTTCTATTCTTCCTATCTCTGCAAATCTTCATACCAAGGATTTATTTTTTTGCCCCCAAATCCTTCATAGCAAATGCATGTGCTAATTGGTGTTTTAGCCCCTTAATATGATCCATGTTAGACCCAGCTACAAGCATATCATCAACATATAAACATAAAATAATGTAGCTATCATCATCCAACCTCTTAAAATAAAAACAGTAAATTGAATGACACCTATTATATCCATGCTCATGCATTAAACTGTCAAATTTTAGATACCATTGCCGAGGTGCTTGCTTCAAGCCATATAAACTTTTCTTCAATTTGCACACTAAGTTCTCCTTACCTTTGACCTCAAAACCCTGTGGCTGAGCCATATATATTTCTTCATCCAAATCACCATGAAGAAAGGCTATTTTAACATCCATCTTCTCTAAATGCAAATCTTCAGTAGCCACAAGACTTAAAACAGTACGAATAGAAGTCATTTTAACAACAGGAGAAAATATCTCATCAAAATCAATTCCCTTTTTCTGTGCAAATCCTTTTACAACTAACCTGGCCTTAAATATTTTCTTACCTCCTTCCTCTTCTTTCAACCTATAAACCCATTTATTCTGTAAAGCCTTTTTACCTGTAGGCAACTTGCACAAATCCCATGTCTTATTTTTCAACAAAGAGTCCATTTCATCTGTCATTGTAGACTCCCACTAAATCTTAGTATCCACCTGCACAGCTTCATCATAACTTTTAGGTTCACCAGCATCAGTAAGTAAAATAGAATACAAAGAGGGAGAAAACCTTTGTGGGGTCTAATTTGCCTTGTTGACCATCTAAAATTTACTGGTGTGTGTGGTATTTGTTGTTGTAGTTGTTGCACATAATGAGGAATGGTTGGAACATCATCTTTTGGAGTATCATCCAGCACTACATAATCATCTTCTTTCTTCTCATGCTGCTGCAAAAGATCTTTGTACAACACTTTCTCATTGAATATGACATCCCGACTTCTAATAATTTTAAGATTTTCAAAATCCCAAAGCCTGTAACCAAATTCATTAATGCCATATCCAACAAAGACACATTTCTTTGATTTAGCTTCTAGCTTGGTTCTATTTTCAGAGTCTATATGAGCAAAAGCTTCACAACCGAAGGTCTTGAGAAAAGAATAACTCACCTTCTTACCAATCCATGCTTCCTCTGGAATACCACAACCCAAAGGAGGAGAGGGACCTCTATTAATCAAATATACTGCAGTATTAACAACCTCTACCCACATGTGTAAGGGCAACCCAGCATGCAACCTCATGCTCCTTACACGCTCCATTATAGTCTTGTTCATGCGTTCAGCCACTCCATTTTCCTATGGAGTCCTTGGAATAGTTTTTTGTCTACAAATACCATTAGTGGAGCAATAATCTTCAAATTCATGACTGCAATACTCACCACCATTATCAGATCTGAGACATTTTAATTTCTTACCAGTTTCATTTTCAACCAAGCATTTCCATTTCTTAAAAGTTTGAAATAAATCAGATTTCTGTCTAAGGAAATAAACCCATACTTTTCTAGTTGCATCATCAATAAATGTAACATAATAATGAGAGCCACCAAGGGAAGATACCTAAGCCGGTCCCCATACATCTATATGCACAAGCTCTAATTTCTCCTTTTTGTTTTCCTTCCCTGTCTTGACAAAACTCACTCTCTTTTATTTTCCATACACACAACTTTCATAGAAATCCATATTCACACATTTCAGACCTGGTAAAAATTTCCTTGAATGAAGTACTTTCATACCTTTCTCACTCATGTGCCCAAGTCTATCGTGCCACAACACTGTATCAGAATCTATAGCAGCTATTTGTTCTCCTTGCTCAACTGCAGTAATTGTTCCTGAATATTCATTTTTCTCTAAAACAATCAAAGTAGAAGGAACAATATGACCTGTACAAAGATATAAGGTGCCTACTTTCACACCTTTTGCTACTACAAGGGAACCTTTTGAAACCTTCCAATTTTTATCATTAAAAGTAACTACACAACCTCATCACCGAGTTTCCTTGCTGAAATTAAATTTCTACTTAGTTTTGGAACATGTCTTACCTCATGTAGTAGCCAATGATTCCCATTCTGCAACTTAATCTTAATTTTTCCCTTTCCAACAATCTGACAAGAGTTCATTATCCCCCAAATAAACAAGCCCAAAATCCCCTTGGACATAATCAATGAAATAACCTCTATGAGGTGTAGCATGAAATGAAGCACCAGAATCTAAAACCCATGAATCATCAACACTCTCTAAAGACAGAAGCAAAGCATCCTCTTCGGATTTTTTACTTACCACATTTTCCTCCTTGTCTCCATCTAATTTATCTCCTTCATTTTTCTTTCTATTCCAACAATCTTTCTTTTTGTGCCCTGGTTTCCCATAGTACCAGCAATCATTTGGTCATCTCAATTGAGACCTCCTCCCCTTTGACTTTCCTCTTGATTTCCCATGATTTCCAGAGTTACTTCCTCTTTCAGTCATTCTGCCCCTGCTTTGTGCATTTAAAGCACTTCCTGATGTAGATCCACCTGAGGATTTTCTACGAGTTTCCTCACTTAAAATAACACCAATCACATCATCATATTTTAGGGTACTAGATCCAGGAACAGAATTACTCACCACCATTACCAAGCCATTCCAGCTTTCAGGCAAAGAACACAAAATCAAGAGAGCCCTAATTTCTTCATCAAAATTGATACCCACAGAAGATAATTGACTAGTAATAGTATTAAACTCATTTAAATGATCTGCAACAAATCCACCTTCTACCATTTTCATATTAAATAAATGCTTCATGAGAAATACCTTATTTGAAGCGGAGGGCTTTTCATACAGTGTCGCTAGGGTTTTCATCAAATCTTTTGTCGTCTTCTCTTTTGTAATATTAAATGCCACTGATGGTGCCAAGCATAACCAAATGCTTTCGAGTGCCTTTCTGTCCAAAAGATCCCATTTAGCCTCTGACATAGTTCCCTGATTCTTGGCTTTTCCTTCCAACAGCTTCCATAAATCCTTCTGATATAAATAGTCTTCCATTTGCATCTTCCATAACTGGAAGTTCTGCCCATTAAACCTGTCAACCCTCAACTTACCCTCATCTGCCATCGCTCCCACTCAACTGTGAGACTCCCACTTAACCGTGAGAATTTCCTGCAGAGGATAACTGAAAGACAACCTTGCTCTGATACCACTTGTTAGGATAAACCATGAATAGAAATAAAAACTACATGCAAATATAACCAATAACAAACAATAATAGAACACACAAAAAATGAACACAAGGCACCAAGATTTAACGTGGTTCACCCAATCCCTGGGCTACGTCCACCAAACTGAAAGTCTGATCTTATTACAATCCAGTGATTACAACCTGATTACAATTTGTAATCCCTTACAGCTCAATACCGTCGCAAGAACCAATTTCGCATCACAACATATTGAAAAATACCCAACCCTAAGCCCTTTTATACAAGTATTAAACCACTTTAGGGTTATAACATGTCAGCCATATGTCGGCCATAATATGTCGGCTACCATGTCGGCCACTGCCCAAATTTTTTTTTTGGGGTGATGCCCCAAATCCCACTATTTATGAAGTATGTACAGTACTTTCCTAATCAGTCACCACAATGTAACAACAACTAGAAAAACAAATCTAGTTTGGAGGAACAACCTAAACCCACAAAAAAAAATAAAAAAATATAGTGCTCTCAAAATATCTTCCTTCCACCTTAAGAACAAGAAATCCTACCTCAATTTAGAGATAATGAGAAGGAAGGGCAACCCCAAACAAACCTTCTTTTGAAACCACTCTACCTTACTAGCATCAACCAAATGATGAGGATTATTTAACTCACTATCAACAACAAGAACATGACATATCACCACCTCAAACAATGAAATCTCCACCTCAATAAGAGTTATGTGCATAATAGGAAAAAACATGAACTAGTCCTCAAATAAAAAAACTAGTCAAAGGGGCTTTTGAAATCGAAGGTGAGAGTTCATCACTATGGAAATAAAAACCACTCAACTACCACCACATCTTAACAAATAAGTGTTTCTATATTATTGAGGGAATTGTGGAAAATCTTTGGATAGGTTTGAAACCCAACTATATTGACAAAAATATTCTAGAGGGTTGGTGATGTCGCACCCTAGTAGAGGTTATGAGCATGAGTTGACCCTAGGAGACCCTTGTTCCCTCTACCTCTTTTTTATCCTCCACCAAATCTACTTGTACCCTATCATTGGTGTTTTATATTTTTAATATTAGAAGCATTAAATATTCTCTCTACTACTATCTGAGATTGACCTAATTAAATGGAAGTAGGTACATCATGACTTGTCACATGATGTGTTATGGTCCTAGTGAAAATAAGTATACGCGTACATAAAACATTAGAATATTTAGGATAATGTGTAGATTTTTTTTGTGCTCATCATTATCCTTTTGATCATCATTCCATAGAGGTGCATATACATTACACTTATATACATTTAATTTGAATATTCACACTTCACACTTTTTTAGTTCACATAATAAATGTAGAATTTAACTAGAATATAATTAATTAAAAATGTGTACATACATGTGTAAAAATGATAGTTGTGAGTATGACAACCTCTTCTTTGGAAAACATACTTTTTTCTTGACATTTGTGCAATTTGGCACAACTCATCTTTTCTAAATAGAGAAATTTCATAATTATATTTATATTATTTTAATTAAGTTTTAAACATGTTTTCTAATTATATTATTTTGTTAAACATGGAGGTCCTCTACTTAAGGTTATTATGACTAGTTCTCTACCAGTGCTAGTTGTAGTAGAGAAACCACTTGAGCTTATCTATTTTCACTTAAAGTATATTGTATTTTAAATTCAAAAATTATCAATGTGTTCAAATACTTCAAAAATTTCAAAATTTATGTTTGCATATCTATATATTTAGACATGTATAGGTTGATATGACTATTAGGATACATGTTGGTGCACATAGTTATGATCAAAGTCTATTGCACTTGGATACATCTATTCAATTTTTATTTTTGTTTAGCGAGTTCACAAATTTTGTAGGTATTTTTGGTGATTCAATTTAATTTTTATATACATAGGTGCATACATGATTTTAAGTTAGTTTGGCCTTGTGCATAAAAAATGTTATGTTTTACTTGTTGGTCAATCCATGCATATAAGCAAAAATATTTTATACAAAATAATCCAAATTACATAGATTCAAGAAAAATATAGGTTTTAGGCGCTCTTGATTTTACAAAGATTTAATAGATGGAATTTTTTATTTTTTTATTTGATAAGTGGAGTGATCGTTGGAGCTATGTATTTACATTTGTTAGTTGATGTTTATTGGATTATGACAACATCTTATAACTTTACAGTAAAATAATTATGATTAAGTAATAAAGTTACTTGATTTTATCTAAATTTATTTCTCCACATTTAGTTGTTGTCTAATAAAATTAATATAATAGTATCCCATCTTAATAATTTTTTATACCATTGAGAAACTGTCTCTTATATAGTATCAATGGTCTCTCCTAATACAACTTCTTCTCAGGTATGTTTTAAAAAAATGGTTACCATTGATATCAAGTTTATGGTTATGTGTTTACAAAATTGAAGGGAGAATTTTGGTTGTCATTGATTGTGAGATTCTTATCATATGGGAGATTATTTGGAGAACTATTTCAAATTGTTTAAATTACTTCATGTAAATTTGAAAATAAATCATGATATTTTTTATTAATTACAAAGGGATACTCATGTATTAATGTATTAATTTTTAGGAAAATAGTATGCAGATGTTGGACATGTATTGTTATTCAAATCATCATGTATTCACATCAATTAAATTGGGCATATCTATCCTTATTTTTTCAAGCACTCTTACCTAACTACAATTTTTTTAAAGCTAGAAAAGTGAACATCTACAAAGGTTAAACAAACCCATTAGAGATTATAGTCTAAACCTAGTTTCTTCATATTAACATTATTTTTATGCATTCAATATATCTAGTGGAATCATACCCTATTTCTATATTTGGTTATAATTGAGAAATTTGTAAATAATTTTGTAGAATAAAATATAATTAAAGACTCAATATTAATTTGATCCAAGAAATGAAAACTATTTTGAATCACATTTTATGATCCAAGAGCATCATGGGTTGCATTTATATCTTGCATATTTTCCTTTCTTTCTTGTTGCTTCCAAGTTGCAATGTCTTGCATTACTGAGTTTCTTAGTTGGTGTCAAGTTCGTAGTGGTTGCTGATTTCTCAGTTGCTACCGAGTTATCCCTTTGGTTGCCAAGAGTTCTTTGGTTGCTAAGTCATCCTATAATTTCCAACCATTCTTTGGTTGTTGAGATCTACTTGGTTGTCAAGGTCCTTTGGTTGCTGAAAATTATTGATTTTGCCGAGTTGCAACATTTTTCTTGGTCTTCATTTGCCAAGTTGTTTGTGTGTGGTTTCTTTTTGGCGCCAACCTTTGCATTTAATTTAGTGATAAGTATCCACTGTGAGACCACTTGCGCCTTATTATAGAATTTAATATAAGATTTTATTTTGTTTTATTTTCAATAGGCCAACTTTTCGTCATGCATGTATTTAAAGAGGTCTTTGGTAGAGTCTTAGAGAGAATTTAGAAGGTAGAAGTATAGTAGGAGAAAAAGGAAGCTTGATGTGAAGTCTAATCATTGAAGATTGTAATGTGGCCATAACCTTGAAGGCCTTACAACTAGACATGTATCTGATTAATTGATGAATATATGAAAAATATTTATTCCTCTATCTCCCGAGTTTGTTGTTATTTGGCATATTTTTCACTGTGTTTACTCTTGTAGGTGGTTTGAATAGATGGGCGTGCCTTTGGCCCTAGTTATCTCTTCCCTCCCTACGTTAGGTGGTATTAGACTAGAGGTTCATCCTTGTGGAGATTGGATTGTGTAGAACCCTAAGTTGATTTGGGTTGTAGGGTTGTAGATCTGAGGAGTTGACCCATAACTTACAAGTCATTATGTTCTTGCAGGAACCTGTTTATAAAGATGGTTCGAGGTAGAGAAAATTTTGACAATGTCATGTTGGATACATTGAGACAAATTACAACCAAATTAGATGCTATAGAGACATTCTAGAGAAGAGGAGCTCATCCTGATGATGTAAGTGATGATGAAGTAGCAACACCAAACCCTAACCTAAAACCTGAAGAAGATCAAGATGTGACAAGGTTGTTGAGAGTCTTGTGTAGAGAAAATTCAAATCCTATTGTTGAAGTTGTTCCTTATGATGGGAAATTGGATACCAATGTTGTGTGGATTGGATGTCTAAAATAGAGAAGTTCTTTGAGTATGAAAACACTCTTGATAATAGGATAGTAAAAATTATAGTTACAAGGTTGAAAGGACACGCCTCACTGTGGTGAGAGTATTTGCAAGCTGATAGACAAAGGAGATGAAAAAAAATGATCAAGACTTGGAAAAAGATGGTGAACAAGGTAAAGAACAAGTTCCTTCTTGCTGATTACCAAGTTAGTTTCTTGAGAAAGATGGAAAATTTGAGACAAAGAGACATGACCGTGAAGGAGTATACTGAGGAATTCTATAGATTGGACACCAGATCTGGACATGTGGATGATGATGTTGAGAAAATTGTAAGGTACATAAATGGATTAAGATCTAGAATTCAAGATGAGATAAGTTTTGTGAAATTGGAAAGTGTGGAGGAAGCATATCAATATGCCTTGAAAGCTGAGGAGATCTTGAAAAAGAAGCATGAACAAAGATAAAGAGGTAGAGGTGATAGATTCTAGAGAGGTAGAGGTAGATCTTATGGAGAAGGTGACAAATCTGACAGTTCTGTACAACCTAAGGGCAAATCTAAATGGAAAAATGATGATAAAGGCAAGACCAATTGGAAAGGTGGTGATTCCTACTGAGGAGGTACTAGTTCTTACTAAGGAAGAGGTGATTCTTATTCTAGAAGTGGTTTTTGTAGTAATTATTTCAGATGTGGTAAAGAAGGACATAAATCTTTTGAATGTAGATCTTCTAAAAGTGGGCAAGGTAATAGAAATACTATGGTACAAGGAGACACTGAGGGTTCTCCTAGTGG
The DNA here is from genome assembly GCA_028749045.1 of Cupressus sempervirens. Classification (NCBI taxonomy): domain Eukaryota; kingdom Viridiplantae; phylum Streptophyta; class Pinopsida; order Cupressales; family Cupressaceae; genus Cupressus; species Cupressus sempervirens. The sequence goes on from CM053787.1 coordinate 945,393,662, forward strand.
ACTTGAAGTTGGAAAAAATCTATTGTTGAGAAGAACCTTATGTAATAAGGGAAATGATGATGAACCTATCCTAAGGAGAAGTCTTTTCAAAACCAGATGTAAGATGGCTAGAAAATTTTGCAAGGTGATCATTGATAGTGAAAGTTCTAAAAATTTGGCATCAGAAGAATTGGTTACAAAGTTGCAATTGTAGAGGTTGGAACATCCTAAACCTTATCATGTTTCATGCATAAAAAATGAGCATAAGATATTGGTAAGCGAGCAATGTATTGTAAAGTTCAAGATTAAACGTTACTTTGATGTAGTTTTGTGTGATATTATGCCTATGGATTGTTGTCATATTTTGTTGGGTAGACCTTGGCAATATGATAGATATGCTATACATGATGGAAGATTGAAACAATATACTCTTTGGCTTAATGGTAAAAAACAAATATTTTTACCTTTGATTGAAAGTTTAGATGAGGTTAAGTGTACTATTGTAAGAATTTGCATGGTTAATGGAAAGCAATTAGAAAAGGAAACAAAGAAGAATCAAATCTATTTTTCTATAATCCCTAGGAGACCGAGTTGTGCTAGTAGTAGTGAAGCATCAAAAAATAGTGTTAACCAAATGCTAGTTAGTGGAGATAGAGAAATAGCAAAAAATGGTAGTATTGACTGAGTGCTAGTAGAGATTATAGAATGGTTGATAGAGTATAAGGATATTGTTGTGGATGATATACCTAATGGCTTACTTGTAATGAAAAGCATAAGTCATTGTATGGATTTGATTCTTGGAGCTAGTTTTTCAAATAAAGAACCATATAGACTGACACCTACTAAAAACGAGGAACTTAATAGACAAGTACATGAATTGTTGGAGAAAGGTTTGATCAGAGAAAGTTTGAGTCCATGTGTTTTACCTATCATATTAACACCTAAGAAGAATGGATAATGGAGAATGTGTATTGATTCTAGAGCTGAGTAAAATATATTGAACAATGAAATATATGTTTCTTATGCCTAGGATGGATGACATAATAGATTTTTTGAGTGGAGAAAAGTATTTTACCAAGATTGATTTGAAAAGTGGCTATCATTAGATTAGAATTAGAGAAGGTGATGAATGGAAGACTGCTTTTAAGAAAAAAGATGGTTTGTATGAATGGTTGGTAATGCCTTTTGGTTTAATTAATCCACCTAGTACTTTTACGAGTTTGATAGATGAAGTTTTGAGGAGATTCTTGGGTAAGTTTGTGATTATTTACTTGGATGATATTTTGGTATTTATTAAGACTAAGGAAGAACATCCTGAGCATGTTAGACAAGTATTGCATAGATTGAAAGAGGAAAAGTTGACGATTAATCTAAAAAAGTATTCTTTTATGAAAGACGAGATTGCATATTTGGGATTTGTGATTTTAGCCAATGGCTTGACAATAGATCCTGAGAAGGTTAAAGCAATTTTAGAGTGGCCTAAACCTAAGAATGTGGGTGAGGTAAGATCATTTCATGGTTTGGCTAGTTTCTACTGGAAGTTTATATGGAATTTCAATTATATTTGTAATGCTATGACTAAGACAATGAGAGGAGATAACAATGAATTCAAGTGGACACATGGAACTAACAACTATTTTGGGACTTTGAAGCAAAAAGTTGGTGAGTTGCCTGTATTAGCTTTTCTTGATTTTAGTAAGGTATTTCAAGTTGAATGTGATGCAAGTGGTAGTGCAATAGGAGCTGTATTAAGTTAAAAGGGTAAACTTGTTTCTTTCTTTAGTGAGAAGTTGAATGATGTTAAAAGGAAGTATTTTGTGTATGATCAAGAATTTTATGCTATTGTTTAAGCATTGAAGAAGTGGAGACATTATTTGATTCCTAAGGAGTTTGTGTTGTTTATTGGTCATAAAGCTTACAATACTTGGGAAGTCAACATAAGTTGAATTAGAGATATATGAATTTGGTTGAGTATTTGTAGAATTTTAAATTTGTGATTAAACATAAGAGTGGAGTCACTAATAGAGTTATTGATGCATTGAGTAGAAGACATTATTTGTTCACTGAGATGAAGGTTGAAGTTCTTGGTTTTGATGAGATGGAGTTGTATGATATTGATTCTAATTTTTCTGAGATGTGGAGAGACTGCACAACACCTAGTTTAATAGAACAACCAAGTAGGTTTGATGAGTATTTTATTCAATAAGATATGTTGTTTAAGGATATTCAATTTTGTATTCCCAAGAGTTCTATGAGATTGAATTTGATTTAGGAAAAACATAGTGGTGGATTGGCTGGACATTTTGGAATTGATAAGACATTGAGTCTATTGAGGAAAAAATATTATTGGCCTCAGATGTATATGGATGCTCAAAAGTTTGTAAAGAGTTGTGGAGTTTGTCAAGTTGCAAAAGGAGTGAGTCAAAATACTAGTTTGTATACACCTATTATTATTCATGAGAAACCTTGGAGTGACATTAGTATGGATTTTGTTCTTGGATTGCCTAAAATAGTGAAGGGATATGATTCTATATTTGTTGTTGTGGATAGATTTTCTAAAATGACTCATTTTCTACCTTGTAAGAAGACATCAGATGTCGAACTTGTTGCTTAAATTTTCTTAAATGAGATTGTTAGTTTTTATCTATTACCAAAAAGTATTATTTCTGACAGAGATAATAAGTTTGTTGGTTATTTTTGGAAGACTTTGTGGAAAAACATGGGTACTGAGTTGAAGCATAGCTCTAATTTCCATCCACAAAAAAATGTATAGATAGAGGTTGTGAATAGAAGATTCTGTAATTTGTTGAGATGCTTAATTGGAAATGAATCACATAATTTGGAAATGATATTAGCACAACCTGAGTTTTCATATAATAATTCTGTAAATAGGAGTACATGGAAGACACCTTTTGAGATTGTTGTTGAAATGAAACCTAGAGGAGTATCAGATTTAAGAGATATTCCTCATGAAGAGAAGAGAAGTGATGTAGGTGAAGATTTTGCTAATTTCATGGAGTCTTTGCATAAGGAAGTGAAGATGAAGTTGGAACAAAGTAATCAGAAGTACAAGGAGAATGTTGATAAATCTAGAAGACATCATGTTTTTGAAGTTGGTGATGAGGTGATGGGTCATTTGAAGAAAGGAAGATTTCTTGTTGGAACATACAGTAAGTTGAAGATAAAGAAGTTTGTACCTTGTAAGATTTTGAAGAATTTTGACAGTGGTAATGCTTATGAAGTTGAGTTACTTGATGACATGGATATATCTCTTATATTCAATGTTGCTGATTTGTAGAAATATCATGAGTTAGATGACAAAGTTTTTGTATTAGATGATTATCCTAAGAAGAAGATTGAAGAGATTGAATAGATATTGGGTCAAAGAGTTGGTGAGAGGACAAGAGGAAAAGATTACTATGAGTATTTGATAAAGTGGAAGAACAAAGCAATGGAAGATGCCGTATGGATTCTCCAATATGAGTTAGATATAGCTCAAGTTGTGACATCCCAATGATTTAGGAGAATCATTTCTTTCAACCTCAATTGTCTAATGTAGGAGCCTCCTGGGTTACATTGGTATCCTACATATTCTCCCTTCTTTTTTGTTGCTTCCGAGTTTCTTAGTTGGTGCCAAGTTCACAATGGTTCCTGAGTTCTCAATTGTTGCCGAGTTATCCCTTTGGTCAATGGGTATTCTTCTTTTTTGGAGTCATCCTATAGTTTTTGAGCTCTCCTTGGTTGTTGAGTTCCTTTGGTTTCCAAGCATTGTTGAGTTCATAGAGTTGCAATATTTTGCTTGGTCTTCATTTGTCAAGTTGTCTGTATGCAGTTTCTTGTTGGAGCTGACCTTTGGATTTAGTTTAGCGATATGTATCTATTGTGAATTGACTTGTGGCTTATTCTAGCATTTAATATAAGAGCTTTTTTTTTGTATTTAAAATAGGCCAACTTGTGGTTGTGCATGTATTTAAAGAGGTCTTTGGTAGAGCCTTATAGAGAATTTAGAAGGTAGAAGCATAGTAGGAGTAGAAGCAAGCTAGATACAAACTTTGATCATTGAAGTTTGAATCTAATTGTAATGTGGCCATAACCCAGAAGGCCTTATAGTTGGGCATGTATCTAATTATTTGATGAATATGTGAAAAGTATTTGTTCCTCTATCTCCTGAGTTTTTTGCTATTTTGTGTTTGTTTTTGCTGTGTTTACTCTCGCAGATGGTTTGAATAGTTAGGTGTGCCTTTGGCTCTAGTTATCCCTTCCCTCCCTATGTCATTTTAACCTACAAGAATCTAAAATGTCTAGGTATGCTCACCTACTATCATATATTAGAATTTTAATCAAACTTAAACAAATATTTTACAATCTAAATTACATTTGATATATATATACAACTGTCATTGGTACAATATTTACATTAAAAATTATAATTATATTATAATTATTTATTAGCTTACAAAATACTTTTTCATTATGTAATGATCTTTAGATTAAAAAATCTAATTGAAATACAGTTAAGCCAAAAATAAAACTAAGAAAAATAGAATTTAAAAATGAGATAATCATCCTTATATCTAAATAATTCTATTTGAAAATGCTATATCGTTCTCCATTAATATCCTTAAAAAGTTAGTAAACAACCTATCACAATTTTTATAAACTCAAAAGAAAATATAATCAATTAATAAAATTATAATCTATTTAACTTCACCTTTCATAATTATATAGTTCATATTTTTATTAATTAATTGTTAAATAAATAAATAAAAATTAAATCATCTTAACAAAGATAGAGAGTTAAATTGTATTATTTGAAGTTAGGATAAAACATGAAGATTAATGCAAACTAGAAATCTATTATCTTCCACTCTAATTGAAAAATATTGATATAAATATAAATACATATAGAAGAACTAATATTTATCATAGATCAATTTTAATAAACATTAAAGAAATTTTCTCTTCAAATATTGGCTTTACTATTTCTCATCCTTATTACTTTCCCAACTTAGAAACTTGAGAATTCCTCAATACCATCTCTAGATACCACATGCTCTCCTATATTAAATCCACACATGGTAAATTTATTACTAAATGCCATCTCGAGATACCACATGCTCTACTATGTTGAATCCGAACATGGTAAATTTATTGACTAGTGTGTATAGAACATACTCTTCATCAATCAACTTGCTTGTTCATCTTTCCCATTGCTTTGAAGCATTGTTCCTTCTCTTCATATTTTTTCTCCAAATAGAAATTCAAATAGCCACCAAATAGGTACTTTGGATATGTGTATAATTCATGAATTGTGTCACCATTAATTTTTTTGGTGAGTCGAGGTGTAGGTCTCACCACTACATTATATGATGGATTATAGAAGGATGCCATTGATAATTGATTTCCATCTTTTGTAGGAAGGATTTGGTGTCATGCACTCTTATCTCTGCTATTGCTCACAAATTCTAATTGATCACCTATGTTGACAACTATTGAGTAGTGTAGAGGTTGTACATGAACCCAATTACCATTAGATGGCACTTGAAGGCTAGGAACATCATCATCTTGGTACAAAAGAATGAGGCCACTTGCCTTTGTATGAGCATGAATAGCCCTTATTAAGTCTGGCCTAGGGACTAGATGAGAGTGGTTCACCTTGATGCCAAAGAATGGCTTCTCTCCCCCTACAAATGCTCTCTTAATATATCCATTCTCCAACCCTAAATTCTCACTTATTATTTCCAACAATTTCTCTGTGAGGGAAAATATCTAACTATAAAATTCCTCAATTGTCTCCCTACATACAATGCACCCATTAGAGTGTTAGAAATTTTGAAATGACTTTAGTTAAGTAAGATTGAGAACTTTTAAAGCTTTTTAGCCCATGTTTTCTTTTATTCTAAAACAATCTTCAAATTCTAAGAGGAATTTTTAATTTGAGTAATTGTGATTGCAAGAGTAAGAGGAGGGATCTACATTAGAAATAATGAAATAATATTTATTCATTGTATGAAATTACAAAGATTAAATAAAATAATGTATATTTGATCAATTAGTATAAACAGAACATGGATGCACTTTAAATATTTGAGTTCTAATGGCCACTAATTTGTGTCCCTCATTTCGTGCACTTGAGAAACATCCTCCCAATCTATATTCTCAATCTTTACAATATTGTTTTCTTTGGTTTCAGTTTCAATAGAATTTTTAAGAGCTCTTACTACTATCAAATTGTTGATGTTTTTCTTCTACTAAACTTATGTTGCCGTGAAAAGACCTCCTTCACACTGCCCATCAGACCATGGTCAATCCCATGGTTTACAAGATGAACATTTCAAAGCCACACACTTCATTTTATCTATGTTAAAGAAGACTTTATCACTTAACAAAAAATTGCATAATAAGTAGTAAATAATGTGAACAATGAAATAGTTATATTGGAAACATTATTGAGAAGGGTATCATTCCATATTCAAATGTTTACATCACATGAACATTATTTGTAAAGAATATTAAATTAATTATAATGTCTATGTAAAAACAAGGATATGAAATGAGTCATATTGGTTAATTGATTTGAATTCTCACAAGATCAATTGATGACGCAACTAAAATTCCTCAAACACTTAACAGAAACATAAGAAATAAAGAACACAAAAATAAATATTAGAACATGAAATTCTTCTTTATTATTCTCCCAAGTCCTCCTCCTACAATGAGAGGAAATAAAAATTTAAATACAAATCCAAAATTACCATTTTGGCAATTTTTTCATAAAACTATTTTTTGCTATTTTTGTTAATTTTTAAAAACAACTTAAAAAAGATGATTTTTTCATGAAGCTTCCTAAAACTGAAATAAGATGAACTGCCAACTAAAATTCAAAATTGGAAATAATATTTTGAGGTTATCAATAAAAATTAACTTTCTAAAAACTAAGAAATGCATTAAAAGCTAAAAAAAGTTACTAAAAGATAATGCATCAAAAAGCCACTAAAATCTCCTACATAATTCTCCTTTGGTTGAAAGAACACAACTCTTGCAAGTTGTTTTTTGAATGTGTATAGCTTCTTTTCTGTAACTTTTCCTTCCATTGTATCAAACATTAATTTTATTGATTCAGAGGAATGCAAGTTTACTCTTTCTTCCCGTTCTTCCATTTTTTTTGATATTTTATCATTCATCTTTACATCTATCACTAGATCCCTCTTCCTCTTATTTTTTTTTAATCCATATTGTACTCAATATCTTCCCAGCCTTTAAAATCTTAAATTCCACTTCTTGTGTATAAATCTTTGTACCACAATCATTTATGTCTCCAACAAATAATATATCGACATATTTACCATGACCACAATTCAAATAATACCTTAGGGAACATTCATATACCTCATTAAACAAATTTGAAACATCTTCATTAGAAATCTCATTATAAACAACCATTTTTGTTTGCTTATTCTAATCATAAGGCTGAAAATGACAAAAAGACTCTTCCGTGGCTATGTTTATCTTGGCTTCTTCAATTATTCATGTCAAAATAATCATTGGTATACTTACTATTTCATTTATTTAATCTTCCTTTTTTTTGTGTTTCTTCTTTCCTTTTCTTGTTCTAAATAATCTTTTGAATAGGCCATGTGATCTTCTTCCTGATTAGTAAGTACCATTTTTGCATTTCTAATTCCATTAGCTTTCTTAATTGTTGCCAAATTTCTTGTAATTTTCTTAACATTTTTTTAATTCTAATCGCCTCATCTCTTCCTCCTTCCTCTTACTCTCTTTCTCTTTTATTTTAATTTCTTCTCTCCTCTTATGCAAATACCTCATCAATGAATCCAGTTCTTCAAACGAGTCCATTAACCTTGCTTTTGCTTTGCCTTTGCCTCAACCTAGGTATTTTACCTTCTCTACCTAGTCTTCAAGAAACTAGTTACTCTTCTCAACCTGCATAAACATAAACTCAAAACCACACAATCACAAAAATCTCCTTTTCCTAGACCTTTTGTGCTCTGATTTCAGATGATGTAGGCAAAATTCCTCAAAAACTTAATAGAAACATAAGAAATAAAAAACACAAAAATAAATATCAGAACACTAAATTCTTCTTTATTATTCTTCCAAGTCCTCCTACAATGAGAAGAAATAAAAATTTAAATACAAATCCAAAATTAGCATTTTTGGCAAATTTTCTATAAAAATATTTTTTGCCATTTTTGCTAATTTTAAAAAAAAACTCAAAAAGCTGATTTTTTTTCATAATTCTTCCTAAAACTGAGATAAGATGAACTGCCAACTAACATTTGAAATTGAAAGTAATATTTTGAGGTTATTAATAAAAATTAACTTTCTAAAAAGTAAGAAATACATTAAAAGCTAAAAAAAGCTACTAAAAGATCATGCATCATAAACCCACTAAAATCTCCTACATCAATTGCACACACATCTAGATCATTACATAGACAATAAGTAAATAGACAATCATCATTAGATTAATAATTAATTAGAAACTCTGAAGCCCTAGCCCTTATATGGGGTAAGAGAATAACGGGAGCTAGAGGAATTAATAGATTGGTAATCGAGGGGGATTCAAAGTTGATTATTAAAGTAGTGAAATGAGAGAGACATGTAGTTGGAAGATCAAAATGAAAATAGAAGAAATTCACAAGTTTATGGAGGGGTGTCAAGAGGTCCACATTGACCACCTCTACCATGAAGGAAATGGAGCAGTGGATGATTTGGAAAAATTTGGCCATAGTGTCATGAGAATAATAGAATGGGAGGATATTAGCCAAACCCCATTATCAACTCAAGTGATGGTGGAAAGTGAAAAAAATTCTCACAATGCATGATGAATCATTATAATAGGTGACATATTTTTATGAATCTACATGGGTGAGAGGACCATTAGGTTTATTATCATAAAGTTAAGCTTTGGCAATATTGCATGAAGATTTTCTTTTGTGATCCTCTCACTGTGGGCATTAATTTTTTGGGGAAAAGGACAAATGGCACAAATTTGACTAGGTGTAAAAAAGTGATAGGGATCGATTTCAAGGACACTTTCACCAAACCTCATTCTAACTACAAGTAGCGACTATTAGTTTTGGAAGGAAAGGTACCAATCACACATGCCACTGAGAGGTGGATTTCAAAAACTACGAAACCTTGTGATCTTATGATGGCCTTTTGTTTCCTTCACAATTTTAGCTTAAGGGTGGATTGCTTAATCTATTATGGTTGCCACAATTCAATTTGCAACAAGGGGATGTCAAAAAACTTTGAGAAGTTGGTGGTTGAGCTTGGTGAAGAAATGGGCACCAATGACCACATTGAACCAGTGAAGATCGAAGATTACATCAGAAAAAGAAAGGTGACATGGGTTTACCTATCGGAAGGAGAACTGCTTCCATTTATGGAAGGCATGGAAAAGCATGATGAGCACATCTCCATACAATTCATCAACTCTTGGACTAATAAGAAGGTTAACATTAATGGAATGACATTTGAATTATGAAGGAGCTTGTCGCTAGGGTCGAAGAGTTATCCCTAGAGGGCAAAAATTGGTGGAAGTAGGCTAGGGTGTCTGATGAAGTTCTTTAGACCTAATGAGGGGCCACTTCACATTTGTGGTGGGTTTTTCATAGAGGATCTTTTGAAGCCTTGGGATTTAATTTTCTATGCCATTATGAGGTATATTATTCTTGAAGATTGGTTCTAGGTACTCTATTACTACCACTTTACCATTCTCAACCATTTTAGGAACCATGATTTGATTTCCTTTCACTACCTTATTATGTATTCCATGGAGGACTATATTTTTAAGGCTAGGAGAAAAAGAGAGGAAGGCAAACCCATTTATATCATCCATCAAGGTTTCATGAACAAACTTTACAAACACCACCATGCCTTAAAATCACCACTTCTTGTCAACCCATTGGCTTCTATTACTTCCCAAGTCTCCATGGACCCTAGCCCTAGGTCAAGCTATTAAAAAGCCCTAGTTCTGAGGTGAACATAAATCTCATTGAGTTTGATACAGACATGGATAGGAGCAAGCAAACTACTAAGAGAACTAGTAAACAACTCCAAATGGAAAAATTCAACCCCTCCCCCCCGCAAACAAGACTTTAGTTATGAGTCCACTGAGAGAGAAAAAGCCACCCAAAAGGAAGAAGCAACATCTGGATACTGGGAAGAAGGCAATACCTAGCCCACCTAGCCCCTCACAAATATCAGACACCTTGGAATTAGTCCCGTCCTTGAATAGAAGTTGGGGGGGGAGGGGGGGGGGGTGGTGGTATATCACCTCCCCCATAAAGGATGCTCCCAAAAGTGGGGGTAAGAAAGGAAGACATAGCCATGGGAAAAGCCAAAGCAAGGCTTGGTTGGAGAGGTTGGACAATTTGATGAAGGAGCTTGCGAATAACCATATTGGCATTTGTCAAAAATTTGACACCTTGACGAATTTCACCATGAAGGTCATACACTCTACTATCACCACTCTCTATTTTCTGTAGTAAACAAAGACAAGAAAGCTATGGTCAAAGAGAGCGAAAATATTCACTCCATCTATAGTTTCTTAGAGGAGGATTAGCTGAAGACACTTCTTAATAAACTCATCAAAGAGGAGGGGGGGGATTTGAATAGGGAGGAGCCTAAGGAAAAGAAGGACGAGGAATGGGGAGACAAAGTGGGCAATTAGCCTCTAGTTTTCTTTTTTTTTTTTTAATGATTTGGATCTCGTTGAACTTGGTGCCCTATGGGGCCTTTATTATGTATATGATCATGAACTAGAGTAGTGGCAGCAAGATGTTTCCTTGCTATTGGTATAATTTTCTGTTTTAAATGCTTGTTAGGAATAGGACTGTTGATAAGGGTGACTCCATTTTGGAGCTAGTCTTTATTTATTTTTTGAAGTATAAAACTGATATCAGTTGGATAAGTGGGAAGTGACTTCTGGCTATTATGCAACCTTTTTGTACTTTGGGGTCAACCCCCCTTTCTTTTGACTACTATCTAATACTTTGAAAAAAATAAATTAGAAACTAAAAATAGTCTTGAATTATGTTGGATGAAAATATACATTTATCAAAATCAACAAAATAAGAAATTTACTCTTTATCAGCCACACAAATATTATAATTTTTCAAACAAAAGAACATTAATCAAGCTATGGTCGAGTTCATATTTTAATTTATGATAAATGCTTTTTATAAGAAAGATGAATTTTAAAGGCCAAACCTATGTAAAGAAGTGAGAAAAATACTCTACAATAATATAGAATGACAAGAAACACCAAGAATCATAAGCTAAATTAAACACATGATATCCCATACAAGGAAACAACAAAACAAAAGACGAAATGCCAACAAAGAATAGAGCCACCTCGGCTGATCTACACTATTATTGAAGTATTTATCGATCAATCTAATTAACAAGTTTTTAAATTATGAAATATCAGTTAGAATACTTAATCAATAGGCGATTCATATTTTCTCTTGCCACTATAATTTAGATAAGAAGCAGCCATATTTAATTACCGGAAAGAATCCAGGAGTCTCACAAGCCTCTACTATTTTAGCCATAATAGCCTTCCTCTCCGACCCATCAATGTTTTTAAAATCAATCACATGAACGACCATTTATTATTATCCCCAAAACTCGAAAACAATCAAATACTAAACACAATTACACAACTGAGAAGATAGATGAACCCTTGCTAATTCTATAACCCTAATACCCTATATAAATATCATTTTAATCTTATTCTTGACCAAACATAATCAGGCAAGCCAGGCACCGACCGCCATGAATTCAAAGTCTATGGTTGAGTAAATTCACATGTCAAAATATGTCCCAACACGTCTCTTTGAATGAAAACATTTTAATACTGTTCAATATATGATTCTCGTTTACCTATTACTCTTCTAATCTCCATAACCCTATAATTCTGGTATTTGAGCCAACATATGACTAGCGAAGCCAGGTGCATACCACAATGAATAGATAGTCTGTGAATGATTCAATTCATGTGCCAAAACTTTTCCAACACGTTCATCCCTTTGGGAAAAAAATGCCAGTGGTGTTTAATTTATGATTGTCATTTTTTAATATGGCGTTCTTGATTTTTCAATAAGTCAATATAATTGTTATTTGATTAGGATTCTCATTTTAACGTATAGTTTTGGGATGTATTACTTGAAATTTACTTTTTCAAATTAAGTTTGTATAATGACTGTGAAAATGTGGGGAAGATTGATGTATTTCTAGTTATTTTCTTTTTGTGAGAGTCTATCTTAAATATCTCCTTCCAAGGGAATATTTTCTGGTGTATTGAGGAGTCTTAAATTCCATGGTTTGATCTTGTATCCCTTGTCCAAAAAAAATTGCGATATTCATTTAAAAACATTTCAAAGTAATGTTCTACAATATTATACTCTTGTTTATAAAAAGAGAGGAAAAGTTCCATAATAAAAAACGTAAACTAAATAATGAGAGTCATTGCACATAGTTTCATGTATTGTGTTATTTTAGAGCTAGGAATATTGATTGTTTATGACTTATATAGAGTACTTTATCCATTAATATGAAAGGAATTAAAAAAAATCTTGATAGAATCATGGTTTCTAGAAAACAAGTATCTTATTACATTAGTGTTTATCATCTTATAATTAATATTTTATTCAAGGAGCTTCCAATAAAATTCTAATTTAGTTCTCTAATGAATAATAAATATTAGGGCACAAGGCACCTAAGATGTATTTGACCTTAAGCATTTCATGGTAAAACATCAACATATGGGTAGCGTATATTGTTGAACCTTACTTAGCCTACAAGGTTTATTTTATTCATCAACATAGTAGTGTAATCAAAGTCACATGCCATTTCCTCCAAATGTATGTGTAATAGTCTAACATTTTCTATCACTAATTATATGATAGTAATGCTACTAAATCATGCTTCTATCATATTAAAAGCTCTATAATTCTCTCATTCCTTATAATTGCATGAGTTTTCAAGTTTTCATTAGATGCTCGTCACAAAAAAGTTCATTGAATTTTTCACAAGAGAAAAAGAAATTGAAAGAGAGTCACATTCATCACCATAACATTGAAGGCTCTAATGAAGTTCAATTTAAAATCAATGAAGATGTGAACTTTAAACCAAAAAAAGGGACTAGAGACAACCCTTTAAAACTTCTAGAAATCACTTAATTACAAGAGGAAAAGAAATTGAAAGAGAGAGACACTTTGATCATCATAACACTAAAGAAATAAACTCAAGAAGCAAATAGCATGTCTGTATTTCTCTATTAAAAGAAAAAGTCCAAAAAATGATGAAACCAATAGCCCTAGCGAGTACCTTCAAAGAACTCTAAACCCACTGTAGACTCCCTTTCCACTTTAATATAAAAAGGGTTCACCTCTATGAGTAGGGACGATAAAGGTCAAAATAATTAGGATGAAGGTGTTATGCCTTCTTCCATCAACACAACCACAAGAGGTATCCCAAATCATCTCCACCTCAATATGAGTCTCCTCGACTTCCAAAATCAAAAACAATATCTCCACCTCAATATGAGATGGATCCACCTCCATAGAAGTTGGGAAATAAGAAGAAATTAAGTCCCAAGGAAAGAAATGGGTAACAAAAATCCTCTCAAAATGAAATGGTTCTAGAGATCCCCCAAGCTAGTAAGTCATAGAGTCATCTTGTCTCTACAAAATGAAGCTATCTAGTGCTAAACCCAAGCATCAACATTGTTGTCACAAAAATTAGTTCTAGCACAAAATAATTTAAAGGGTAACAACACTTTTCCCTTTAGATAGTTCATGGTGTATAATAACTCCAGACTCCACAAAGGAGATCTAAAAATAAATAAATACTCAAGTAAAACATAGGGCTTCCACCATTCATTCACAAGAGCACCCATACTCAACATTTTCATAGGTATAGGAAAATTTCAACTGTTAGTGAAGGCATACTCTGAAGTGGAAAGATAAATAAGAACTTGAAAAATAGAGCCCATAGGCTCCAAAAAGAACAACACAAGTAGGCCAGGAAAATATGTTATCTCCTTAATATTAATGAAATAAAATGCAACATCACTAGTAAATTAGGCCTCCATTTCCAACCAAAATTTTTGACGATAGACCAATTTCTCTTGTCAAATCCACTTTTTTTTTCCAATATGATCTCGAAAAGCTTGAACTTTTGACCAAACTTAAGTTTGTTTGTCAAAAATTTGAAAAAACTTAAGGTTTCCATCGAGATTTCAATGACACTTGAGTTTATTGTCAAAATTTCAACGTTGTCAAGATATAAAGAAAAAAAAGAAAAGAAAACATTTCATTTTTTATATGTCAGATTGCAAGTGTGTGAGAGGGGCTTTGCACTGTATTGTCTTCACACAAGGAAAAGTGCAATGTCACTCAGGTAAGATATCAATGCCCACTTCATTTTGGAGAATGGAAGGGAAACAAAAAGTGTTTAAATTTTGATTGAATGATTTCCTACATTCAAATGATATAGTGTCTATTTTTTATGGCTCAAATCCCTTTAGTTTATTTTTAAGGCAACATGAATATCTTGATGTTATTGGAGTAGAAATTCATTTCCATCTTCACCTATTAGTATGTCTTCAAGTCTACAAATCCCATGTTCAGTGCCCTAGCCAGAACATGCACATGATCTAAGGAGTTATGCAATCCTTTTCATAGAATCTACAACTCACAAGAAAATCATTTTGGTAGATATTAGGCTATGACAAAGGAGGATTATAGAGGAGGCACTGAAAAAATTTAATGAATAACTGATATGAGGATTATAGAGGAGGCACTGAAAACTATTGTCATGTGGTTCAATAGTAGAGTTGTTCAACAATGAAGGGTTCAAAGTCATAACAAAGAGCCTCTGGTAGTATCTTTTTAACCTTACCATAATTTCCCTCACAACTTTCACATCTTTCCAAATTAGGTTTTTTCTTAATGCAAAAATTGCATAAACATATTGTGCAACAATGAAGGGATCAACTAAATAACCCATGTGAGGCATCCATTGAACCCTTGGTTCAACTACCTCCATACAAGTTCCATCTCTCTCATACATCTAAATAATGTTCTTTAGTATCCTAACTCATTGTTTCATCTTTATCTAAAACCTTGGAATATTTTAAACAAATGACTACCCATCATCTTCCTATATTGCATTATGTAATGTTTTGTGATTAATTCAGCAGTATTAATGTCTTCTCTCCATGCATGAGGATACATATTGGGAAGTTCTAGTAAATTATATGGAAAAGAAAAGTGAAGTATCAAAGAACCAAATCTAAAGACTTGTGAATTTTCTTAGAATAGGTGTACAATACTTGGCATTGATACTCCCTTATTTGATGTAATATCCTTCTCTTTTTCCTTTGTGTGTCTTCTCATTTCCACCATTAGTTTCATTTACAAAAATCTTATTAATATTCTCACAGTTTGTCAAATTAATACTATTATTCCTTCTTGCATTATATTATTTCCCTTCTAACATTAGGCATTATTATATTGCTTACAAATCCATGAAATCTACAATATCTAGTTTTATGCCCCAGATTATTACACTTGTAAAAATTGAAATTCCATACCTTGGTCCATTCTGATTTACTTCTGATCTACAATGTCTAGAAATATGTCCAAAATTATTGCATTTGAAGCACCTAACTCCACTAAATAATATATTCTTATTCCCAATAGGTCTTTCCACATAAATTAAATGTGAAGTGTAGTGTAAACCTTAGTGTGTTAGCTAGAGGAAGAAATGAGGCAAAAGTGACCATAGATATTGAAGTGATGCTATAGTTGTATACTAATGATATTCATTGAATAATTTTTTAAATAATATAATGGAATCAATCTCATGCTGTGAGAATTATTGTAAGTTTTTTATATCTTCAATTGGGAGTTTAATGAAATCAATTTATTTTCATTTTTTTTTTTGATTCACTTCATTACGTTCATTTTCATTTAAAAGACATTCTTTCTAGTATCAATCAAGGGGTTCACCTCTTGGGCAAGAAAAAAAGGGAAAGGGTACATATTTTTGAGAAAATAGTTCATTATAAATCCAAATCCAAAATCAAGTTGAAATCCCCTAAATTGCCTCACAATCCTCATAAAATGGGGCTTTGAGTTAAACCCTTGAGCTTGTTGTCCAAAAACATTGAATCACAAACACTAAATTATTCTACATAAAGCTCCTTTAAGTGTATCTCAATGTGGATAAGGGTGACAAATCTTAATCATAATTTCATTAGCTCTTTGAGAAACCTTCTATACTTGATCTCTTCACAAAACCCCAAACCCTTCTCCAAAATATTACCTTCATAACACATGTATCCATGAAATTTATTAGCATCAAGATAGAAGGAAAAATAAAAACATAAACCAAAAATTTCAAAAAAGATTCTCATAAGAGAATCAACTTAGAGAAAAGAAGTTAACTTGTACTTGTAAAAATCCTTCATCCCTTGATACCACAAATCTCTAAAATTGACAATCGTTAACCCTTAATTAAAATAAAGTGTACTAGATGGATACTGAGTACAATAAACACTTTATTAATCATACATCTATAAGGAAATACTCAAAAACTTCATTTAGACAAATGAAATTATTCCATTTCATACACCAACATTTTCAAGATTTCTCTTGACAAAGAGAATATTCATACAATATTTTAAGCCTCATCTACCTAGCTTGACAATTTTCCCTCCTCAATTAGGTAGATAAATGAGGCATATTTTTCAGTGAATTTATATTTAGGTACCTACAGTTTTTTCCTCAATAGCCTAGTTCCCACAATAAATTTTCTTTCATTTCTCTTAATTTAAAAAAAAGCAGCTATAAGTAGGATTTCTCCATCCACATAATTGCCACTATAACATGAAATACCAACAATGTACTTAAGTTTTTCTAACATTCAAAATATGTTTAAAACATCTAGCCAAAAATTTTGATGGTTTGGAGGTGGCAAATCGAATGTGAAATATCATTCACAATATATAAATATATAAAGATGTTATGTATAATTCACTTTAGAAAATAGTTATGTAATTAACACTAGCATGTGTTTTGCGAACTAATATTTATTTACTCCAATGTTTCAAAAAAATTAAATATTGATGCATTAAAGAAAAAAAATATTAGACTCATATTGAAGTCTTGCTTAATATAGATGTAGCTATGTACTCTGATTAATAGAGAGTTGAAATTGGTTTTATTCGAGTCACTGTGGAAATGGATGTGTAAATCAATTGAACACAAATACTTGATTTAGACACCTTCTCACACTATTCAAGAATGGTAGTTTTATTTCCCTCAATTCACATTATTTTTATGATCATGTTTTTATATTCACTAAAATAGGAAAATCGTGATTGGTGTATTAAGATGTCTAAAAAATGTAGGAAGTAGGAAAGCTCAATGATCTCCTTTACAGGATATACACTATGACTTTGAGAATACCTTTGCTATTCTACATTGAGCCTTCCTTATTTTATGGATTTCCATTTATTTCTCATTCCTTTCTTCCTCTCCAACATTGCAATTCTACACATTACCTTCACACACCCTTCTACATGGAGGAATGGTGAACTTCCACAACTCACTATGCTTTAACCTTCCACATATTCATGTATAGATTGTATTTCTAGAATTCCAATTAAATCCTTCACCATTAATATTTCTTTATGCTAACATAGAGAGAAAACCTAGTTCCTTTCTTCCTCTCCAACATCACAATTCTTTCTTTCTTTCTTTCTTAGTAAATCCATTTTGCACAAATCATGTGATCATTTTATTCTAATGTAAAATCCTCCAAGATTTGTACTAGAGATGAAAGAATGAATGTAAATCTAAAGTGGTACTATAGTTGTATACAAAACTCCAAATGTTGATTTGTTCCCCAAACCCAAAATGTGACCTACTAGGACTAGTTATTCACAATTATCCCTTCAATGTTGTTCCACCTCCATTTTCTCCAAACTTATCTTAAAAATCAAAGAGATAATTGTATATTTGGATACCCGTTTTGCTGTACTATGACATATAAATGTTTTAGGTATGGTTGTTTTGAATGGAATTCTTGCTGTTACACTATAGGCCCTATTTTAAGCTCAAAAACACCTACTTTTACAAAGGAAGTACTCACAATACCTATCCCCAAACCATGATATTTTGTATAGTATTATAATTTAATCCCTTTTAAGGAAATAAAACATCAATTTGAGCTTATTGGCTATCTAGATCCAAAATCCCCAAATCACCCTCCAAATCCTTACCTAAAGTAGGGCTTCTTCAATGTCATCTCTCCAAAAAAGTTTCAACCTATTGTGAGTTTTTACACCATCCTTTGGAAATGCCAAAATTATTCCAATAATAGAATATAGCCCTGCAATGGCTAGATCTCTGGCTGCTACTCGATAGCTATGAAAACCATTAATTTCCCAAGCATTTTTAGTGATCACCTATTACTATTTCATCCCAATCTACACATTAGTATTTAGATATAATATTTCACATATTTAAGGATAATTATTTCATAGGAATTAGTGATTAGATCCATGAGATGATCTCCATTTCCATCAAAAACTCAAAACTAGTCAAATGAAATTATGGAACCCTTCAAGAAAACATCAAATTTTAAGTAAACTCAATGATCTAAACTTAAATACATCAAATACTTATCCATAAAATTATATTATGCTTCCAAGACTTTATATAATGAAAGGAATTGAAAGAGATCAAACAACCATGAACAAAATACTAGTAAAATGGAGTTTTTCAATATATTTCCTTAATCAATCCATACAAATTGCTGATGCAATAGTACATCTTTTGTCCCTATGCCTTGCCCAGACTATATAGGCTGATTTACAAGTTCCACAATCAATTTCATTTGTTTGGGTGTGATTAGAAACTCATTTAAGCATCTAAACTAGTTTTCCTTCCAAATTGCTACTAGCTGTTAGGATTTAAAAATTTAAATTTGCAATTTAATGTTTTACAACTTTATAATCATTTTAAACCTTAAAAATTTAAATATGGATCTCAAATGATCCTTTATTTTTTCTAAAATTCCTATTAACCCTTTCCTAATTTATTTAACCCCATATGGCACTATTGGTCATCCATTACATTATTTGGTCCTAGGTTCCTTATTAGGGCCCTTAGGACATTTTATCATTTGTGCATTATTAACCATACGATATGTCATTATTGTCTCCAAAACATGAAAATTAACTTTAATTGGTGTCTTCATGCCTACTTCCATGCCTTCAATAGGTCTTTGGCTTCAAGAGCTTTGAGAAGTGTCCCTACATCACAATATTTGAACTACATATGAAACTAAGTTTACTAATGCTCATCTAGAATTGTGGACCATCATACACCATAAAAAAGAAAACATTATTTAGTTAGGATTCAATAATGTATATATATTTTTCTCTTGTTGGGCCCTTATGATCTACATCTCTATAGTGATATTTTTTTGATGAAAGCTTTTCTTATATATATATATTGTATAATTCATTTGATTTGTATAGATGTCACCCTTACTCAAGAGATAGTAATATTTAATTATTTTATTATTTTAAAAATTATATACAAGATATTACTAATTCTTGTATGTTTATATTTGATATAAATTTATAGCCCAAATATTTTCCTATGAAGACAATCCATACCTAGCAATATGAACCCATACCAAAATAAGGTGACAAAATCGTTTGAGCATATGATACTCCTAATTTTTTTTGTACAAAATTTTATATTTCTTCATTTCTAATTAGACATTCTTGAATGTTAACATCCATTTTTTAATCCTCTTTTTTTTTTGCTTCATCCATGTGCTCTTTCTCCTATCTAGTATTTTGTCTTTGACTAACTTAGGCCAACTACTTTCTTCCATATGTTGGGTTTTCTTTAGGTATCTTAATGGTTGCGTCATTATTGAAGATTCTAATGTGAAGGTACTTTTCTTTTCCAATAAGATCTCTTAAATAACTATTGTTTTAATTTTGAGGTTGGTGATGATTAGATGCTTAACTGAGAAACCCTTATCTCATATCTATGACAAAAAATTGAGTCTTACAAGCCAAAAATAGGGTGCTCCTACACCATTCTCCTCCACAAAGAAAGAAATTGTCATGGGACTAAGTAGTTGAGTATTGATTCCTCTCTTCTTGAAGTTAGTTTCAGGCCCCTTTATACATTGTTAAATTTTCCACATTGAATGTAACTAGAATCTATGATGATTTTACATAGCTTGTTGAGAATTTTGTAATTAATGCTAATGTTTTTTTTGTCTTCTATTTCTATTTCATAGATGTCTAAATTAATTAAAGAAACAATTAAACTCTCTATTGCATTTGCATCAGACACTTTTTAATTATTTGTGAGTCGATCCTATTAGTGAACATATTCAAGAAAAAGTGGCAATTAATATGTTGGATATCCTTTACTATTTATGTTTCAAACAAAAATTAAAATATTATGCTTGTGTCAACCAAATTAACGGAGACAGTATTAGATGTTAATCATGTCAATCTCTTGGTTTTAGGAAATCTAGAAGGAGGCCCTAGTTCAATATGCAATCTCAATTGATATGCATAGGACATCGGGTGGAGCTGAAAATTGCAACATGTTTGTATTTTTGGTACAGGTCATTAATGTAAATGTGATGCATTTTTTCAGCTCCACCTATTGTCCATGCATATGGAACATTGTTGCACGTACATTTTCATTTCAGAGTGGTTGAATCTTATTTTGGATGGGAGGGAGAGATACCAAATACATATAGATGCTTAAGTGGCTACAAATAATGATTCTTCACTATTTACTTTATAGTTCTATTGCCGAGTTCCTTATTTTGACTATTGCTACATTCTAGATTTTGATGTTATTAAGAGTAATGTTTTGTTTCCTTCATTGAAATGTGTCATGCCTTCATTCACTAAAATTGATCTCTTCTAATTAAAACCATATTGGTAACATGATGATATTAGTCTTCTTAAAGTTATTGTTATAACACTATAGATCCTAATATGCATATAACACACTCACCAACACAACAAAACTAGAACATATCTTGAAAATTTTCAACATCTTTTGTAACACTAATTGATCATGATTTTGTTGCATTTAGTTTTAGGGTATCGAGAAAAATATAGCTATATGAGAAATCGAAGCTATAGGGTAAAGAAAGCATCTCTCCATCATTTGAGGGTAATTCTAGGTAAGGACTAAATTTATTTATGGTTTGAATTTAGAAGGAAAGTATCAATGACAATATTTTTTAAGATTCCTGCATAATCTTTTTTTTTTACATATTTGGAGGTGAATGAGGGATGCCAATCAATGACCTTCTCCTTCTTATTCCAATTGGATAGAATGTTATTAAGGCTGCTGTAATTGTAGTAATCTATAAAGGATAATAATGTATTATAAAAATATCTGGTTGATCCCTCCTTGAAAATATTTTCAATCCCATCTTATATCTTGCAAGGATGCAAAGAGATATACCCCTCCAAGCATAGATTGGTTGGTTATAAGTGGGTGTTACACACAATATTTAAATAAGGATAAGTTCTCAACTATTTTTAAGATACAACTTCTCACATCATCTACACTCACAAGTGCCATTTTTCAAAACTCAACTCCTTAAAAACCAAACAAATAGGATTCTCATTAATTATTAAAAAAAACTAGGGCTATCATCGAATTTGTTTTTACCATTATTCGATCTATCAATAGTCATTGTCATTGATGACATGGCAATGTCATCGAAATCTCATAGGATTCTGATGATGTTTCAATGAGGTCTATCATTGATGGCATGAAAAGCTCATCATTACCAATCTTCTAATCATCGAAGTCTCAAACTTTCCTATTAATGGTCTGACACTACCTTGTCATAGTGATTGGGATCATTTTTGTTAGAGATTCCCATATATATATATAGCCTTGGATTTTGTTGAAATATTTTTGATAAAATTATAGAAACACAATTTTTTGACCATTTTCCATCAAAATATCAACTAACCCTCATAAAAAAATAGGTACAAATTTATTAGTGCATTTAGCTCAACCCCCTCCAAACACAAGACCCATCCATGAAAAGAGATCCCCAATTAGATCCAAACCAACCCTTCCCCCAAAAGAACATGCATCCAAAGAGAAGGGGGAACTATTAAAAATATCACATGACCAAAGATAACCTCAAATAGATATAATGCAAGGATAGAAGTGCTAAGAACATCCACCTCCAAAGGTGTAACCCAAAAATCAAATGAAATCACCGAATATTTCCAAATAAACCCTTCCCCAAAAGTTACACATGATATCCAAAGAGAAGTGGGACCTATTAAAAGAGCACATGGTTAGGGATAACCTCCAATAAAAATAATATAGAGTATAAAAGAGTACCAGCTAGAAAAACACCTCCCAAGATCACCAATATTGTCCTCTTGATCACCATCCTTTCCTCTACACATCTCCAAATTTGAAAAACCCTTTGCCACTCCTCTTCTCACTTTTCCTACTCAGAGCCATTGATATTACTCATAAACAAATTGTTAAATTTTTTATGGACACATTCTCACTATTATGTGTTATTTATTATTCATAGAAGAGAATTTGAACATTATCATTTTTATTTTTTAATTGATATTGTTAGAAGACCAAAATTGATATCTATAATCTAAAAGGGAAGGCATTGGACACACATAATTTTTAAATAATAGGAAATAAAAATGAAGAAATCAATAACATATAAATAATTTTTATGTTTGATAATGAACCTCTATTGTGTTATTTGTCATTGCTTTTAATAATATAAAATGTAAAGTTATTAATATTGTGAGAGTGGAATGAGTTCTACTAGAATTTTTATTTGGTTTCCTCCTTAGTTCCTTGCACATGTCATAGTGAATTTTTGTACCGGAGGTTTTGAATTAATGCTTGTATTTATCATGAAATTAGTGAATTGACTGGTTTTCAAGGCCTTTCTTAGTTTTTCCAATTATTTATTCGATATTCTTCCAAAGATATTGTCATTATATTCAAATCTTAATACTATCATTAAATGAATTCACCATGCGAATGCTTACAAACTTTCAAAAAAAGATATAAAGTAGTGTATAAATAGCTTTAAATTTTTATCCTTGTGAGTTAATTTATAGGAAGAGTCACCTTGGAAGTATTCATCATGGACTAATGATAAAATCATGGACCCCACATGGGATTCTACTAGCTACCAAAAAAAGTCTTTAAAAAAAAAATCATTTAAATTTTTATGGAGTCAATAATGCCCAAGCGAATCTATTCTAGGATATTTTATTTTTTTTCTATTCCTTTCTCATTTTCAACCTTGGACATTTTTTTTTTCATGGAAAGTAAAGTCTCTTCATGTCTTGATCTAGGTTGAATTCATGACCTTACTTATGTCTTATCTAAATTATTGTCCTAGATAATGGCTTCAATGGGTATTTTTGCTCATGTTGATTAATTTAATTTTTTATCAGTGCATACTAATCATTGAGGGTAGCTTGAAGTTGGCCTCTTGATGGACCACAAGGAAAATGTGCATATTCAAATTTCTCAATCTTACTACAATTTCTTATCACCACTTAGTTCCCAAAAATTTCTTCATAAACTCCTATGAGCAAACTAACCCTTCTCAAGGATATGGTTTTCTATTTTTTTATGTTAAACTACATAATGAATTAAAAAAATTCCTAGAAAGTGACTTCCAAATCTTCTAGGAAAGGAGTCTCAATTCCTTAGTTTTTAAATTTTTTTGATTGTAAAGGTTAAATGATGATGTTTTCTACTATGTAGAGCATAGCATGGTTTATTCCCATGCCATTCTAGTAATGTTGATAATACCTCTCCCCATTGGCAGATAAAACAAGATCTTATATCCTAGTTTGATGCGTTTAGAGCATACACAATTTATCTCTCAATATAGACAACTATGAAATATTCAGATTGGCATCTCTCTTTCTTAAAAGGATTTAATTCAAAGAAAAAACCTATCCTTTATGGGCTAGATAGAAAGGAAGTTCTTGATTACTAATTTGAACTATATTTCTTATAAGGCCTCACAAACCTCCCTTCAAGATTTTTTTTTTTGATAGGAAAGTTCTCTTTAATGATTTATATATTAGTTCCCTTCATAAGAATAATTTTGTGGTCTTTTATCCTCAAGTACAGATCATGACAGGTCAACCTTTATTTTTTAGAACTATAATCAAACAAGGATTGTGCCCATAGTAGAGTCATCATATTTCTCTTGCCTATATATATTTGGATACTTTAATAATCTCACCCCACTAATAAAGTTTTTTTTTCAATCTTATGGTTTTGTACAATCAATTTTCTAAAGAACCTAATTTTTAATGCTCAAATTATGTAGTTAAAGGATCCTATATTTGGCATTGTATATTTTAATCAACTTTAGCCTCTACTTGTGTTATATGTTGGGAGTTTTTATCTCACTAACTCATCCTAAATAAATGAAAAATATTTTCTATGCATTGGACACCTAGTGAAAGGTAGACATTATTAGTTATGCATAGTGATTTTAAACCGTAAAACTAGATGTTCACTAAATGAATAAGATGGTATATGTGGACAAAATTATTAGCCAAGCTAGATATATTATGATAAATACCTATTTTAAATGGCATGATTCAAGTGTAATACTTATTCTATTATTCCAATTGGCATTCCTTTTCGATTGAATTATTTTTTAGTGTTGTATTTTTTTTAAAATTTTGCATTTAGATTTTCATTGTATGGGAATTCACATAACTCTCAAAACTATGAAGGGTCTAACTCTTCCTCAAAATGGATTTTCTTTTTCACATGGGCATGCATAAAATTATTCACTTTTTTATATCCTTGATCCATGTCTACTTCATGACATTCTCTCTTAAGTTGTGGAATAGTGCACCATGATTCATACTTCTAAGTTTATGTAAATATTTGGGCGCTATCTATATTTCTTTTATCATCACTTTTCTTAGTTCATTTGAGAGCCAAAAGATTCACATTCTTTTATTTCCCTTTCATGTCAAGTAGGAAGCTATAAGCTACCATTCAAGACTCCTAATCAATGGGATCCCTTGGATATAATTGTTTACAAAAGTGTGCAACATTTTTAGCATACAATTATAACTTTTTTTGAAATCGTGCAACAAATGTTTAGTGATGATTTGATTTTTGGTAGATCTATGAACATAGAGTCCCCAAGAGGGACAAGAATATTACATAGGCCTTGATAACCACCAAGACAACATAGGAGATGCCAAGATTGACGCAATAGTTTTTTTTTTTTCTTAATTTATATAAATTTTATTGAAATGCATTATATTATTCTAAATAGTTATGAATATGTTTTCAAGTATTAGAAAATTAATTTCAAGTGTGAATTTTTGTACATAATACTTCATATAACATGGATTGAAAAAAACTCTTGATTTTAAAAACATTTGACACTTGAAAATTTAATATCTTGATTTCACATGTGGAGTAATTATTTGACCTATATTTTTATTGGATCTTGGATTAATATTTTTTGAATCTTTAATATAAGGGACTGATAATCTAGAATGGTTTTACATATCTACTAGGTTTTCTAGATGTTTTTAACATACTTACAAGTTTTATAATGTGTTTCTTATACTAATATTTTAGATAATTAGTTATAATGTCTTTTTTATTTCATGCAATAGATATATATGTTTATATATCTTTTCAAAAATATAATAATATGTATACATACATCTTTTTAAATGAGTAGAAAAATATATGTACACAAATTATGTATATAAAGTTTTAGAGCATATAGTCCTAAAATATACATTTTTCAAAAGTGATTTATACATATGCTTTATGAAAATAAAATTCCACCATGTCTATATTGAAATAAATTAAAGATTTAAAAGTTGCATTTGAAACACTATATTTTGTATTATTGATATTTGTTTTGGTTCAATTAAAATATCTAATTTTTAAAAATCTATTGAATAATTTTTTAATTATGAAAAAAAAGCCTTAAATTTTAGACATTTCATAGTTAATCAAGTTCTTGTAGGCACCCTTCATTCACTAATACTTTGTAATTTTTTAAAATATATTTCAAAATTTTGTTCAAATATTTATCTATTTGATCATTAAGAATTTTCTTACTCATGATCACAAGACTTTTCTTTTGTTTCTTGACTAAATGACCCATTGATATTTATAAAAATATAGAGTGTATTTTGTCAAATTTTTATAATTCAAGATTATAAATCATATAAAAACACTTGAGTTTTTGGTTATAAGGCACTGAATAATTAGTTATAAGGCATTGAATAGTTACTAATAGCTTTCACCTTAATTTCATATAATGAATTAACTCTATTCCTATTAGAGATTGGAGTCCACTTGTGAGCCACAAGAAAAAAAAATCAAGGTCAATGTGATACTCTTGTTGAACCAAAATTATTTTACTTTTCCTAGCATGTTTTGTATCAAGGGATCCCTATGAGTAATTATGTCACTCAAATAGACATTCCCACTCATAATATTCCATTTTATCTATGTTGAGTGTCGAGTCCCCATGCACCTTCTACTTTTTTCCATAGATTTTCAAGCCCTTTGTATGACATGTAGTATTTCTTGTAGATTATCCTTTCATTAAAAGTTAACTTAGATATGTTAGAGTTTAACAATGGATATCCTTTTTAGTATATGGAATTATAAAATTGTGAATTTATTATTTAATCATAATTATTTTATTGTAAAGTTACCCAACTTTATCTAAATATAGTTCTCTAAATTAAGTTGCAATCTAATAGAGTTACAATTGAAGTTGCCCATCTTGATGAGGTGTTAGACCATTGATAAAATGGATCTTATATAGTATCTAAGGTCCCTCCTAACACAAGTTATTCTCATGTGTATTGTGAAAAAAGTGTCTCTCATTGATATTAAGTTTATACTCTAATGTTTACAAAACCAAAGTGAGATTGTTGGTGTCATTAATTATGAGGTTCTTATCACATGGGAAATTATTTTAATGTAAATTTGAAATATATTCACGATCTATTTTGAACAATACAAAGGGGTATTCAATGTTGCATTTTTAGGATAATGGTATGGAGATGTTGGACATCTATTGTTATTAAAACCATAAGATGTTAAAATCAATTAAATTGGATATATCTAGCCTTGGATTGATTTTTTGAAGTACTCATGCCTAACGGGATTGTTTTTAGTGTGAACTATGAACCTCTACAAAGGTTAACTAAACCCATTAAATCTATTCTCAACCCCATTTCTTCACATTAGCATTGATTTCTATGTATCCAATTTGTCTAGTAACGGCTCACGCTATTTTTATATTTGATTAAAATTGATAAATTCAGTAATAAGTTTATATATGATAAAATCTAATTACAAAATCAATATCAATTTTCTTCAAAAGAATAAAGGATCATTTCATCATACTTCAACGTGAAAGAATCTAAAATTACTAAATATGCCCATCTACTATCATATATTTATACACAAAAAGTACAATAATATTTTAATTTTTTACTTTAGCTTACAAAATACACATTTGTTCTTTATACAATCACATTTGGATTAAAACCCCATTTCTTCACATTAGCATTGATGTCTATGTATCCAATTTGTCTAGTAATGGCTCACGCTATTTTTATATTTGATTAAAATTGATAAATTCATTAATAAGTTTATATATGATAAAATCTAATTACAAAATCAAAATCAATTTTCTTCAAAAGAATAAAGGATCATTTCATCATACTTCAATGTGAAAGAATCTAAAATTACTAAATATGCTCATCTACTATCATATATTTATACACAAAAAGTACAATAATATTTTAATTTTTTACTTTAGTTTACAAAATACACATTTGTTCTTTATACAATCACATTTGGATCAAAAAATATAATTGAAATAAAGTTAAGAGAAAAATTAACCTAAGAAAAAAGGAATTGAATAATGAGATAATCATTCCCCATATATAAATAATTCCATTAGAAAATACTATATCATTCTCCATTAATATATTTGAACCTATCACAATTTTAATAAAATGCAATCAATTAATAAAATAAAATTTTAGCCTATTTGACCTTACATTTCATTATTATATATTTCATATTTTTATTAATTAATTATTAATAAATATATAACAAGAATTAAGTCATAAAAAAACACAAATTATATTCTATCATATGAAGCTAATATCAAAAATTAGATTAATGTAAATTACAAATCTATTATCGATCATTCTGATTTAAAAATAATTATCACACTTAAAAAGAAACTACACAAATATAAATATCATATAAATAAATGACTTAAACCATACATTAATCATAATGAATATAATGTTTATTACTTTCCCATCATAATTGTCCAATACCATCTCAAAATACCACATGTTCTCCTATATTAAATCCACACATGGTAAATTTATTGCTGAAGACCATCTCTAGATACCACATGCTCTACTATGTTAAGTCCACACATGGTAAATTTATTGCTGAATACTATCTCTAGATACCACATGCTCTACTATGTTAAGTCCACACATGGTAAATTTATTGCTCAATACCATCTCTAGATACCATATGCTCTACTATATTGAATTCACACATGCTAAATTTATTGACTAATGTTTATAGAACACTGTCCTCATCAAGCAACTTGTTTGTTCATCTTCCCCATTGCTTCGAAACGTGGCTCTTTTTCCTCATATTTTTGCTCCACATAAACATTCATATAGTCACCAAATAGGTACTTTGGATATGAGCATAGTTCATGGGTTGTGTCCCCATTCATTTTAGTGATGAGTTGAGGAGCAGGGCTCACCACTGCATTATATGATGGATTATAGAAGGACGCCACTGATAACCGGTTTCCATCTTTTGTAGGAAGGATGTGATGCCATGCACTCTTATATCTGCCATTGCTCACAACTTCTAATTGATCGCCTATGTTGACAACTATTGAGTAGTGTAGAGGTTGCACATCAACCCAATTACCATTAGAGAGCACTTGAAGGCCAGGCACCTCATCATCTTGGTACAAAAGAATGAGGCCACCTGCATCTGTGTGAGCACGAATACCCCTTATTAGGTCTGGCCTAGGGCACGGAGGATAGTGGCTCACCTTGGTACCAAAGAATGGCTTGTCAACCCCTGCAAATACACTCTTAATATATCCTTTTTCCAACCCTAAATTTTCACTTATGATTTCCAACAATTTCTCTGTCAGTGCAAATATCTGGCTGCGAAACTCCTCAATTGTCTCCCTACATCAAATATATGGATTACTATGTTAGAAATTTGACAATGATTTGGGTTGAATAAGATAGAAATTTGTTGGCCTTCTAAGGATCTTCTTTTCTTTCATACAAATAACCTAATCTTCTAATTTGAAAAGTAATCTTGATGTTTGGTAATTGTGATAGGGACTAGACTATTAAAGCATAGCTTATATAGAATGAAATGATTTTTACAAGACTTATCATTCTAAACTCGTATATATTGAAGGATACCATTTATATATAAAGGTTAAATAAAATGATGCACAGTAGACCTATTAGTATTAGCTGAATATTGCACGTACTTGAAATTTTTGGGTTCCGAGGGCCAGGAATTTGTGTCGCTCATCTCCTGCACTTGAAAAACATCTTCCCAGTCCATGTTCTCAATCTTTGCAACACTGTTTTCTTTATTTTCAGCCTCAATGGCTTCGTTCAGTGCTTTTACAGCTAAAGAATTGTTGAAGATTTGCTCTCTGTTAATCTTATATTGCTGTGAGCAAACCTCCTTCACACGGTCCATCAGACCATGGTCGATCCCATGGTTTATAAGCTACACATTTAGAAACGAAAAAGCCTTCAATATCATTTAAGTTGTATAACAGTTTATCAATCCTACGGTTTAAAAATCACACACTAATTTTTAAACCAAAAGTGTTAAATAGTCAAAATTGACTTTTTTTTTCCTTTATCAACCACGTAAGATTGCAATGAATAGTGTATTGGTTTACCAATTCAAAAAGCTATATTGAGAATGTTGTTCAGATAGATTACTTTCCGTATTCAAATGAGTTAATCATGTTATACACCTTTTATATTTAATATGTGAGGATGTACATTTAGTTGTATTTATTAATTGATTGAAATTAGGAATACAACAATTAAAAGTGCAATCAGATTGTTAAATAGATAATATGTAATTAGATTATTATTATAATAAACAAGAGTTGTGATACTCTTGCTTATTATATGTTATAGTATCCATTATTTAAATTTATTTATTTTTATATAAATTAGTATCAATTAAACTAAGATCTATATTTTATTTTATAGATTATTACATCAACAATTATCATTTAGAATATTAAAGTTTGTAATCTATTAACAATTGTTTGTTAACTAAAAAATAGACACAATTAATAAGTTATGTCATATCAATCTTTGAAAAAATACACAGAAATTTATTCTTTGTCAATCATTCAAAATTACAAATTTTAAAACAAAACAATATCAATCAAGCTATGATCTATACTTTATTTTACATATTGTTATATAGACTATTATCGTCCTAAAAAGTGAAATTGTGTAATCTATTAATATTTAGCTACAAGCCAAAAAAATAGATATAAAAAATGAATTATGTTGTATAAATAAAATAAAATAAAATTATTAAAGTTATTTTTTATTAATCAGGTAAATTTACAAATAAAAATAATAGTATCAATCAAAATATGCTCTCTAATTTTATAATAAAATGAGAAAAAAATTCTAAAACTAAGGACAAGACACCTCACAAAACACACTAAGGATCATAATCTAGAGTCAAACAATTACATCTCGTACATGAAAACAACAAAAGCAAAAATTAAATGGCACCAATAAATAGAACCACCTTGTAACTTAGGAATCAAACTTTAGTATGCGATGTTTAAGCTTTTGTATGATTTGTACCAGTGTTCATTCATTCAATCTAATTTTCAGTTTTGAAAACTATAACAATATCAGCAAGAGCACTCAATCACAAGTTAATTTGCGCTTTAAAAAATATAACAATATCTGTTAGAATACTCTATCAATAGGTGATTGTTTTTGCTCTTGCTACTACAATCTCAGATAAGAAGCAGTCATATTTACCTGAAAGAATCCAGGAGTCTCACAAGCCTCTGCTATTTTAGCCATAATGGCCTTCCTCTCCGACCCATCAATGTTCTTTAAGTCGATCACAGGAACTGCCATTATTATTTTTCTCCAAAACTCAAAAAGAATCAAACACTAATCACAATTACACAAGGGAGAAGATGGATTAGCTCCTGCTAATTTCCATACCCCTAGTACCCTATTTATATCATATTTACCTGCCTCTGGAGCCAACATATGGCCAGCCAAGGCTGCTACCAGCCGCCATGAACTCAAAGTCTTTGGTTGAGTTAATTCACGTGTAAAAACTTTTTCCAACACGTGTATTTGAATGAAAACATTTTGTTACAATTCAATATACGATTCTCATTTTTCCTATGGGCTGCGTGATTTTTTTCAAGGTAAATCTATTTGTTTCTGGATAAGGATTCTCAATTTAGCCCATATTTTTGGTGTGTGTAGAAGAATTTACATGTTAAATTTGTATGTTGACAGTGATCATGCGTGGAATCTTGTTCTATTTCTCGTTATTTTGGGTATGAGAGAGACACAAGTTGTAGGAGTCAGTCCATTGTCATGATATTTTTCTCCGGCAAATCAAGCTATTTCTTGGAACGTTTTAGAATTTTTCCTTGAGAGGGACTTTAGGTTGATTGGCAGGCAAATAGGCATGAAGTTGTTCTAGAGTGGTCCTACAACACCAAGTTATTATTTTAAGGAAATGAAAAAATAATTATTTGCAATTAGAAATTAAATATAAATTCATAAGAACAAAATATCATTCAACAGGCATGTAAGGAATTGTGTAATATTTTGTGAGGTTTCATTATTATTATTTTATATGGTGACTAGTCTAAATGATCATACTATTGATTTTAAAATTATTTTACACTTAAGTGCCTAGAAAAATGACTTTCAAATTGTGTTGTATATAATTTCAAAAATATTTTTAGATTACATGAGTTCATTATATTCTTGTAGAATGATTTTTTACTCATGTCCCTTCTATGAACATGTTTATAGTTCATTGAGTTCTTCTTGGTTTGTATATGGAATCTATTTAGACATCATCTAGATCTTCACCAAATAATTTATTTTTTCCCATTTTAATGAAGTCAAATCAAGCAACACTAAGTTTTCAGAATGGTACCTCACAAGTTTTCTCTTCTTTTCTTGTCATCTCTTATTTGGCTCAAAACTATTATTTATCCAACAAATGATCTTTTCTTTGCTTGACTTTCATAGGTCATTGGAGAAGATTTGTTCATGTTTCTCGTAAGAGGTCCCTTTTCATGTTCATCTTTATAAGAGGGTATGTATCTATTTTCATCTTCCCAAATATATTTGTGGAGAAGAAAATAATCACTAACCTTAAGACAAGATAAATTCCTTAGGGATGAACTACCCCTTGCACCATCTCACTTTAACTAATACTCCAGTGAGCACGGGGGTTAGGAGAACTAATATGACACACTCTGAATAAACATCTTGCACTTGTGTTATATTAATATGTATACTATAGAACCTTGAAAATTTTATAGTGCATCGAAGTCCATTAAAATTGATAGATATAAACATAATAGGGTAGCTTTAAATGTTGTGATGATGTGAGTATAAAAACCTAGATAATTTCATGATATGGTAGCTAAAGGCATCCATTGACACAAGTAGAAAATGATAAATAGTTTTGTGATAGGGTGAGATAGATCATGTTGATATGAGTAGTGAATATTATAGAAATGAGAAATACACC
This sequence comes from Cupressus sempervirens, assembly GCA_028749045.1. Classification (NCBI taxonomy): domain Eukaryota; kingdom Viridiplantae; phylum Streptophyta; class Pinopsida; order Cupressales; family Cupressaceae; genus Cupressus; species Cupressus sempervirens. The sequence continues at coordinate 945,426,646 of CM053787.1, forward strand.
TTGAAGAACACCTGCATGCAAGAACCTATCATAGATGAGGTTGAGAGAAGAAAGGATAGGGGTTTGACTCTAACAATATATAAGATTGTATTATTAGACTTAAAGAAGAGTAAAATAAGTAATAGATCAATCCCTATAGGACATCAAAAACCTAAAAGGGAAACCCTAAGAGCTAAAAGTATTTAATAAATAATATAATTATTAAATGTGACTAATGTAAGTGCATTCAAGTGAAATCTTAAGAAGCTAGTGAAGTTAATTTAATTAATACAATAAAATTAATAATTTAATGTAACAAATATTATATAGTATTATGGTTGGATTAAATTTGATAGGATAGCATATTATCCCCACAAAGAAAAATGAAATAAATCTTTAAAACATTATTTTGTGAGGAAAACATATGATGTAGTAAGACAATGTGGTAATGAGAAAACCAAACCATAATTTTAAAAAAAAAACCTCCATCCTTAGAATGTATCTTGACTCCTGGAAATGAGCATGTGACATTTTAAGTAAAGATTAACACATTGTGGCATATCAACATAAATGATGCTTCGATGGAATATCACATCCTAAAGTGTGACCCATGATATCAACAACATCCAAATAGAGACAAAAGAATCCAGTAAATTAGTGTGAGACCCTAAAAGAGGGGGAAATATATCTGATATAAACCCTTTTAGGAATATTTCATTAAGGTCAATATTACTCAAATCTAAAAATGTAGGACATAAGAAAAAGGAAGAAAAAAAAAAGTGGGTAAACATAGAAGGGAAGTTTTAATGCCCCACACACTTTGCATCATCTCCAAATGTCAAAAATAAAATCATGATAATAGAATAATACTTGACAACACATAGATGGAGGTGCATGATAGATAACCCTTTTGGTTTCAACAAAGTGTCATTAGATAACTTTGGTGGGGGTTGAATCAATTATAACCAATTATCCTATAGGCCTTCAAAACAATTTTGTACCAACTTCAACTTTGTAAACTTTTAGATCAATAACTCAGTAACCACATCAAACATGATAATTCAAAATTATAACAACTTTTCTTCAAACTATTATCTCTTTGTTTCTTAATATCCAAAGTAACATAGCAATCATCCATCTTATACAAAGTTGTAGCATTAAATAGTTAACATGAAATAAATTTTGCAACACAATAAGCAATCACACATTTGACACAAGTATTTAACATAAAAACCCTATAAAGAGAAAAACAACTTGGGAAATGACAACCCAAATTCTTTCACTCTTCTTAATTTAGCTCTATTAAGAGCCAACCTTGTTAAAGGTTACATGCACATTTTTAGGGCGACCTTGTTGGAAGGTTTTCACCAAAGATTATCTAGACCTTATCACTCCTTGAGACTTCTAAAGAGAAATTTTCTCTAAAGGATTACAAATTTACTATTGAATATTACCACATAGGCTTTCAAAGACTTGTTAGGTCCACTTGGCTAAGATATTTTATTGCTGCAATGGTAAGAATGTAACAGCCATATGATATTTTTGTTTTGTCACTACCTTGATTTTTCATATCTCGACTTCTCTTTGTCTCTTCCTTCTAATCTCTTTCTAGCTAATTCACACACTCACACTTTCACTTAACACTTCCTCTGCTTGATCTTCTCAATACTATACTACTCAGTCCACCTTCTATTTTCTTCATCCAATTCAATTCACATTAGAAATAATTCAGAAATGATCAATGACATCAGTGAAAAAAAACATCCTTTTCATCCCTTTAAAAAAAGATAACTTTCATCATTCCAGAATCTTCTAGATATTATTGCTTAGTAACAATCATTGATTTTACATTCAATGAACTTAGACACTCATAAAATATACTTCCTTCTTGAACTTTGTGCTCCATTTCAATTTGTTAAGTATTTTCCATTAGATCTTCTTTGAATTATTCTAGTCATTGATCTCATAACTAACTCTATCCTTATCTTATAGAATTCTCGAACATTCTTAATTTTCAGCAAATGTTGGCCTTCAATGAATATTCTACAAACCTTTTCTTCATGTTCATGCTCAGTGAACATTACAACTTTCTTTGTCAATACTTGACTCACTTAACACTAAAATTACTTAGTTAACACTAAGCTTTGACATTTCTTTCTTAGGTACTTATTGACAACTATAATTGCTTGGTTAATATTATTTTCCTTCATTCACTGTATAAATTGTCTTGCATATACATCTTTATTAAGACCATGTAGAGAAATCAAACCAATATTATACTATCAGATTCAAACTCATTCAAGTACACATTGAATATCATACACTTATCAACACTTATATCATCATACATTCTTTAAATCCTCTTCATTAATCAAATGATATGGAACTCTAATAAATTAGCATAATGTCTAACCAACTAAGGCTTGACATCAATGACAACATGACAACTTATGCATTGATGAAACACATAAACATAAGATTTTACATTACAAATCATTATGTCATAAGATAATCAAATGTATGTATTGATAACAACATAGCTCTTTAGCTCTTTGACTTTATTGAGGTTCTTTACAACAAGTTTAGCATTTCAATCACAATGTCCACATTGAAAAAGTCTCTACCTTTTGGTGTACTTCACTTTCTCTTTAGCAAAATATTTTCATATTGTCTTCTCCCTTTGACTAGTGTTGGAATTCTTTTAGAATAAATGAGAGGGGAGGTGAATTAGTTATTCAAGGTCCAGATGTACAAATAAAACTTTTCACAATTTTGTGAACCCATAAAACACTCTGATGATGATGCATGCATTCATTGTGTATTAACCACAAATGAATATGTTATTGTTAAATCAACATGCAAAAATGTAAAGCATAAAACACAACATATCCATCAACACATTTGACACAATAATTTAATGGGGAAACCTAGTTTGAGAAAAATCACCAGTAACATGCTACTCCTTTTTCACTCTTTTGAAGTGATGCCTTGTTAAAGGTGAACCCCGTTGAAGGTTACAACACACACTATTAAATGTGACTCAGTTAAGGGATTTCAATCACCCTGTTGAAAGTGATCCTTGTTAGAGGACTTTAGGCCATTCACTTGGAATGCCACACTATTAAAGGATTTTCCAATGACTATTAGGTCAACCTTACTCCAAAGGATTTACCCTAATCTAATACAATTGTTAGAAACTAATAGTAGAGCTTTGATCTGATACAACTTACAACCTTACTTGTAGATTATAGATCACTATTTAGTCCTCAACTCTACTTGGCTTCCAATCTTTGTAGCTCTAACAACTTGTTCACCCTTCAAGCATTCATCCTCATTAAGCCTTCTTGCTTAGTTCACCATTGTAGACTTCTTCTCTTGGGTCACTTGATGAAGCAAACCCTCTTCTTTCTCCTTGTTAGATTTTTGCATCTAAAACTCTCTAACCCCTTTGCTTCATGACCAGACATCCCTATATATAGGAAATTAGAACTCTTTGCCCACTCATTATCCATCACAAAAATTAGGATTTTTGATGAATTAGGTAGTATACAATGTATCTACCCCATATCTTGTCTTCTCTAGAAACTTTTTCGAGAATCCATTTGAATTCACCTCCAAAATGGTTTACATAAGGTTCTATGCCTCTAGCTCATCAATCCTATCTTCCTCTTGATTCACAAGTTCCAAGAAAACAAACTTGTTGGCTTTTATTTAGAAAATCTTTGATCTTTTTCATAATGGAGTAGCTCAACATTATCAATTTACTAATGCTCGACACATACTATATTACTTGGTATCTACTGTAAAATCACTCAGCATCAATTGGATTTTACTAGTGCTTGACATCAACTGAAAATCACTTGGCATCTACTAACTTGCTCAACATCCACTAGAAATTGCTTTCACTTGGCTCCAACTGACTTTTTTCTCTACTTTCACTAACTTTTCTCAGCACCTTCTATCAAATTGGTCAAGCTTAGCAAATGAACTTTGTTCAACCTTATTCTTCTAAACTTTCTAAGTGTAGCCAATCATTTTGTAACCTTAAGTAGATCATCAATAAATTATATTATCACTATCTTAATCAATTCTTGCACTTCAATACATAATCATAACTCAACATCAAATCCTCCTCATCAATCAACTAAGTGATAGTGCTTGAAACATATAAGTAATTGTCTTACTAGCATGTAGCACATTTGACATCAGTGACAAAATAATGATTGAAACACTTCTTCAACATTTTTTCTACGAAAATGATCTTTTCAATCATATATCAACAATCTCCCTCTTTGGCATTGATGGCAAAATAAATTGATGAACTAGTCAAACAAATGATAAATTAACTAGGTTAAAATAGTAAGGAAATATCTAAAAGAAATTTTGTGAATAAGACTTCTCCTTCTATCAACAACTCCCTCTTCTAATTAGGTTACAAAATTAAAATCCCTCTTTTCTTTTGATCCTTCCTTTGAGTGCTATCTACTTTTCCCTCTTTCTTTCTTACCAAACTAAACTTCTGATGTACTTTTTCCTTTGATCATCTCCCTTGATCAATTTACTATACTATCTCCCTCTTTGAAAACAATGCCAAAGACATATACTCAACACTTGGCATCTTGATATATGCAGACATAGGCTTTTTTAGGCTCTTCAAATTTCTCCCTTTCTCACCTTGCTTGTGACTAATTTAAAATTCTAGCTCTATGATTACTTTAGGCAGTTCCTAAAGTAAGCTCCACTACATCAATTTGTATGAAATGAATGTCAGCTTGTTTGATGTAGGGTACTCCCCCTATCTTTTACATAGCCTTTGATAAGGGTATCATCCCTAGTTTTCCTCTCAGATACTCATAAACATCCTTAGGTAATGCTTTGGTGAAGATATTGACAATTTTCTCCTTTGTGTTGATATATTCCATCTTCACCTCTTTGTCTTGAACCAACTCCCTTACATATTGATACTTTATTGCAATGTGCTTTGTCATTGTATGCATTATAGGACTCTTTGATATATTTATAGTGCACTTGTATTATCATAATAAAGTGTCACTAGTTTTGTGATTTCTTCCTTCATTCTCTTAAGTAATTGTTTGATCCATAAAATGCTTGTGCAATTAATAGTAGTAGCAACATACTCTACTTCAGTAGTAGATTGGGAAGTACAAATCTACTTCTTGCTTGTCCATGTAACAAGTCTTTTGCCTAAGAAGAATGCTCCTCTATTGGTGCTCTTTCTATCATCAATATTTCTAGCCCAATCAGCATTAGTGTAGGCTTTCAGTTCAAACTTTTCATTCTTCTTATAGTGTAAACCATACTTTTCTATTCCAATCAAGTATCTCATTATTCTTTTCACAACCATCAAGTGATTCTCTCTAGTGTTAGCAGAGACTCTAGAAACTATCCCCATAGCTAATGTAATATTAGGTCTACTATGTAGTACATATTTCAATTTGCCAATCATGGATATGTATAATGTTTGATTGACCTCAACTGAATCTTTATTCTTTGATAGCTTGAGTGTTGTTACCATAGGTGTATTTACTGGTTTTGAATTCTCAAGTCCAAATGTCTTCAATATCTCCTTGACATATTTTGACTGCATAATATACACACCATATTTCATTTGATAGACTTGTAATCCCACAAAGAATTTGATCTCACCAAACATTGACATTTTAAACTCTTTCTTCATCTAATTTGCAAAATCTTTACACAAGGCATCTTGTCCTCCAAATATTATGTCATCAACAAATATTTCAGATAATAGTATACCTTTTTTTAAAAATCTATCTTCATGTACAAATTGTTGTTATTATATGTCCTTTCAATCTCTCATACCATGCTCTTGGTGCTTGTTTTAATCCATATAGGGCTTTGGGCAATCTACATGCCATGTTCTTGTTATTTTTATCAACAAAACCTTATGGTTGTTCTATGTAGACTTCTTCTTCTAATATGTCATTTAGAAATGTAGAATTAACACCCATCTGATAAACTTTGAAACCTTTATATCCATCATAAGCAAACAAAATTCTTACTCCTTCCATTCTTGCAACACGGACAAATGTTTCTCCATAATCTATTCCTTCTTCTTCTACATACTCTTTGCAAACTAGTCTTTCTTTATTTCTTGTCACTTCACCATTCTCATCTAGCTTGTTTCTGAATACCCATTTTGTGCCAATCACATTCTTGTCTTCTGGTCTAGGAACTAGACTCCAATTCTTGTTCTTTTCTATTTGCTAAATTTCTTCTTCCATAGCCTTGTTCCTTTCATCATCTTCCAATGCATCTCTCACTGTCTTAGGTTCCTTCATGCTTAACAAACAAGATTCACTTCTTAACCTATTTCTTGTCATTGGGCTTGCATCTTTGTCTCCATTGGTTTGATCTAGGCTCAGTTCTTGTGGTTGCATTTTGTCTCTCAGCTTCAGTATCACTATGTGCATCTCTATTAGGTGTTTCAACATCTCTTTCATGTGTGCTACTCTCAGAGTCAAATTGTGCATTCTCCTCATTTTGTAACTCAACATCTGAATGTAACTCCACATTAATAGGATGTGACTTGGTAGTTGCTGAGATTTGTTGCTGGTTTGCTGCATGATTTGTAGCATCTTCTTTAGTAGGCACTCCTTCATAGTAGTATAAACATGACTTATAATCTTTTGATTTTTTGTAGGTTCAACTTCATGTGCTTTTGTAAACTCATCAAAATTCACATTTGCACTTTCCACAATTTTGTTAGTGTTAGTATTTAAACACTTCTAAGCTTTACATCTTGTGGAGTAACCAAGGAATATACCTTCTTCATTCTTTGCATCAAAATTTCCACTCCTAACATCTTTAAGAACATGGCATTTGGTTCCAAATACCTTAAAATATTTCACATTAGGTGGATGACCATACCATAGTTAAAAGGTGTTGAGTGAGTACCTTTCTTTACTTGCACACAATTCAAAGTGTATATAGGAGTACTTAAAGCTTCTCTCCAGTATTTTAGAGCAACATTTTTCTCCATCATGAGTGTTTAGGAACAGTCCATTATAGACCTATTTCTTCTTTCAACAATTCCATTTTATGGAGGGGTCCTAGGTACAAATGTCTATCTTTTGATTCCTTTGTCATTGTAGAACATCTCAAACTCATGTGAAGTGAATTCACCTCCTCTATTGAATCTTAAGCATTTCAAAATCTTACCTGTTTCTTTTTCCACTCTTTCCAAGTACCATTTAAATATTTGAAAAGCATTTGATTTTTGTTTTAGAAACATGACTATCATCATTCTAGAGTAATTATCAAAAAAAAACATTATATACCTATCTCCTTTGTAGCTTTGCACTTCAATAGGTACACACAAGTCAATATGAACAATTTAAAGTATTTCCTTAGAGGTATGAGCTTTACTTTTGAAGCTTGACTTTTTCATCTTGGCTAGTTGACATTGTTTGCACATTATATTTTTTGGTTTCTTCAACTTAGGCAAACCTCTAACTCTTTTCATGTTACTGATACTTATCAAATTATCAAAGTTAACATGACATAGTCTTTTGTGCCAAAGCCATACATCATCAAATTTTGCAACAAGACAAGTAGCATCTTCTATATCCAAATAGAATAGATTACTCCTAGTTTGATCAGCTTTTCCAATCAAGTTTACATTTGTATCATATATCTTGGCTGATTTGTTCTCAAACTCAACTTTGCACCCCAAATTATTCAATTGTGACACACTTAACAAGTTATAATTCAATCGTTCAACATAATAAGTATTGTCACATGAAATCTTGTTGTGAGCTTGATAGACCCTTTTTCTTTTATCAAACATGGTGCATCATTACTAAATCTTACACTATTTCCATCATAATAGGTTAAGGTAATGAACTTACTTTTGTCTTGAGTCATGTGATGTGAGCATCCACTGTCAATGATCCATTTGTCATTCTTGTTCACACAAGTCACAAGTGCAGTTGCCTCATCCTCATCTGATTCAACCTTCATTGCAACATATACCACTTCATCATCATTTTCATCAGAGTCATGTTCATTAGCAATGTAGCATGACTTCTTTCCTTTATCTTTGTAGTCTCTTCCATCATCTTCTCTTCATTTTTTGTGTTTGTTCCCTTCTCTGAAGTTTTTCTATGTACATCTTGTAGTAATATGACTAAATTCATTGCAATTAAAAAAAATGATAGGTATCTTACCTTTGAATTTACCTTTTCCTCTGTGAAATCTTCTTAGTAACAATGCTTCCTATTGTTCAATGTCTTCCTCATTTGTACTGCTATCACTGGATGCATACTTTTTCTTTATTTTCTTCTTCTTTGGCTTTACCTCCTCAAAATCCTTCCCTAACAATTTTTCTTTGAAAGTTGATTCAATACTCTTTGGTCTATAGTTGTTAAAATTAGATAGCTCAAAAGTAGTGAGTCTACCTACTAGATCTTCAAGGGTTAGATCATTTCCTAGTATATTAACTCTTGAATTGCAAACACTCTAATGGCATACATAGGTAGCAATGTTCTCAAGACTTTACTTAGCACAATATCATCATCTATTTTACTAGTAGCACCTTTTATTGCACTAACAACTTCTTTTATTCTGGAAACATATTGAGTAATATTTTCACCTTCTTCCATTCTCATGTCATCAAACTTACCTTTGAGACTCTCTAACTTGGCTCTTTGAACATTTTTGTGTCCTCCATAGATGGTGTCTAGGGCATCCCACATCTACTTTGCATTCTTAAGGCCTTTTATATCATCAAATTCAGCATAGCTCTGGGTAGAGGCAATCTCCAACATTTCCTAATTGTGTTCTTTCTTTTTCTTCAAATCTTCAGTAGTTAGGACTACTACTAGATCAACATGTTCTACTAAAGTGCAAGATTGTGCATAGTCTCCAAATCCTCCAAGGTGTAGCTTCATCAAACTTTTTCGTGCAAGAAAATTATCTCTATTGAGCTTGGGTACCTCTCTTTTTGACATCTTAATCCTCTTAAGCAACTATGCTCTAATACCAACTGTTGGAATTATTTTAGAATAACTAAGAGGGGGTTGAATTAGTTATTCAAGGTCCTGATGTACAAATAAAGTTTTTCACAATTCTATGAACCCATAAAACACTCTCATAACCATGCATGCATTCATTGTGTATTAACCACAAACTGATATGTTATTGTTAAATCAACATGCAGAAATGTAAAGCATAAAACACAACATATCCATCAACACATTTGACACAAAGATTTAATGTAGACACCCAATTTGGGAAAAACCATCAGTAACATGTTACTCCTTTTTCACTCTTCTAAAGTGATTCCCTATTAAAGGTTACAACACACACTGTTAAATGTGACCCAGTTAAGGGATTTCAATCACATTGTTAAAAGTGAGCCTTGTTAAAGGAAATTAGGCCATTCAATTGGAATACCACCATGTTAAATGATTTTCCAATAATTGTTAGGTCAACCTTACTCCAAAGGATTTACCCTAATCTAGTACAATTATTAGAAGTAACATTAGAGCTTTAATCTAATACAACTTACAACCTTACTTGGAAATTACAAATCACTATTCAGTCCTCAACTCTACTTGGCTTCCAACCTTTGTAGCTTTGAAAGCTTGTTCACCCTTCAAGAATTCATCCTCATTAAGCCTTCTTGCTTAGTTCTCCATTATAGACTTCTTCTCTTGGGTCACTTGATGAAGCAAACCCCCTTCTTTCTCCTTGTTAGATTTTCACATCCAAAACTCTCTAACCCCTTTGTTTCATGACCAAACATCCCTACATATAGGAAATTAAAACTCTTTTCCTACTCATTATCCATCAAAAAAATTTAGAGTTTTTGATGGATTAGGTAGTATACAATGTATCTACCCCATATCTTGTCTTCTCTAGAAACTTTTCCTAGAATACACATGATCCTATTCCTCCATATCATCAATCTTATCTTCCTCCTAATTCACAAGTTCCAAGAAAATAAACTTGTCATCTTTTATTTGGTCAATCTTCAATCTTTTTCATAATGCAGTAGCTCGGTATTATCAATTTACTAATGCTTGACACATATTGTGTTACTCGACATCTATTATGAAATAACTCAACATCAACTATATTTTACTGGTGCTTAGTATCAATTGAAAATCACTCAACATTTACTAACTTTCTCAACATCCACTAGAAATTTCTTTCACTCAGCTCCAACTAACTTTTTTCTTGGCTTGCACTAACTTTTCTTGACACCTTCTATGAACTTGGTCAAGTTTAGCAAATGAACTTTGTTCAACCTTATTCTTCTAAACTTTCTAAGTGTATCCAATCATTTTGTAACCTCAAGTAGATCATCAATACATTATGTTATCACTATCTTAACTGATTCTTGCACTTCAATACATAATCATAACTCAACATCAAATCCTCCTCGTCAATCAACTAAGTTATAGTGCTTGAAACATATAAGCAATTATTTTACCAGCATGTAGTAGGTTTTAAATTAGTGACAAAATAATGATTGAAACACTTCTTCAACAATTTTTCTATTCAAATGATCTTTACAATCATATATCAACAACTAGTTCATCTCCCATACTATATCGCTCCCCCAAACTAGCTCAGTATATTTTCTTCCCCTTTGATGATAATTCCAAAGCTATCTATAAGTTCTAATGTGAAACTTATAAAGCCTTGTAGCTATACTCCATATCTTGCATTTTCTTGTTACATTAGTGTCATTACATTCACTTTCAAAACTTCAAGAAATAGTCCCTAAATAGTGACCTCTTGCATAAAATCTAGAAAGATATATCTTTTCATTCATAAGGTGCATCACACTTCTTTTCTTAGTGAATCTTGGATAGAGGAAGGAACTCCTAATTTTCCTCTTAGGCACTTGAAAGAATACTTAGGCATTGAATTTGTGAATATAGCTACAATTTTCTCCTTGGACTTCAAATACTCTAGCCTCACTTCTCTTGTACTTTCTCCCTTAAATAATCATACTTCATAGATATAAGCTTTATTTTTGCATAGATCACAAGACTCTAGGATTTTTTTTATTGTACTTATGTTATCACAATAGATAGTGACAGGCTTAGTAACTTCTTCTTGTAGTCCTTCCAATAATTACTTAATCCAAACCATTTTAGAGCAGTTAATTGTAGCAGCAACATACTCAACTTCAGCTATAGATTGTGATGTGAAACTTTGTTTCTTTCTCAACCATGTAATCATCATTTCTCCTGAAAATAAAGCTCTACCACTTGTACTTTTCCTATCATCAACATTTCTAACCCAATCAACATCAATGTAAACTCTAAGTTTAAAATCATCTTCTTTTTTGTACCACAATCCATATTCTTATGTTCATTTTAGGTATTTGATTATCCTTTTAATATTATTCATGTGTGTTTCCTTTGGATTAGAGGAAAGCCTTGCAACTATATGGACTACATATGCAATATTAGGTTTGTTTTACACAGCATACTATAAATTCCCATGTTGTAATGATTAAAATAATTGGGGGAGGGGGGGAGTAAATCAGTTAGGTCCATATGTACCAATTACACTTTTAACAACCTCAAACAACTTATTTGAACTCATAAATCCACTCAAGCAATATAACAATTCATCAATAAGTCAACATATTCATCATGTCACTTAGCCCTTTAGTATATGTCAAATAATAGAAATATATAATAGTAAATAGCATGCATTAATATATGGTTCTAAAAGATAAGGAGATGGGTAAAGATTTTTTCCACAAAACTCTTGCAAAAACTTTGAAGAAGATTGTGTTTACTAGGAAAAAGCATAAAAAGAAAATGGATGAGGATGAGCATTTGTATGAATAGGATTCTATGGATAGTGATGTGTATGTTGGCTACAAAAAATAAAATAAAGTAAATGGGGTGGACAAGAAGAGGAAGGATATGTAGACTTTCTAGACCCCTATGGCCAAGAAATAAGCTATGGTTGTCATTTCATCAGAAGAGTATAAGGAGGATGAGGGTAAAATGAATGAAGATATTCAAGAGGAGGATAGTGGCAAGACTTCTAAGATGACCAAGAAAAAATAGAATATTGGTAAAGGTAAGATGAAAGGTGGGAAGAGTTTGGTTTCTCCACTAGATTTTATTAAAGATCATTATGAGGATGCTTCCACATTAGAGGAGCAAGTTATTGTTTCAGTGCCCACCTAGATTGCAAACACCAAATTTGTTGATGAGACCCTCACACCTTTGAAATGTAGGAAAATGGCATGGAAAAATAGGAGTATGGATATGGTGAGTTTTTGGATTATGAGGGAGAAGATTAACCTAAATTTTAGATAGGTTGAACTAGGTAAATTGGATCTCCAAGTTCTCATTGATCCTTCTTTGATCATTCTCGGTGATAACATCAAGGAGGATGGAACAATACCAAGAATGGTCTTTTGGATAACTTTAGGTCCATCAAGTGAATGTTTCATCAAGTTATTCACTTGAGGGATAGAATGGGAACTGTGGAAGGGATAATTGATGGTAATAACATTCAAGATGTTGTTGAGTGAGAGAAATCTCATATGGATTCTCTAATTAACATGGCCATTTTCTATAGACTAGAGACCCAAGTGTTGGAGTTGGATTTTACCGTGAATGGTATTGAGAGCACCCTTAGGAATATAGAAGATCAAAGCTATAAAATCCTTAAAGCCTTTAATGAACATGTCAAAATTCTCAATACTAAATTGGAATGTAGTCCAAGGGAGAAAGCTATTATCATTATTGATAAAGATCAAGGGCTTTATGTACAAGGAGGATGACTAGGGAAAACACTAGGAAAATTCATGTTGGGGTCTCTTTGGATATTAGCCAAATTAAAGAAGTAGCTGAGAAGATAGACCAACTAAAGGAGTAGGCAACTAAATTGATCAAGAAAATGGGTTAACTCCCACTTATTGTCTCTCTTCCTTTTCTTTTGGTATCTTTTTGTTTCTTTCTTTAGATTTTTTTTCCTTTTATAGTTGGCTTTATTCATGTTCCAGCTCTGTTTCTTTTTCGTATGATTTATCTTCAAAATTAATGTTATATCTTTAGTATAGGGTTTAGGGCCCCTTCATAACCTATTTTCCTAATAAAAATAAATAAATAGTAAGAATAATAAAAATAACATTCACACAACTATAAGACCAAGATTTAATGTGGAAACCCAATTTGGGAAAAACCACCAAGTAACATGCTACCAATTTTCATTCTTCTAAAGTAAGCTCTATTAAGAGCTAGCCTTGTTAAAGGTTACAAAACACATAGTTAGGTGTGACCCTATTAAAGGATTTAATCAACCTATTACAAGTAACCTTGTTAGAGGTATTCAAATCATTCTATTAGAATATTACCTTGATTAAAGGATTTACAATATGATTGTTAGGTCAACCTTGATTAAAGCATTTTACAACCATAATGGTTAGAAAATAACAGCTAGGTTTGATCTGATAAAATATAACTCACTTAAACAATTCAAATATCCATTTGGCTCATTCTTGCTTCATCAACTTGACTCCATCACATTCTTCATCTCTAATCTACTTGACAAGTCTTCAAGGAATCACTCTCCAATAACTTCTCACTTTCTTCTGCAACTCTATTATTCACTTATCTTGTCAAGTTCACAAGTCCAACAACCAAAAAAAAAATAAAAAATCTATTGTGCCTCCTTAAATAGATGGGTTTGATCTTTTTATTATTAAACATTACCATAGATCTTAGGGTTTCATCAGACTCAGTGAATCTATTCATCATTTTATCATTCTTTTTCTTTCTTGAAACTTTTGGAAACTTCTCATTAAATCCTCACCTTATATTTCTTAACAACCTTAGTTCATACATTAAATATGCTAGCTCATCAATCCTTATCTTTTATGCATTTTAACTCATTTGTAAATTCAATTGTGTTAGACTCAAATATTGATTCTTTCACAAACTATTATTTTACTGAGACTTAGTCATAACTATGTACTTTAGCTTATTCATTAATGTGTATCTTTGTCTCTATTGATTTTATCTCACTCATCTTTGTACTTAGTCAATACTTTAGTTTTCTCTTTATTTTGCTTTTCCATAACAATCACTCAGCTAATACTATTTTACTCAGCTCTAACTTAAGTTCTTTTATCTTATGCTTCAACTAATTCATTGACCTAGTAAATAATCACTCGGTAAAGTTTAGTGTTTTAATCAACTTCTCTTTTACACTTCAACTAATCTTTCTTCTTCACTTTATGAAATTATCAAACAAAATATTATATTTTCAAAGACTAATTGATGAAGTGTTGATTGTAATACCATCATACTTACAACTCTTTACTCAATAACTTAACTAGTTTACCTTGTTATCTTCTCTTTTCAAATCCTCTTCATCGATCAACTAATATGGTATTTTACATTGTTATAAAATATCTTACCAATAAGGTTTGACATAAATGATAATATAATGATTGTTCAAATTGTAGTTTCCAACAATCTCCCTCTTTGGCATTGATGGAAACACCTTTAGTTACCATGCAGTGGAAAATGTATTATCTTGATTTATCACTATCAGATCCCTCTATGTTTTATAATAGATCATCATTAATTTCCTTAACTTTATTCTAATTCTCATCCATGCAATCTCCTTTATGCTTATTTACATTTCTCCCTCTATGATACCAATTCTAATTCTTCAATGTAATACCAATTGCAATGACTCCCTCTTTAATATATCTCTCATGATGGTAACTTAGTACATATCTTCAAATATTCATCCTCTCCCTTTTTATCTTTAACTTGTATTGAATGGTAACTTGACAACATATTATCCCTCTTTGACAACAATTGCAAAGAAATCATTCACTATACACATCATCGCTTATCACTTATTGTACTAACTAATATTTGAAATTATCCCCCTCTTTTGATGTAGGAGCATTCTAGGTGTAAGAGAAATCTTGCATCAACCAAAAATATTTCATTTTAGTTGTTTGAATAAGGGTTGTCATAATGTATAGTTTTTGTTTATGGAGGCTTTCTACTTAGTGAGTTAGTCATACGAGCTCAAAATATCCTTATTTTAGAGGTGGATGTTCATCTTGGATATATTAGCTTACCAGTTGAGGCTCAACATCATATCATGTGTATTTATGGATTTATTGTATACTTTTTTGGTTTGCAATTTTGGTATATAAACTTTAGGTTCATAGTTGAAGTCCTAAATGTTCTTGGATTAGGCCCAAAAACTCAATGTATGGGCACTTGTGTGGATTCAAGCCTGTAGATCAAAAGTTGAAGTTTTTTGAAATTTTTTTATAAATCCCAATCAAGGCAATGGTTTGAGAGTTATGGCCTTCCAAAAATACACCGACCAAAATATCAATTTTTTTTTGTAAAAGGTGTATTTGGCTGACTCTATATGTATTGTTAGGGTCTATTGATCCTAGGTATTAAGTTTGAATGTTTAGAACCTTCCTAGGAGGCATAAGATTTCCAATTCAAGAAATGCTCGAGCATTGTCTAAAACAACTCTAGGTGATAGTTTGCAGCTTTGTCTTGTAGATTATTGTAATGAAGGTGCCCAAGTGGGTTAGCATATTATAGTTCTAAATTCTATAATTTTGCATTTATGATGATAATAAGAAGCCCATATTTTATTCTTACAAATTGCTATTATTTTTGTGCTTCTATTATGTGTTTATGGTATTAAGAAGAGTTCCCTTCATCAAGTGGTATTAGAGCTAGAGTTCTTGCATGTGTGGAAAGATCACTCACTATGAGGCAGTTTGCACCAAGACCATGGTTTGGCCTAAGTGTTTAAATATATCATTGATTGTGAGGCAATTTGCACAAGGGTTTTAATGGAAGTACAAAGATGCTTACACTAACAAAGTGTGGTGGAAGATCCATAGGTGTTACACCTAAGGGTTTTAGAGCTCTCTAGAGGAAAATGCAAGAATTGCAAGAGCACTTATGCATAGAGGAATGAATCTAGTCGTAGGAGAGGATGAAAGTGAAGATGAGAGAGAATAAGGAAACATTGATCAAGTAGTAGAAGATGAAGTTTTGAACCCAGAGGAGGAAAATATTTTTAAAGCCATTTCTAAGATTAGAAAAAGACCTAAGTTTGATGTTCCCACATTTTTCATGAAATCTTAACATAGAGGAATTGATTGATTGGATCGATAAAATTGGAAGAGTACTTTTAATATGAAGATATTGAAGACCTAGATAGGGCCAAGTTTTCAAAGGCCAAATTGAAGGGTCACACAAAAATCTAGTGGAAGGATATCCAATTGGAGTAAAATAGAAGAGGGAATGAAAAAATATCTAGATGGGATTGAATGATAACTAAAATGAAGTGACAATTCATTCCTGTGGACTATATGCTTGATTTTTCGAAGAAAATGCAAGGGTTGAAGAAGATAGCAAGATTTGTTCAAAAATATACCAAGGAGTTCTACCAAGTTCTCATAAGAACTCACCATGCAGAAGCTAATAACGAGAAAGTTCCCATTATCTTAATGGGTTAAGGCCAAGCATTCAAGAGGAGTGAGTCTGGTTTAAACAACTAGTATTGAGGAGGCATAATAGTTTTCTCTAAGAGTAGAGAAGAAGTTGAGAAACAAATATAATATCAAAAATAGAGCTAGAGGTCATGGTGGAAGATCTAGTGGATGATGTTATGGAGGCCAAAATGATGATTAGAAGAACAAGGATGAGGCATGTAGTAGCAATTAGAACTAGAGGGGGAAAAATTCCAATTGTTTCCATGATCAAAAGAATAGATATTAGATAGGAAGAGGCATAGTACAAGGACCTAGAAGAGGAGGCTTCTGTGGGAAATGTTTTCACTATAGAGAAGAAGGGCATAGAACATTTGATTGTTCCCAACCCAAAGGAAGGAAAAATCAGAGAGAAGAAGGCTAGGCTAGAGTTGCACATGTTGATGAAGATGCCAAATCATCACATTTTGAAGATGTTGAAAGAGAAGTCTTAGTTAACAAAAGAGTCCTATTGAATGATGAGAATGAACCCAATCAAATAAGGAGCTTGTTTTACACCAGGTATAAATGGAAAGATAAGTATTGTGATGTGATCATTGATTATGGAAGTATTGACACTTTCATGTTAAAAATGATGGTCATAGAGTTGAATTTGAAGAGGCACAAACACCTGTGTCCATACCATATTCCTTGGATGTCAGATGACCACATGGTCATGGTTAGTGAGCAATGCTTAGTGAAGTTCAGGATTGGAAGCTACCAAGTAAAGGTACTTTGTGATATCATTTTTTTCTCTAAACATTGCACCTCAAATGGATCCTAAGATTTGATCAATTTGAGTAATATGGAAACACTCTTGTGGTAGTGGGTGTACCAAAGTTATGAGTGAATCTCTAGGTTATAGACTAGTTCCTTATGATGCTTCACCTATTTGCTTCTTCAAACATGATAATAAAATTTAGAGAGAAAGGGATAGAAGGAGTACTTGAAATTAAAACCTAAGGCTAAGGTGATGCACCAAACCTTAAGATGAAAATGTTTTTGACCAGACATGAGGAAGATTGAATAAAGAAACAATTCAAGGTCCTTATTGTGTTCATTTTTGCAATGCAAGCTACTAATCTGATATACTTTTGTGACTCATTTTTGAGCCCTTGAGTTTGTGTCTTAGTATTTATATATAAGTCAGGTTTGGAATATTCATATAGGTTACAAGTTGTGACATTGTGCTTTCTTTCAAGTTTTTGTTAAACTATGAATGCTATCATTCCCTTTAACATCTTGTTTAAAGTCTATCCTTCTTGTGAAATATTTATATACAAATATTCTGAGATCAATATTGTGCCAACCCTTAACTATTTAGAAAAGCTTCCTCATGTCTAGCCAACAAAATTCACATCTTAATGTTTGGTGCATCACCTTAGCCTTAAGTTTTAATTTCAAGTATGAGCCTTCTATCTCTTTCCCTCTCAAGTTTAATTTCATGTTTGAAGAAGAAAATAGGTAAAGCATCATAAGGAATCCACATATAACCCAAAGATTTACTCCTACCTTTGTTACACCCACTACCTCAAGAGTGTTTCCATGTTACTTAAAGTGACTGAATCTTAGGATCTAGTTAAGGTGCAACTTTTAGAGATAAAAATTCTAGCATGCCCAGTGTGACATACATTTTTAGCTATTGAAGTATGATGGAAGCCATTTTGAAGTCCATACATTGAGAATGTGTGTATTATTCTTAGTGAAATCAACTTTTAACACCATGGTGACTCTGTGCATCTATTTGGTTTCATATAGACCAAGTGCTAGTATGTGTAAAGATCATCTCTGATGATTTATGTTTTCAATGTTTTATATGAGATTATTTAATTGAATGCTTTACCATAGATTCCTTTCGTCAAGATCCCTCCCACTTTCCCCCATATCATGAAGAGGCTATCCTTACCCCTTCCATCCCCTATATCAACCACACCTTAATTATTTAGACCTCAACTCAAATATTTTAGAGCTTTAGGATCATTCAAATAGTTTGGGATCCGGGTTTGCTGAGTTTTCCAAGTTTTTTTTAACTACGTAGAAAATTCATACCCAGGTAAAAATTATGGGAACTTCTCCTATGTTAATCTCCTTATGACTTCTTGGCTTAAGGAGTTAAATGATGACATGAAAATGTGGGAGAATGATCTTGGTGTCCGCACCATGGTATTTGAGGCATTTGATGTCTTTAATGAGTCTCAAGGGGCTCTCCTAAATTTGCAGCAAGTGTAGAAGGAAGAATCAAGGTAGAATAAATTTGAAGAGGAGGCAAGATTCAAGCTTATTCAAATGCATAGAGTTACAACTATGCAAGCTACTATGACACAGAGGCCTCCAACAAGAAAGTTTTATCAATTCTTCTAGAGCACCCCTCCTATTCTACAAGATAACACACAAGAGCCTCCATCCAAGTAGGAAATTTTTTGACATTTTGTAATGTGGCCCTCCTACCCTACAAAATAGCATAAAAGACCTAGAGGCCCACTCATATGCAACATTTCCAAATCCATCTAAAGAGGAGCCACCCAAACAAAAGTTTTTTTTGCTTCAAAATGAGTGAACCTCCCCAACCTCCTATTCCTTGTTGTAATGGTCAAGAGCCTATATCTCCTTGGCTTGATGTTGAGTTGCTACCAAGGGTGGAGGAGAGAGAAATAGATAACAATGAGGTTTTTCTTATTCTTGAGTAACAAAAGCTTGCTATTGACCCTGAGAACCTACTGCAAAAGGAAGAAAAGCTAGATCATGTGTTACAACAAGAGGCCTCTCATGATATGATGAAGAATCCTTTCCTTTCCTACCCAAAGTACAAGAGGTACCAGTTGCTACTCATAAACCAACAGACACTCCAGAGGGAGAAACCTTGTTACACTAGCTAGAAGCACAATGGGTGTAGTTTGAGGTAGAGCTTGCAAAGAGGCTAGACACCAAGCAACAAGAACATGAATCAATTCTTGTAAGGAAGTTGGTTGCACTAAAAGAAAGGTCTGAGGAAGAACTACAATTGAAACTAATGAGCATGTCATCTTCTACAATAGAGACATCAAAGGAGGCATGTCTATTTCTTTATTCCACATCACAATAACTTTTATAAGTGTAGGAGGCACAACCTCTTTTTTCTAGGGATTTAGATGGGCTTCAAGGGGAATACATGTTGCAGCCACAACATAGGAAGCACATACACCACCATCCATACCATCAGAGATAGCCCTTTCTAGACAAGAAGATTGAAAGGTTGCAGAGCACAACCAAGTGGTCAAAGATGATTCCTTTGACCTTGCACAATCAATAAGATGCCTTTTAAGGTATCTAGCTTTGAAAAAATTCATGTTATCCTTAGTCATGCTCATTCGAGAGCATGAGGGAGAGTTCCAAAAGAAAGATAAATAATGGTTTTCTCATGATCAAGGCATCCTAGTATTGAAGAGTAGATTCTTTGTTTTTAGCATTGACAAGGAGGCACTCCATGCAAGAACATGTTTGTGATGCTTGCTACTATCTTTAGCTTCCCTCATGTATGAGAGAAGAACCCAACTGTTAAGGAAGGGAAGCTACTTCAATAAAGTAGTCAATGGTTTTGTTTAACTTTCCATGTCTATAAGTTTTGTACATAGTAGAGTAGGTGTTTTCTAGTTTTCTAAGAAGTGCATGAGCACAAGCTGTTTCTCTATGAGATAGAAAAGTTTTGAATTTTTGTATTCATAGAGGTTGCAATTTTCTAGTTGTTTGTAGAAATAGGGTTCCTTTTTTCATGACTCCATAGCCCAATGGATTTCTTAAGACCACTAGACCATGCTTAGTAGACAAGCATCCCCTCTAAGTCACCAAAAATGTTAACCATTCCTCCCCCCACCCCCCCCCCCCCCCCCAACCTTCCCCAT
Organism: Cupressus sempervirens; assembly: GCA_028749045.1. Taxonomy (NCBI): domain Eukaryota; kingdom Viridiplantae; phylum Streptophyta; class Pinopsida; order Cupressales; family Cupressaceae; genus Cupressus; species Cupressus sempervirens. Next base: position 945,447,058 of record CM053787.1, read on the forward strand.
TTTTTCCAATATTGACCAATTTCAAAGAACTAGGGTCGCAGCCATGTCCACATTCATCTGACTATTTACTTGTTTGCAATGCAATCCCTAAGGGATAAATTAAAACCTCGGTCATATATTAATATCCCTAGACCTTTAACTCTTTGATGTTTGCATGTTATCCTTATGAAAATTCAAGTTGCAATCATGTGATTTCCCCTCATTGCTCCATCACCCCAGTTTACCACTTAACTATCAAGAGGGCTATGAGAATGTGAAATGGTCAAGTTTGTAGTTAGCATAGCTTCACTACAGTTTATGCTAATATTCAAATATAGGTTGTGATGGTGAAGTAACATTTAGTTTGAAGAGAGTCACATTTTCACATGTAGCAAAGGGCAAACCATGGTTAGAGCTATGAAGTGACAAAAGCCTCTTGTGCACATGTTCATGGGGTTAAAAGATAGAACCTAAGCTAAGGTTGCAAGCATGCAATAGGTGGACATGTATCATGGTGGGCTAGGCTAATTTGAGTACTCTCTCATCACATTGTCGCAAGAGTCAATTTCAAAGGAGTTGCTAATTGAATGAAGACAAATCAATTCAATTGATTTTATTTCATCAAGATGGCTTCATTTTCAAGGTTGTGAAGTCAAATAGCTTAGTCAATTCCAATGTTTTTGCATTATTGTAGGGTTAAATTTTGAACCTAGGGTTAAGGCTACGATATGGTGAAATCTTTTATTCACTTTGTTGTAGGGATAAATTACTAACCTATAGTCATGGAAGTGAAGCTATTAAATACTCTGGATCACATAGTCATAGGAGGTTAAGGGATACCTAGATTTAAGGATGAAAAGTAGTGAAACACCTTTTTCACATCATCACCAAGTTAGTAATAGGGTTAAGAGATTAAGTCATGATCATGCAATCACAGTCAATATAATCACTTTGCATGGTCACAATGATTAGTGGAAGGTATTGATTTTCAGTTGCAAAGTTGTGAACAAAGGAGTAAGAAATTAAGACAATAATCTTTGTAAGGTCATAGGTATCAAGGATGCTATCAAATATTAAGTCATGACTATACAAAAGGAAACACATGGAGTCAGGTTCTAGTACTTATAGGGTGGTGAAAATTTTATGCTTGCCAGAATGTAAGGTGTGATAGGGTGAGAAAGATAAAGAAAACTAATTTTGCATCATCCCACAGTTAGAAGATTGTTAAGTCTAAACTATGGTGATGGTGCGAAGGGCCAATCTCACATTATTATAGGGTTGTGACCATTAAGGATCCAACATGAAAATAGGCCATGATGTTGTAATAGGCATGAAATATAAGATGATTATGATTTTGTGAGGTTAAATAGTTAATGAAGGAAATAAGTTGCAAAGCCACACATAAGGGCAATCAATAGTCAACAAGAAGATAGAAAGTTGGGTGAGATGGTAGAATTTCGAAAAGGACATTGGTTTATGTGGAAAGTTAGATGGTTGACATCATTATGACTTGATGACACAACTTACTTGGCATGGTTGTAGACACCTCATGAAGTAACTCTTTAATGAAAAACTAATTCCTTTGATTGCTTGTAGCCACTCTTTGGTGTTCTCCATGCCTGGTAAATGTAAAGTACATTCCTCCCACCACCTATTTCATCCATCTACTCAATCAAGGTGGTAATGGATGCCATTTATGTCATTCAGAACCAAATTTACATGTAAAGGATCAAATCTTCCAATATGGGGATGTGCATCTAATCCTGATCTCTTCTACTCAACAATTATTGCTCTTATGTAATCTCAACTGTACTTGGTTAGAGTTTGATCTCAATGTAATAACTAAGTTATACCTATACTCTATAAAAGGAAGTTGTAAATATATTTTAGGGGTTCAAATTTTTTCAAAAAGTGATCCTGTCATAATCTCTTAGGAGTCCTTTATGCTTTTCTACATATTACTTGTAACTACTAGGTGGAATGTTGTCAAACTACCTTGGAAGCTTGAATAAAGGAACTGTTTGAGGCCCTTATTGTGTTAATTTTTATAGTGTAAGCTAATAATATGATATACTCTTGTGATTCATTTTTGAGTCATAGATTTGTGTCTCAATCTTTATCTACAAGTGCAGTTTGGAATCTTCATACAGGTTGCAAGTCGTGATATTGTGTTTTCTTTCAAGCTTTTGTTAAACTATGAATGTTATCATTCCCTTTAACATCTTGTTTAAAGTCTATCCTTCTTGTGAAATATTTATGTATGAATATTCTGAGATCAATATTGTACAAAACCCTTAACCATTTAGAAAAGCTTCCTCATGTCTAGTCAACAAAATTCTCTTCTTAATGTTTGGTGCATCACCTTAGCCTCAGGTTTTGATTTCAAGTCCTTCTATCCCATTCATTCTCAAGTTTAATTTCATTTTTGAAGAATAAAATAGGTGAAACATCATAAGGAACCAACCTATAACCCAAAGATTCACTCATACCTTTGGTACACACACTTCCTCAAGAGTGTTTCCATGTTACTTGAAGTGATTGAATCTTAGGATCTAGTCGAGGCACAAATTTTATAGATAACAATCATACTGATGGACATATGTCATATGTTTCTAGGTAGGTCATGGTAGCTTGATAGGTATGCTCTATACAATGAGTGAGAAAATACCTACACTCTAACCAAGGATGGAGTGTTCAACATAATTTAAAGTCATTGAGGGAGAAAGGAGAAAAGGTATGTAGTACTACCTGTAGACACCTAAATTTGATTACACCACTTTAGTAATCCTATTTAGCTATCTTTAAAGGCATCACTAATTAAATTCCTATTTAATTAATCCTTTTCCATCCCCTAGCTAACTAATCTTATTTATTCATCTATAGTGCTAATTGATAAATCAAATAACCTATTATTTTTCAATTAATCCTATTTCTCCTATCTATTTCCAAATCCCCTTTTATTGGATAAACCTATTTGATAAATAAATCCCTCAAATCTAATAGCCCCTAACTTATCCCTAATCCTCCATATGGCCTAAATCCACCCCATCCACCCATACTAACCTAGCTTAGACACTAACTCACCCACCCTCATGAATTCCATCCACTTGCATCCCTCTAACATCCTTAATCTAATCCTAACCCAAGCCTAATCCCCCCCCTAACCTTGTCACATTCCCTAAGTGAAGCTTAAGACTTTCCTAAGCCAAACCAAAGTCTCCTCCCTCAAAATATCCCAACCATAAAACATTATCCCAACCACAAAGCCTTCAATGCTCTTACATACCCTTAAAAGCTCTTACAAGCCATTATGAGGGCCATTTAAAGCCTTGAAACTCCTTTGTTGACTCATCCATGCCCTTTCCTCCACCCACTCACCTTGTGACAAGTGTCACCTCCCTATTATTGCTAAACAAGCACAATCCATGTGCTCCCCTTTGAGTACATCCTAGCCCTCCCTCATCATCTTTCCATCCTTGCATCTTGCCCCTCCATTCCTCCAACCCTTGGCCTATAAATTGAACCTCCCCCCTTCACAAAAAAAATCATCCTCCATGCAAAGTTATAATGCTATTTTGAGAGCACAAACACTAACAAAATACCATTATAATAGCAAAATCACTCCATGACTCCATTATTGAAACCTTACCTCATTCACTTCATCCATCCATCTAAGGTTGAGCATAACTTGTGAGCACACATACCTAAAATCAAGGACAAATCCATTGCATCATTGTTTTATACCATTTGGAGCTTACCATTCTTGGTTGCCTCCATTTTTGGTGATAACAAATCAGTCCTATCATAAGTGTTTACTTGTTTTTAGTATTGAGAATTCCTTTTATAGATTAGTGTTCATTTTACTCTACTATACTAGTGTATACATTTTCACACAAGGGATAGGAAGGTCTCAGCACATAGGGCATAGTCACAGGACAGGACATAGCCAGAGGCAAGACACAAGGATGTGGAGGGATGAGGAAGAGAGCTCTGGGAAAGGAGGGGGATTGATGAGGCCACCACCTTCACCACCAATAGCACTAGGGGTAGGGAGGGAGGCAGAGCAGTTACTAGTGATAGGCTAGATTTTTGTTGTATGATGAGTATTTTGTGTAGAGCGGCCATTTTTGGGATACATGGAGATTTTTTGTACGGGCTCAGACCCCTTTGTATGATATGGACATTGTACATTGAGGGACTGTTATTCTTTCATTTTTTTCATTGATATATAGATCTGATGATTCTAGTGAGAGATGTGTTATGGACTTTGTGGATGTCATTTATATTGTTACTATGTTGTGATATGTAGGATGTGATGTTTGTGATGATATTGCTAACAATTTGTGATGCAGGATGGGATATGTGTTTTGAGATTTATGATTGAGCTTACAGTTTTTGATGTAGGATGTGATATGTGCTATGATTTGGATGTTTTTGATATGAGTTTACTATGATGATGAGGATATGATTTGATTTATTCTAGCTATGTTTTGGCAGATGTGATGTGATAGATGCGGAGATGATTTGTTGTGTGATTTTTGAGATGCTATGTAGGCTATGATCCTTAATGATGTGATGCTTGATATGATAGATAGGATGGGAGATGTAGTTGTGTTGATCCTATAATGTCATGATTTCTTCTTATGATTTTCTTTAGATGTGATGTGAGATGTTCATGATGTGATCCTGAATGATGTGAGTCTTGATATGATATAGAGAATGTACTTTGTGATATACTTTTGATGTGATTTCGGTTGATATATTTTTACTTTATGATATATGATGTGATGTGTTGCTTTATGATGATAAAAAAAAAACTAAAAAAGATAAAGGGCTTACAAAAAAAGAAATAATGTTAAACAAAAGATTTATGATTTTGAAAATGAACAAAGAAATGATAGATGTGAATGCTAGTGAAACAATGATCTATAATGTTAAGGTGAAACTATTTAATAAAATGATGCACAAACATGCTAAGTAATGAAAATCTAATGGTACACTATAATGTATAAAATGGATCCTAATTAAAATGATGACTTGTTAAATGAAAGGAAATGGTGACCTAAGAATGAAACCCAATCTAAATGTTTAAACATGAAACACTAATGAAAGAATGCCTTGATAATGAAATTGAATTTTTGAATGGTGAATGTAAAATGCAAATGACATGATGGACTAAGGATGAAATGATGATAACAATGAGGAACCCTAATCTAATATGATAACTGTTACAATAAGAAAATGTTTATGACACTTAATGATATGATAACAGGATAAAAACTAGGATATAATAGCTAAGAGATACAAGATAAATTATGATGGTAGAAATAGGATAATAAAGTGAGACTTATGATAGTAAGCTAAGGATATATGATCATAAGAGATGCTGACTCTAAGGAGAATGATGTTGGAAAATGAATGACCAACAAACTCACAATCAGGAGGATAATGATGATTAGGGCTAGGATAGTGATTTATGATAGGGATCACATCATGATGAGGTTTGAACAAGAGTTGATGGGCGATGATTTGGATCAAACAATGCTGAGGGTGGAAAAAGAGAGAGTGTAAGGGAGAGAGGTGATGAAAAAGAGGATACTAGGGTTTCTAAAAATAAATGTAAGGTGTAGGGGAAGCTTGAGCATGGGGTACTTTGTGAGGAAGTACCACCATGTAGTGTGAACACTGCATTTGATATAGGATTGTTAGGGATCTACCAAGGTTACTAAGAATGTCAAGGCCTTTTCCCCAAAAGTCCATAGGACTGACTCAAAAAGGCATGCAAGGATTGCCCCAGCATCACATATGAGTCTCAGAGAGATCAGTGTAGGAACGATGCTGGATGATCCACAAGCAAATGATACTACCCAAATGCATCATGTTTTACCTAGAAAGGAAAACATGTTTGAAATATGCAAGGATAATATCTAACTAACTCTCAAGCAGAAAAAGACTATGATCAAAACCATGTCCCTAAGTTGCCCTAGTCAAAACACACCATGATAGAAGAGATCATGGTAACCTTGAGGAGGAAACAACGAAAGATACGTGGAAGCGATCAACCAAAAGAAACAACAAAAGATTCCACAAGGCAAAAAAGGAACCTTTTTCCAAAAGAGATCAACTGATGAGCTAATGATGAGTTAGGAACACAAGATGGTGCAACAAGACCAGGAGAAATGTACAAGCATGACTATATAATGACATGGGAATTTTAGACCAAAAAGACATAGTAGGAGGTATGTCTAGCTGCATTTTCTATATCTGACCTTGTCTAGGTCAAATATTTCAATCCTCTAATCATAAAATTGTACTTTTCTACTCAAAAGTAGGTGTCTCATCCTTTATAGATAACTTGTGTCTAGTTACCATAGGTGTTCCAATGGTTTTGCATGTTTCTAAACCAAATCTTTTAAGTAAATCCTTTAAGTGCTTAGTCTGAGAAATAAAGATCCCTTCTTTATTCTGTACAATTTGCAATCCTAGAAAATATTCCATCTCTCCTATCATACTCATTTCAAACTCTTTCTTCATCTCCTTAGCAAACTTCTCACTTTCTTCATCATTTCCTCTAAAAATGATATCATCAAACCATCATCAATTTATTTCCAATACAGATTATCGTCTGTCATACCTTTGCTATTTCCAAGCTTTGTCAAATGTTTGTCCAACCTTGCATACCAGGTTTTGGGTGCTTTCATCAAGCCATACAATGCTTTCCTCAATCTGCATACTATGTCCTTATCATCTATCAAAGAACATCCTTCAAGCTGCTTAATCTACACTTCTTCTTCAAGTTCTCCATTCAAAAATGTTGACTTGACATCTATATGATACACTTTGAATTTCTTATGTGCAGCATAGGCTAAGAATAGTCCTACTACTTCTATTCTATCCTCTGGAACATAAGTCTCTTCATAATCTATCCCTTCTTGCTATGAGTAATATTTACATACCAATCTTGCTTTCTTTCTTACAACTTTTCCTTTTTCATTCATTTTGTTTTTGAATACCCATTTAGTTCCTCACATTCTTGTCTACTGGTCTGGGGACCAATTCCTATGTCTCATTCTTTACTATCTAAACCAATTCCTCTTTCATGGCTTGTTTCCAATAATCATCTTTACTTTCTTCATCTGCATTCTTAGGCTCAACTTGAGATGTCAAGCATAGTTCTTCATTGACTCTGCTTCTTGTCATCACACCTTTGCCTTTGTTTCCAATGATGTACTTGGATGGGTGATTCTTTATCATATTCTTTCTTGAGTAGGAGTTTCTATCTCAACTCTTGGCTCTACTAAAGGATCTAAGATTTGTTCCTACCTTGGCTCTCCTTCATTCTACAAATCATTGTTAGTCTCAAGAAATACCTCATCATTCCTTGGCTTAGTAACAACATCATCATCTGAATTATAATCAACTATTCTCTTTGTATCTAGAATTTCTCATCAATTCTCACATTTGCACTTTTCATATTAATAGTCTTCAAAGTTGTTTCTTTTGATACTTGCTCTTCATTAACCAATCTAGACTCATTAATACCATCTTTCAAGGATCTTTTCATACTTGCACTAAATTCTTCAACTTAATTAGAGAGTAGATTCTTTCTAGCTTTTCTCAATCTCTTAGCATATTTACTTGAAAAATGACCAAACTCTTTACATGTCCAATAAACAAAAAATTTCATACCTTGCGGTTCTCTCTTTGTAAGTAGATCAATACCTTCCTTTGTCTTTATGTCTTCTTCTGATGTGGATCTATCTTCACTTGTACTACTGTTCCTTTGTATACAATAGAAGGATTTTAGATCTAAAAACTCAATATTCTGCTATTTACACAAATCTAGTAACTTGTCAAGAATCTCCATCATTCAAGTGTCAAAATTTCTTCTATCAAATGTATGACTATCTTTCCTGAACATGTTTTCCATGGATCTCCTAAAGTTGTTAAACTTTATCTTCAAGGACCTAATGCTCTGATACCAAATGTTAGAAAAAATAGTCCACTAAGATAACTAAGGGGAGGGGGGTGAATCAATTTTCTAATTATTAAAACATTCATCTTTTTTAAACAGACTTAACCACTCAATCAAAGTAAAAACAACCATAATAAAATGTGCATAGACAATTACACTAGATATGTTGACTAGGGAAACCCTTGATCATAGGGAAAACCTCGATGGGAATGATGCCCACAAGATGATGTACTAATATAAATATTCCTTGTTAGAGGATGGACCCAATTAGGAGTCTATTACAATTAGTACATAGAGTCCCTGTTAGGAGACTTTGAATCCCTATTAGGAGATTCCAACCCTATTAGGAGCTATGCCAACCTTGTGATGGGAACACAACCCAACAACCAGAATAGACACAATAGAAAAAGGAAATTATATTAACTAAGAAAATAAGCTGGTACAAACAGTGCAGAGAAAATAAACTCAAAACATGCCCTGCGGGCTTACAATAGCATAAATCTGGAGAATATTTCTCCTTTTAGCACCTCCTCTCAAGCTCCAATCCCAACTGCCTTATACAATGCCAGGAACCTCCTTAAATAGACCCCGGAGGGTTAAGGACTAGGAGTACATTCTAGAAAGTGCTAGTGGGCATCCACCGACAAAATAGAAGGTTTCGGAAGCTGCGTTAGAAGTCGGTGCAATTCTAGAAGAATCCAGAAACGGTAGCCGAACTTCCGGGAGGCATAACTTTTGAACCGTAACTCCGATTGACGAACCGTTTACATTTTCAGAAAGCTCTCGAAGCACTCTATAGCCCTATGGACCAGCTTCGCTCGTCCCCCATTTTTTGACCCTTTTCGAGGTCATTTAATGCCCCAAACTTGACTCTGAAGCATTCTTAGGGGGTCTCCAAAACTCGAAAAACTGCAATAACTTTCAAACCGTGGGGCCTTTTGACCTGATTCTTTTTCACGAATGCTCTAAATCTTGATTACATTCATCTGGCCAAGTCACACCTTCTAGGTCACCAAAATGATGGTCAAATTGCATGCTCCTATTTTTTCGGGATTTTTAAATGAACTGATAGTTGAAGTATGAGAGTTGGAACCTTTATTTGAGCCAAATGGGTATCCAAAAATGCAAAGACATAAAATAGAAACTAAGTCTAAGTACATTTTTTTGGGTGACACAGGATTGCCCTTATACCTCTGGATGCTCCTGCATCAGACACCCAGGGTAGATTGAAAAGTGACCCTGTCACTTTATGGATGGTAGAGGAAATCCCAAATGGGAAACCTCAGCTGCTGAAATCCAAGTTGAGTCTTCGATCGGTCGTCCTTTCCATTTGACCAAATACTCTTCATACTGCCTGTTTCTGGTACTCCTACCCACACGATGATCTAGAATGTCTTCTATCTCCTCCTTCTTAGAAGCGGGAATTGGACATGGCTCTAAAACCAGCTCCTCATCAGCACCATCATCATGATACTCTGTCAAATCTGCAATGTTGAAAATGGGAGAAATGTGAATACCATCTGGCAGCTCCACCTCATATGCATTTCCTGAGTTATGTTTCTTCAAAATTTTGCAGGGGCCAAATTTCTTCATTTTCAGCTTGTTGTAAGTACCAACTGGAAATCTTTCTTTTCGTAAGTGTACCATGACAAGATCCCCTACTTGGAATTCCTTATGTCTTCTCCTTGCATCAGCCCTAGCTTTATACTCTTGATTCATCTTGATAATGTGTGCTTGAACCTCCTCATGTAGACGCTTGATGTGTTCAGCAAATTCCTCAGCTTCAGCACTTGTTCTCTCCCCTTGTTCTATCTTCCTCAATTCTGGTGCAGTCCTTGGGCTATTTCCATATACAATTTGAAATGGTGATTTTCCAGTACTCCTATTTACAGAGTTATTATAAGCAAACTCTGCCTGTGGTAGAATCAAATCCCATCCCTTAGGCTTATCTCCAACTAAACATCTCAGCAAATTGCCCAGACTTCTATTTACCACTTCTGTTTGGCCATCAGTCTGTGGGTGATGCGTGGAATTGAATTTCAAGTCTGTTCTCAACTTCTTCCACAATGTCCTCCAGAAATACCCCACAAATTTAGTATCTCGGTCAGAAACTATACTCCTTGGAAGACCATGTAGTCTTACCACCTCTTTGAAAAACAAGTCTGCAATATGGACAGCATCATGAGTTTTGTGGCATGGAATGAAATGTGCCATTTTGGAGAACCTATCAACCACCACAAATACTGAGTCATTACCCCTTTGGGTCCTTGGCAATCCAAGAACAAAATCCATACTTATGTCCTCCCATGGCCTTGATGGAACAGGCAATGGCTGATATAGGCCAGTATTTTGACTAAACCCCTTGGCCACTTGACAAACCTGGCAACTCTGTACAAACTTCTTCACATCCTGTGTAATTTGAGGCCAAAAATAATGTTCTCTAAGAATGGCAATGGTCTTATCCCGACCAAAATGTCCTGCCATCCCTCCACTGTGTTTCTCCTTAATCAGATTTTCCCTCATGGAACTCCTTGGAATGCACAATTGACTTCCTTTGAACAATATGCCATCCTGAATCAAATAGTCTAACCACTTGGTTCTATCTACAGCAACAGGTTCTTTACAAGCTTTCCATGCTTCAGCAAAATCAGGATCCTCGGGGTACAAATTCTTGAGTTCATCAAACCCAACTACTTCAACCTGCATTGTTGTAAGCAACAACTGCCTCCTACTTAATGCATCTGCAACCCTGTTAGATTTTCCACTTCTATGCTTCAACACAAATGTATAACTCTGCAAGAATTCTACCCACTTCATATGCCTCTAATTCAATTTACCTTGGCTATTTAGGTACTGTAATGCCTGATGATCAGTATACAAAACAAATTCCTTTGGCAATAAATAATGCCTCCATTTCTTTAAGGCCTGAACTATTGCATAGAACTCTTGATCATAAACAGAATACTTCTTCTTTGCATCATTCAATTTTTCACTAAAATATGCAATAGGCTTACCTTCTTGGCTTAATACAGCCCCAATAGCGCTACCACTAGCATCACAGTCCACCTGGAATACTTTTCTGAAATCTGGAAGTGCCAACACAGGCTGTTCAGTCACCTTCTTCTTTAGCAATTCAAAACTTCTCGCGGCTGCTGCAGTCCATTTGAACTCTTTTCTATCCCCTCTTATTGTATCAGTTAGGGGTGCACATATGCCACTGAAATTCTTAATAAACTTCCTGTAAAAACTAACCAGACCATGGAATGATCTTACCTCAGTAGCAGACCTTGGAGTAGGCCATTCCAAGATGGCTTTTACCTTTTCTGGATCCATTTTGAGACCTTCAGGTGATATAACAAATCCCAAATAGACTAAGTCCCTTTTTGCAAAGACACACTTCTTTAGATTAATTAACAGTTTCTCTTCTCTTAGCCTTTTAAAGACACTACGAATATGCAGTAAATGTTCTTCCAAAGTCTTGCTGAAAATTAAAATATCATCCAAATAGACAATAACAAATTTTCCCAAGAACTTCTTAAGTACCTCATTCATGAGCCGCATGAAGGTGCTTGGGGCATTCGTCAATCCAAAAGGCATGACTAACCACTCATAAAGACCCTCCTTGGTCTTGAAGGCTGTTTTCCACTCATCTCCTTCTCGAATCCGTATCTGATGATAGCCACTCTTCAGATCTATCTTTGTGAAGTACTGAGCTCCACTCAAGCAGTCCATAAGATCATCCATCCTTGGTAAAGGAAATTGGTACTTGATGGTTATCCTATTTATAGCTCGAGAATCTATACACATCCGCCACTCTCCATCCTTCTTTGGTGCAAGTACTGCAGGTACTGCACATGGACTCAGGCTCTCTCGAATCAAGCCCTTCCTCGACAGCTCTTGAACCTGTCTATTTAGCTCCTCTGTTTCAGTAGGAGTCATCCTGTGAGCAGCCTTGTTAGGCAAACTAGCTCCTGGAATCAGATCTATTTGATGACTGATTTGCCTTACTGGTGGCAATCCATCTAGAACATTATCAGAGATAATATCTCCAAATTCTCCTAGTAAATTTGAAACTTCAAATGGTATTTCACTACTACCTTCTTTATCTTTTCTAGGAATCAAAGCATAGCACATACGCTGATGTTTCATGCCATCTAAAAACTTCCTTCCATCAACAAGACAAATCCTAGCACTGCTACATACCTTTTCACCTTCCTTTTTCATGGGCTTCAATTTGTGGCGAACTCCATCCTTTGTCAGAGAGTATGTGTTTGCATGTCCATCATGTATTGCATGTCTATCAAACTGCCATGGTCTACCCAACAATAGATGGCAAACATCCATCGAAATAACATCACAAAGAACTTCATCATGGTAACTCCCAATTTTGAATTTTACTAAACATTGTTCACTTACTAGGACCTTATGATCATCTTTTACCCAAGAAATCCGATAGGGCTGGGGATGTTTCTCCCTCTTGAGCTTCAGCTTAGAGACCATCTCTTCGGATACCAAGTTATCAGATCTACCACCATCAATGATCACATCACAACATTTATCCTCACACTTGCATCTGGTACGGAACAAGCTCCTCCGTTGTCCTGGTTCATTTTCACCACTTAGTAGGACTCTTTCATTTACCAAGGTCTCTCCTCTTTCTGCATCCTCTGAATGCGATGATTGTGCATCCTCATCCACATGAGCAACCCTAGCTTGGCCCTCAGCTCTCCTATCTGTCCTTCCTTGTCGTTGAGGGCATTCAAAGGCACGATGACCTTCTTCATTGCAATGGAAACAGGTACCACGGAAGCCTCCTCTTCCTTGTCCACGTCCTCTACCTCTTCCTCTTTGATTTCCAAAGTCTTGATCACGGGAGCGGTTGAAACCCTCATTCCTCTGGTTCCTGCTAGTACCCTCATCTTCATTTTTCTTTTGAGTTTCATTGCGGCCTCCAGATGATCTACCGCTTCCCCTTCCTCCTTGACCGTGCCCTCTTTGTCTTCCTTCAAACCTTTTACTCATCTTCTCTTCAACTCGTAGGGCAAACTGGTATGCTTCTTCAACGCTGGTCATTCTTACCAGACTTAGTTCTTCCTGGATGCTAGGTCGTAACCCACTAATATAACGAGCAACCTTCTCCTTATTTGCTTCTGCATGCCCTGCTCTAATCAGGAGTCGGTAAAACTCCTCTGTATATTCTTGGACTGATCTTCCTGCTTGCTTTAACCCATGCATCTTCTTAAACAGATCAAGCTCGTAGTCCACAGGAATGAACTGCTTCTTCAATTTGTCCACCATGCGATCCCATCTTGTGATCTTCTCCTTTCCTCTTCTAAGTCTTTCCAGTTGAATCTCTTGCCACCAGATTTTGGCATGGCCTTTTAGTTTTGCCTTTGCAAACTTAACCCTATCTGGGTCCCTTATATCCTCATACTCAAAGTATTCGTCCAGTTCATTGATCCAATCGATCAACTCATCTGGTTTCAAATTTCCTGAAAATATACCCACTTCAATTGTAGGTCTTTTCCCAAACCTAGAAATGGCCCTAAAAAGCCTTTCCTCTACAGGATTCAGAACTTCCCCGTCAACTTCCATTACTTCCTCTTCATTGTCATCCTCACTATTGTCATCTGCGGCAATATTTGCTCCTCTATGAAGCTCCTCTTGCAATGCTTGTACCTGTCTCTGGAGGGCTCTAACCTCCTCAGGATCAACAGCTCTGGCTCTTCCACCACGCTCTCTTCGTGGAGGCATCTTCTAACTCGAACCCACAACCACACAGTCCTGGTGCAAACTGCCTCACAGTCGGCGCTCTGTCTACACACTCAGGAAAACCCGCTCTGATACCACTTGATGGGAACACAACCCAACAACCAGAATAGACACAATAGAAAAAGGAAATTATATTAACTAAGAAAATAAGCTGGTACAAACAGTGTAGAGAAAATAAACTCAAAACATGCCCTGCGGGCTTACAATAGCATAAATCTGGAGAATATTTCTCCTTTTAGCACCTCCTCTCAAGCTCCAATCCCAACTGCCTTATACAATGCCAGGAACCTCCTTAAATAGACCCCGGAGGGTTAAGGACTAGGATTACATTCTAGAAAGTGCTAGTGGGCATCCACCAACAAAATAGAAGGTTCCGGAAGCTGCGTTAGAAGTCGGTGCAATTCTAGAAGAATCCAGAAACGGTAGCCGAACTTCCGGGAGGCATAACTTTTGAACCGTAACTCCGATTGACGAACCGTTTACATTTTTGGAAAGCTCTCGAAGCACTCTATAGCCCTATGGACCAGCTTCGCTCGTCCCCCATTTTTTGACCCTTTTCGAGGTCATTTAATGCCCCAAACTTGACTCTGAAGCATTCTTAGGGGGTCTCCAAAACCCGAAAAACTGCAATAACTTTCAAACCGTGGGGCCTTTTGACCTGATTCTTTTTCAGGAATGCTCTAAATCTTGATTACATTCATCTGGCCAAGTCACACCTTCTAGGTCACCAAAATGATGGTCAAATTGCATGCTCCTATTTTTTCGGGATTTTTAAATGAACTGATAGTTGAAGTATGAGAGTTGGAACCTTTATTTGAGCCAAATGGGTATCCAAAAATGCAAAGACATAAAATAGAAACTAAGTCTAAGTACATTTTTTTGGGTGACACAGGATTGCCCTTATACCTCTGGATGCTCCTGCATCACCTTGTTAGGAGTTGTAGTGCAATGTATGCAAGATGAGCCCACTACCCAAACATGCAATTTCAACTACAAGAAGAGCTCACTACTCAAACATGTAATTTAGTTTAATGTTCTTCTTTCCTTTTTTTTTCCAACCAAACCAATCATTGTAAGACATTATAGACCAGGTCATGAACCTTGGATCCAAATATCAAACCTCGAATCACTCAACAAAACCTCGAAAATGAAGTTTCCTTCACTTCCACACTACTCTGCTCAACTTCACATTTGGCTCTTACTATTTCTTATCATCAATTGATACATGTCATATGTCACACCTCATGATAAATGAAAAGGTCCTTCCTTTATACTAAGTCCTCAAAATAATTCCCTAAGTTGATTGTTAGACCTTCTTAATTAATTATTAGAGGACCACATTAAGAACATGTTACACTTACCAATAACATTAATCTTCCACCTTGTAACTTGAATAACTCTTCACACATGTAATATTACATGACAAGTGATCTTATCCACGTCATTATCAACATGTCTTATTCATGTCCTCAACCTTGATCCTCAGAATATCAACTCTACTAGGAGATATAACAAGTTTACCAGATCATGCCTCTATAAACTCTATCTTAGAACAAACATCACCAACACTTACATAACCTCTTCTAGACTTATCATTTCTTTTTCCAACATTAACCACATATGCCAGATACTCAAAAATATCTCCCATAACTTTAGATAGTTAGAATACTCGACAAGTTGTCCATACCAACTTGATCTTTCCATTGTTCTTCTGTCAAATACCACAAAGAATCGCTATGTTGACATCAATGACAGATTCAATCATGAATGTAACATATCATCTTATTAACATATCTATAATACTCCCCCATAGGAATATCATTAGTATTCATGCTTGCAACAATGTTGCAACAAGAATATTTTATCATCTACCTTTGCATGAAACATTCTAGCAAAATCATCTCTCCTGATATATCATTTTCTTGCAAAGTCTTTGAAATAATTCATACTAGAAGTATGTCCATAACATAATTCATATTATGTCTTACCATTTTCTATCTTAACTTATACACATTTTGGTGTATAAACTAAATTGCTTCTATAGATTCACTCAAAAATTTATTTGCAATATCTCCTTGTAACAATAAGGTTCTTGTAGCACCAACAATTTTTCTATTTATCCTTTCTTCTATACCATTATGTCATATAGTCCTCATAGATGACATCATTCTTTTGATTTTATTCTTGTGACAATAATCAAAAAACTCCCAAAAAGTGTACTCACCACCTCTATCTAATCTTAAACATTTAAGGTTCTCACCACTCTCCCTTTCAACTAAATCTTTAATTATATTTTTAAAATTATAAAAATATTATGATTTTTATGTCAATGAAATAACCCACATTACTCTAGAATATTCATCAAGAAATAACATAAAATACTCAAGTTACCATAATAACTTCTAGTTCTCATTGGTCTACATAGATCAGTATTCACCAAATCTAAAATGTGCTCAGATATATAAGACTTACTACTGAAAGTAGAGATTGTCAAGATATCTAATTAGTGTTCCTTGTACATGACATTGTTTCATTTTACTAAAGAATGAAATTCTCTAACTAAATTAGTGTTTCTTATATTTAACAAAGTATCAAAGTTAACATGGAAAATACCTCTATGCCATAACCAGCTATATTTAACCTTTTTATCCACTCAACTCTTAAATATTATACTCAAGTAGAATAATATTCCTTTTGTTTGTCCCCTAGAAGAAATAAAATCTCTTGAGCTTCCAAGAATTATGCACACACCTCCTTTAAACTCCAATTGGTGTCCTTTATTAGTCAGCTGACCAACACTTAAGAATATTATGTTTCAGACCTCCAACAAAATAAACATCATTAGCATTACTCTTAACATTCAAAGAAATAGATCCTTTACCTTTCACCACACATAGATTATTATTACCAAATCACACAACACCACCCTCAAAATCTTCAAGCTTGATGGACTCACTTCTATCATTGATCATGTGATGTGGACAACCATTGTTAACCTAGTCACGGTTAGATTCCACATGAGAAACATGAAGTTTCTCACCATCACTACTATTATCCTTTATTATAATTAATTTCCTTTCCATCATTATCATTAGATTCAAGGTCATCAATCTCTTCTTCATTAAATACAATATAACATTATTTCTTCTATTTATTCTCGAATCTTCTCCTTTTTTCTTTCTAATCTATATTAGGAAATATTTCAAAATTATGACCAATCTCTTTCCATGAGAAATAAGTTAACGGAAAATTTTCTTTATATTTATTGGTACCTCTAGCTAATCATTTTTCAAGCAAGGATTTAAATTCATCTTACCTCCTTTCTTCAACAAAAAAATGAATCAAGATCATTAGGCCTAGAACAACTACTAATTTACTTACCTTTACTTCCTGGATTCAATGACAATGAGGATCTAAACGAAGCTTCAAAATTAGGAATACTATTATCATAATACTTCTTCTCAAAACTAGTAAGCTTACTGATTAGCTCATCAATGGAAACTTTCTCAAATGTTCTTATCTCATGAATTGTAGAAACATTAATGGCATAAATAGGAAGAAATTTTCTCACCATGTCCTCATCTTTTATGGTTCCACTAGTATTTTGATTGACACGGAGTGGTCTTAGAGTAGTATATCCCAATATTTTGAAAATCCTATTTTTTATAAAATTACTCATTTTTAAGAACATGTGATAATTTAAACCTTGAGAGGTCTCAATTAGAGGAATAAATTAAAAATCAATAGATAAAAGCCTTCGATATCAAATTTATTTTTTTATAATCTCTCTACTCCTCAGTCACACCTATAACCAAATCTCCTTCACACTCATAAAAAAAATACAAAAATCAACCCTTCAAGACCTCAAACAAAGACCAAACAAGATAAGTTTGTAACAAAATATGTCAAATGATGCTACTATTTGCATAAACATAACTTATGGGGATTTTGGCATAATTGATCTAATTGATGAAGTTGATGAAGATGTTAATCTATTGATGATGAATCAATTATATGGTTTTTCATTTATGTAAAAGTATTTGGTATTATGTAATGATTTTTTGCCTATAATCACCCAAAAAAGGTATAGTACAATGTGATGCCCCTTTCTACATTTTTCAATTATTAAATACAAAACTACATCTCTTTTGTCTATCATTTTTTATGAACTTGAAATACTCTATATTTGACCACCTTATCCTAGTGGTATCAACATTTATCTTGATATATTGAATGAGATGATAAAGGAGAAATTTATTAAATATAATTTTATCTAGTTCAAGAAAATTAATTTTAATTTTAAATATTTTTCTTATATTCACAAAAATGATTTCATTATGTTTTATTTTATAAATAATACATTTAGTAAAATATTATCCAAAGAATAAGTTTTTAAGATGATGAGTGTAAACTAAAGATTTATATTCATAAATGTGGTACCATTTCCCAAAAGTTGGTGAGGAATTTACAATTGATACATTACTTTGAAATTGGTATATAAGATGTTAAATTTTTTAGCCAATCAACATGGAAAATGTCATTATTAAATAATATTTTTAAAAATTAGAAAAAAAATCAGTTATAATTTGTTGATATATTTTATTTTAATAATGAGTTTACACAACTCATTTCAACAGTATATAGCCTATTGGCAAATACAAAAAACTCATAAAACTAAATGAACATGAAAAACTCTTTGTATTATCAAAAGTAATTATAGATATGACGCCCTCTATAAAGTAATGGCTTAAATTAATAAAAGGACTAAGGATAGTGGAAGATATAACTTTAAAATTAATGAAGTATGACTATCACTTGCCTTTGGCACTAAAAATGCATATGAATATGACTCTCTCACAATATGAATAACATTTTAATAGTTTAAAAAATAAGATCATACAAATAAAAAAAAGTGTGAGAATTATAACTAAAATTAAAAAATATGTAAGTAATTATATATAATACAATTATAACCATGCTTAGTGACATTTATTCAAGATCAAAGACCATCAATGCCTTGTTATAAAATATAACATGTCATTTGTGGCTGATTTAGGTTTAAAATATGGTGTAATCATAACAAGAAGATATGACGGCCACTTTCAAACTGCAGGAAATATGACATTGCACACCTAAAGAATTGGTCATATGTTACCTAATCTCAATGCAATTTTGTCATAATCTTCCCAAAAAGATGAGAAAATGATTGAAATCAGGTTTAATCACCATAATATCAGGGAATTTTGGTCAAAATTAAAAGTGAAGAATTTGTAGTCTAGGCTGTATGGTTTCATCAGTTTTAGAGAATGCATGATTATTTATAAAATATACAACCCTGACATTGGAAATTTTAATTTTAAAAAAATAGCCATCTTAAATAACTGTCCTTTTGATTTGTGTAGATTATTTTCTATGAGTTGATTCAATACTGTCAGTTGATAAATGCTACCCATTATCTATCACATTATTCACGATACTCCTTTAGCATATTTTAGACCCTCCTATTGTTGCTAAATTTTTTAGTATAGTAGTGATAGGAATGTTTTTAGAGATGGTGGAGGGAGAGAAGTGAGGAAAACAAGACACAAGTGAAGAAGCTAGTTCATGAGGGGCAGCATGAATTCATGTAATACTCTTCTTTCTATAAACTTACACAATTTTGTACTCAAGTTGATGACTTTATTTTTATCAGATACTAACATTCTAGCATTTTTATTTAACATTCTAGCAAACAGAGCGTAGACTTGTCAAGAAAGAGAAGATGTGTGAATTTTTTTTTGGAAAATGTGAAGGCATCCTAGTTTAGGGTGAAATCCAATAGTGCAAGATGCTCTGATGATATTTCATTCTCTTGTACCATGCTATCAACTGCCAAATTGAATAATTAACTTCTCCACTTCATGTATGGAAATTCCTTTGGCATAATTATGTGATTGGCTGAGAAAATATCCAATAGTCAGTGGGGTCCAATCTATAGATCAAGCTAGATTATATTTTAATCTTAGGCTTGTTCAATGGAAATTATATTATTTTCATAGCTTGTTGAAAGACATTGTGAAGTGATGCTTTCACATTTCATGAGATAATTAATTGAAGAGGCTCAATGAAGTTTTTCATGAATATACTTGTACAGTTGGGATTAAATACTTTTGTGCTGACTTATTTTGTTACCATGAGTGTTGTGGCTCTTGACCCTATTTGGGAAGATGGCCCTATTTGGGAAGAATTTATTTTTTATTACTAATGTACTGCAACTTTATGACTTTTTTTTAAAATAGTACCATGTCAGGAAATTATATTAGGCTATAATTTTAATAAGTTATTGTAATTGGTTGTCTTGCAAGTAATCAGGCTAAATAAAGATCACATCTACAGTCCATAAGACATCCATAATATAGCAAGGTAACACCATGGCACTAAGTTGGTCATGAAGAAGACTTGTAAGTGACTTGAATGCACTATTTGCATCCATCATGCCTACTAGCCCTATTTATGATATCTCTCAAGAGATGAAGCTAAGGAGGGGCATCTATGATGATATGACATTATATTGCAAGATTTTATTGGTCTTAAGGTACTTGTTCCCTTGATGTTTAATTGTAATTGTGGTTTGAGTTTCTATTCAGGAAAGTAGTGTAAAGGAAGTTGACTTCACCATGAAGTGGCTATGTGGAAAGAAAAGGAAGGTCATGGGGTTTGAGTGCCCGTAGTTAAGTCTAGACAAGGCATTTAACCTATCTTTGCATGTTGGCTTTCATATTTGTTCCAGGCTCTAGTACCTAACCTATGAATTATTTCAAGGCATTTAAGGCATTCTATGTAGCCCAACCTATATCAAGCAAGATGCTTTTTAATCCAGAGAACCATAAACTCGTTTGGAGGAGATGTGAGCATTGAAAGAAAATTATAGGATGGACACTCAATTGTTGGATTTCATCGAATATCCAAATTGAATTCGGGTGTAGATCTAATTGTACAACATTTATACTATTAAATCCATAATGAATTCAGGTGTAGCCCTAATTGTACTGCATTTATACTATTCAAATTTATACTTCTACATTCTAATTATATACCTAAACATGCACAAATATCCTTATATTTGCAATAAAATTTAAAAAATAATCTTACAAGCCTTCTACTCGACACCTGATTCTTCTAACAAGGAACGGTATGAAAGGAAATATGATGGATTTTTTCATGACTATGTGAACATATATTTAGATACGCCAATTGTAAAATCGAATAGCAAGAACAAAGATATTAGAAATCGTGGAAACAACTAGTTCAATACAACCATATTTTCTCAATGCCATTTTTTCTCTATTTTTTTTTTCTCTAATGGAAGATTTGTATGCTTACCTAGAGGAGCTTGGTGGACATGCGAAGAATCAAGAAACCTTCTAGCAACCCAAAGAGAAAATGTGCACAAGAATTAGATTTGAATTATTTTATCAACTATAAACAAAATAAAACCCTAGACAAAATAGTAGAACAGAGTAAAAATTATATTGATTTGCTCACCAACACTATCATTCCATCGCTAACTACAACCACATCGTGCATATAAATATCACTTTTTAATTTTTCCATGACGCCAGTTATTGCCATGAATAGTAGCGTAAGCTACCAAATTAGGGCTTTTCTATTATTACAATCTCTTATTTTTTTGTCGCTATGAATGGATTCATGAATTTAAGAAAAAATAAAGAAGATTATGCAATGAAGATTAGCTACCTGCAAAATTCACTCACCTCAGATCCGCAATATCTTGTGCTACTATTTTGAACCATTTTTCTTTCGATAATGATGGGATGCAATCGAGTGAACCATCACTTGCTGGTATGAATTGGTCTAATGACCTTTTTCCACGCTAGATTTATGGTAGGGTAATTTCTTTTATCATTTGTCACTAAATTTCACATTTGAAAAAGAATTTATTTGCAATAGTTATGCTAATTATTATTTATAGGAAATAAAATTAATTTAAAATATATATTTAGAAGAAATTTCTATGTTTAATTATAGATTACATAAAAAATAATATGGTAGAGTTGATGCTTCCATAAATAATTATAATGGTTCTATATGTGCCCTATCAACTTATTAGTTATTTACAATGAATTTATATAACTTATTTGTGTTAAATATATAATCTTTAATGGATAAATTTTTTTAAATGCATATCTTACTCATAATCTATCTCATAATCTATATACATCTAATGTAAAAAAATTAAAGAGACTAATTTTTTTTTACTATTTAAAATAATATCAAATTATTTCATGGATATTAATAGTTTGTGAATCATTTTCATTCTATTGTAACTTTCCTTACCACAAATATAATGAATAACTTAATCTCATAACCAAATTTTGTTTACTTCTAATGAAGAAAAAACCCACTTTAACTTTTAGAATATTTATGAGTCATTCTCCTAGCTAAAAAAATTACCTTTTTTTTAATAATTATTTTGTTTATTACAATTTAAAGGAACAAAAATTATATTCAAGTATCTAAAAATTAAAATAATACTATATAAAATTTCTCCATAACTTTTCATAACAATGGTAATTTCAAACCATAACAAAAGCAAGAATCTTTTTGAGTAGCCATGAAGCTCTCGCCATCCCTGCACATTAAACAAAGTATTTCCAAGTAACTTAGTCAAGTTTTTGGCATGAAGTTTGTACCATATTATGAAAAATTATATTTAATGAATAAAATTGATAAAAAAACTGTTAGAATCTGAAAAGATTAATAACCCAGAAAACTAGTGCAAAGAGTAAATATCTAAACTATGAATGCAAATGATACAAAATCAAAATAGCATCATAGAGTTAGTCTCCAAGAGAGTAATGCAAATGCTGGAAGAAAAATAGCATTAAGAGGATGCAAAAACAAGAGATACAAATACAAGCCAGGTAGCATGCTTATATAGGCTAGGAAGAGGGAGGAGGTGGCAACACCAACCAATGAGGAGCAACCATCTATCAGACCAAAGATAGCAAAGTATCTTCCCAAGATAGCTAATGGATGCTCACATGTAGGAAGGTGACACCTCACAACCATTCACCTAATAAGACATGCTTTATTAACCTAAGCGAGATTATTAAAAGTGTAAGAAAAATCTAGCAAAATAGGAAAAATAAAAAACTACACTAACAAAAACATTACATGGGCCATGCAAATTAATTAAAAAAATAGTGTCAAAAAATCCATCATAAAATCCTAAAATATAAAACTTGCTTTGAATTTTTAGAGTTTGTAACTTAGAAAAGAATTTTTCCTCGGGCACTTCTTTTATTTTTCAAAGTTTATATACATAGAAATCAAGAATTTTAAGAGAAAGAAAAAGTAAAAAATTCTAAAATCACATCCAAAGAAAATTAAGTTTCTAAAAGTATTTTAGAAAGATCCACCTTTTTGAGATAAAAATATCTAATAGATTTTTTTTTAAATGGAAGATTTTAATAAAATTATATTAGAAATCATTTCATATATAGATAATATTAAGGTAAAAATATTTCATGAGAAAAAACTAAGCATAGTTTTATATATATATATATATATATATATATATATATATATATATATATATATATATATATATATATATATATATATATATATATATATATATATATATATATATATATATATTCCATTTCTGAAGCTTTTGGAATTCCTTCAAATCCAAGGATGGTCACAAAAACACAAGACCAAGCACTGAGAATCTATACATCTGGAATCATTTTTTGTGAAAAAATAATCAACAAAAGATGGTTGAAAAAGAATAGACCGCATCATTCCAAGATTCCTAAAGAAATAGTATTGCTCGACTTGCAGAGGGAATATAGTGATATGGTCATGATGTTGAGTCGCATATTTGGCATGCCTTATTCTTATAGGTTTGAATCTTGGATGTGGTATTTTGTTGAGCAGGTAATGGAGGAAGGCAATAGAATAGATTGGGCTAGGCTCATAAGTGATAACTTAAATGAGCAGTTGATGAATCTAGAGCATACAAGGAGATTTTACATGAGCTCCTTTGTCATCTACATGCTAGCACGGAGGACAAATTATGATGGACTACGATGCAAAGGACTAATTGGAAGCGAAAGCCAACACCTCAAAGTACATGAATGTTACCCGCAGTTGAATTTGTATTCAAAGGATGATTACATGAGGGTTAATGATATATTTTCTATGCGCATAGTAAGAACATTACAAAAGAGGCCACATATAAGAATGCCAATGGGTGCAATGAAGTTGGTTGAGGAATATGGTGCCTCGTTCATTCAATTTCCTACCTTTTCATACATCCAAGTTCAAGGATTCTCCATGGATCCATACAAACTTCCCAGGTATCCAACGGATAAGATGGTCTTGTTAGAGCTTACTCGACAACTTACTACCTATGACAAGATTCAGAAAGGGAAGAAGAAGTTGGGATTGCAGTTTCCAATTTCCATAGGAGAAGGGAAAACTGAGGTATGCCCATGTCTAAAAGCTACAAAGAAATCATCAAATGAGCTCCACTTCTTCCACCTTTCGCTTTATCCAAA
The DNA here is from genome assembly GCA_028749045.1 of Cupressus sempervirens. Lineage (NCBI taxonomy): Eukaryota > Viridiplantae > Streptophyta > Pinopsida > Cupressales > Cupressaceae > Cupressus > Cupressus sempervirens. The sequence continues at coordinate 945,471,352 of CM053787.1, forward strand.
GAGGAATGATTTTGATCCTTACAACAAGATCTCATCAGCAGGAGGATCAAAGTACCAACACAAGGTTCACCTTGAAGACTTTTGGGCAAATGCAGCAAACGAGAATGAGATTAGAAAAAGGTCGCATTCAAGACTACCATTGAATATTATTAGAAATTACAACATATTCAAGGTTCCTGATCAAATGGAGGAGGACCCAAATGTGATGCGAAAAGGATTCAATTCAGAAATGATAGCTCAACCATTTGATTGGAAGAAGAAAGAAATTATAGATCTCGAAGCCCTTTTAAAACTAGTCTTAGATTTTACAAAGTGGTGGATCGAGTGTAAGCTTGAAAAATTAGTTGCACCAGCTAATGGATTCACATATAGGTTGCTTGGCCATAGACCACTTAGGGATGAAAGATCAGGACAAATATCTGAAGGGGCTATCGAGGAAAGAGGAACTCTATCCGAAGATGTAGGAACCAAGAAAGCAAAGGAGGTACCTCAAGAAAAGCATCCTAGGATTGAGGAAGTTATCCAAGAATCTCTAAATAAGAAGCAAAAACATGGAGATGCTCCCTCTTCTCTAAGTCGAACTCCAAGTGTCCAAGAGATAGAAACTTTTGAAAGGCAGGATGTAGGGACAAGTATAAGGAGATTTGAGCAAGAAGAGAATTTGGATAGGCCAATTCATGATAGGTTGAGTATAAATTCTTATGAAAAGTCCATGCAAGAAAGAGGGAGAGATCAAGATATGGCTACAGAGAAAAGTCTCACTATGATCTTAGAGTGAGAAATGATTAATGATGGAGATGGTCCACTAGAGGAAGAAACTCCAGGAGTAGCAATACATCTTCCAAGTGCCAAAACTATAGTTCATGAGGTTACAATGGATAGTCTAGGAGGTGAAGAGGAGATTGACATTCAAGCGGTCCAAAAGAAAGAACAATTGATAATTTCAGGGGACCAAAGTATACCCATTCCGGAATGGTTGAGGCAATGAATTCAATTGCGTCAACAAAGGGAGGTTGATCTAGCAATTGAATTACAGGAAATTTTGGACCGATCAAAAGAACAAGGGAAAGCAAAAAGATACACTAAATTCATCAGAGGAGAATCAGGATCCAGAATCTTGCAGATTGCGACTCCCACCATTGATAAAGGGAAAAATCAGATTGTTCCAAATGAATATCATGTTACAGAAGTAAATCTTGGTCGGGCCTCCTGAGAGAAAATATTGGAAGAATTTGATGACTCCACACAAGCTTTGAAGGATAGGCTGAAGAAAGTAGAAGAAGGGTATGAAAAGCAGAAAAGAGAAATTTGGGCCTTATGTCAGTACATCAATAACTTGCCTCATCTAGTAAGAGAGGAAGGTCCATCATTTGTCCCTCCAACAGGTGTTTCCAGTGAAGTGGTAGGTGATATTGATAAAATAAAGTGGATTGCTCAGGGTGCAAAGATTTGGATTGAAGGAATTCAAGAGGTAGCCTTCAAACATGCAGAAAAGTTAGTGCAAGTGCACAATAGGGCATTGGCTGCAATCTCTAGGATCTAGTGCATGGAGGAATCATGGGTGGATGAGCATATTTACCAAGAAGAGGTGATTGCCAACATTCAAAATCTGATGGATACCCTAAAGCAAGAATTGATTGATGGTCGAGTTATCAGCGAGGGGGATGTCTATGATTTTATTCGATGGTACAGTGCAGTGATCATGGCTAAGGAAATGTTTGAGAGCTTTACCAGGGAATCTAGTCAATGAAAAAATATTGTTGATAACATCAAGCAAGGAATATCAAATGCAGGTGCATCCTTGTTATCACAAAGATTGGGGGAAGAAGAAATGACAACTGATAATCTGAAAGTCAAGTTAGAGGAATTCTTTTAGCTAAATGCATATGGAAGAGATGATTTTGAGAACTTCTCCATCTTCTCAAATACAATGCACACTACTAAAGACTTACTACCAAATTGGGATGAAAGCTTGGGAAAAGCAGAAAGAGCAATTGCAGTTCTAGAATTCAAGCAAGAATCTGCACCAAGCATCATTACAGAGGAGTTGGAAACAGTGTTAGATTGATTTTGATCTTTCAAGAAAAAAATCAAGGATAGATGCATTAAATGCATAGTGGGTGTGCATAGGGATCATTTATTACACCCCACTCCTTAAATGAGCATGCATAGAGGGCATTTATTACCCACTACAATAGTGGATTCCTTATGGCATTAATGTAGATTCCTTTCCATTGCCCTAACCCTAATTAGGGCTGATGTGGCACAATCTTGGCCATCGGTTATTGTGATCATCTGGGCCACCTATTGTAATTGAGGGCCTATATAAAGGCTTCATTTCTCATTTGTAAGGGGAGATTTTTATGAGATTGTTGCTATGAGTTACTAAGATAATAAAGTTTTCATTGGAGTTTGGTGAATACTTGACGTATCTTAGTTCTTCCTTGTTCTCCTAAATTTCATCAAGTAGATTAAGTTTAGCATAGTCAATGTGTGGTGATGACAATGGAGAATATGATGGTGTATTGATGAATTCCTTTGGTTCATACTTTTGACATTTTAGTGATTCTAATTCGTTGTGTAAAGTTAGCCTGAACCTTTTCATGCATATGCTCAACTTCTATTATTCGTATACATTTTTCTTTATGATGGTGTATGCAGTGATATGAAAATCTTTGGCATAACCCTTGAAGATTGCACCGGTTCATGCATAGTTGTAGTATAACTTGACAAAGAAAAATTTGGTAAATTGAGGAATTTGTCCACTATAGCACTATTTGTTGTTATCACTACCCTCAGGATTAGAATAGAATTCTTGAACCTTATCCTTTTGAATTTCTGCATATTCTGTGAAAATCCAAAAAAAAGCACTTCATTAAAAAACCTTAAGATAGCTCCCACATCCAGTATGGCTTGAAATGAATATAAATAAACACGTAGGGCCCCTTGTGATCATTGAAAAATCACATCAACCACCGATCTTATCCATAGTCAAGACCTAACATTAAAGGAACCTTGAAGTCATTGTATGATCTTCTAGCAATCTTAGCATACACAAGACTTTATTCAATAGAGGATAAGATATTTCGGTATTTTGTTCTAGTGTTTGGTGAGTCATAAAACACACATCAACAATTACTAATTATATTTACAAACCCTCATGAATCAAGTTTTCAACCTCCATGCAAAAGAACATAAATTGTCAATGATACATTGCGAAGATCATAAAAATACTCTTAAATAGAAGATAACTCATTCTTCCATTTTCAAAAATAGAGTATAGGTCAATATGATATCTGGCAAGGTTACACAATTTGTTGCAAGAGTTATAAAATAGGAAAAACATGCAATAGTTAGCACCTTCATTGAATATTTTCATAAAAGAACTTGCGAAATTGATAATTCACTCTTTGATGCATCCATGTCCTACTTTATAAGCCTCTTCCAACCTTTATGTAAATCACAACTAAATTTCACACTTGCATTGCAATTAGACTTCCACTTATTATAACTTTTTCCATTTGCAAGGACATATTTTTTATAACATTGACATTTGTTAGAAAACTTGCTAAAAAACTATTGGAGACTTGACTTGGTGAACCTAAATCATAGCACATGTGTTCTTGGCATACTAAAGAATTCTCCTTTTTCAAAAAATAATCCCCCAAGCTCCCTTCTCACTACCCCCTCCAATACCAAACAAGTACCCCCACACCTATTTTCCTAAATTAATCCCCATATGTTCACTCCCCAAAACCCCCTCATTCATATTTAGGAAATATACTGCCTCCTTTTTTTCCCTTTTAAAATCCCCCAATATGAATGCACATGATATTGTATTGCCCTTTCAGTGAACACCCTATAAAAAGACCTTAACCATGATTCTTATGAGTTATTCAAACGATTACATTTTTTTAAAAGAGATCTAATAGAAGCTAATACAATGATATAATGACATTAGATACATATTCACAAAAATTTGCTTCCCTATGACAATATTCACAATTTTCTAGCAACTTTGCATCATGAACCCAAAAGGTTCCCAATTATAGGGATTGACTACAAAACATCATAAATGGTCCATAGGACCTTATTCTAAACTTGGAAATGAACCAAATGATAATAGACTTAAAGTTGGCTCATGGAGGCATGAGAATCATTGGGAGCTCTTGCACCATTCATAAATACTTTAACACAAGAGTGACTTGTGATGCTATAATTTTATTCAAGCAATTTAATTCATATGTATCATGTGATATATTACATCACATTCAATTTATTCATATCTTAATTCTATTATATGGTTAATTTAAGAGTTAGGGTTTGACCTAGGCAAACACACATTAATGTAAAATTTTCCTCCATTTGTATATTCGAGTGACATGATTGAGAAATACAAGTTCTCAATTAGATTGAGTAGACAATGATCTCTAGATCAAAGTTTTGAGAATCCAAAAGAGGATGGCTCACTTTACTCCAAGAAATGTAGTCCAAAATATTTCTTCTTCTTCTTTTTTATGGGAGTCTCCTTAGAACCCAATTGAGTCTAGAAGTACTTGTTTCATCCATATCTAACATTCATGGGTCAATATCACCCAAGACATGTATACCTCTTGATTTCAACCTAGATTTTAGGCACAAGTTTTATTTAGATTTGTAACCTAGTTTGCATGTCAATTTTATGATTTACCACATATGTCATAAATTCATACAATTTTGGTCCTAGATTATTATGTTTAGTATTATTTTTTCCTTAATCAAAAGAAGTGTCCAGTCCTCTTTGATCAAATTTGAGATTGAACCTTGTGAATCCATTCTCCTTGAACATAATAAAACTAAAAATAAGCTTAATTCCTTAATTAATATGCATAATCTAGTGAATCTTTCTTCCTTATATTATGCATATTTTTAACTATTATTGTCTTCTATGAAAGTTTAGAGCATATCCAAATACATAGATCTATTATCATTAATGTAACAAACTATGTAAATACATATTTATATAGAAATATAATGCTTTGACTTAATACATTCAATTTTGTTTGAGAAAGCTCAAAGTTACTTTGGTATTAAGCTTCCCATGTGTTCAAACTTGCCCTTCAAGAATTGGAAAATCATTTAAAATTAGAGATTGACTTTGGCAAATGGTAGCAACATATTGTAATTCTTGAGCTCTAGGATTGTTGCTAGCGTTGCCGTCAGGAAAGTCAACCATCAATATTCAAGGATGAGATTCTTCAAAGCATAAGAGTTAGTAGAAGGATTGATTATAGTAGAAGCAAACTAAAAATCAGAAAACCTTAAAAAATTATAAATTATAAAAAAACAAAATGTTGGCCTATTTAGGTGGTACATTGATTATCTTTAAGCTGGTTCTGCTGCAAGCTTCACGTGCTTACTATTTTTTTCTGTTATTAATTGTGAATGAATAGTTTCATGTAGCAAACCTTAATGTTGAGAGATTTAAAAATTGTTGTCAACGTGACGAGTATTGGAAGTGATTGATGGAGAGCTTCAGGGAAATCAAAGGAAAAATGGCACATGTTTGGATAATAGTTGCATTGGAAGCATGCATACGGACCACAACATAAGAAATTATAATCCTGGCATCAAAATCTGGTTTGACGTTGGCATATTGAAATCTAAAAATAGAAATTCGCACTGTTTGCAAAATACTAGACAACTATTTACGCCAATTTAGAGTGATCTACACCTTATAACATTGATTGCGAAATTGTTGTTGAAGTTAAATAGACTAAATTATTTAAAACGAAACTGTCTACCCTCGATGACGCCAATTCTTGTCTAACAATTCCTCCATGCTATCGTTGACATGAAGGTTTCCTACTTTTATGGCCTCATCATGTATCACAAACATGTTCTGTAATCTTAAGGCCTCATATTATATATCCAGCATGCGAGAAAACAATTCCTAACTAATTCGTTTTTAAGAGTTTTGTAACATTAGATTTGTTCGTACAAAGTCAAGCAAACACAATCATAATAGGAAGGCTTACGATAACAATCATGTCCAAAACAATTAGTGTAATGTAAACTATATGACACTAGTTGGGAATTGAAGTGGCCAATATTTTGATGCCCTGCAACGAATATCTTTCAATGTTTTTTGATGTTTCAACGCTATTTTTTCCTTTCTGAAATCAAAATTTGAATTTTTTTTAATGGAGGGTTCAGATTTGCAAGGCAACTCAGCGAAGCAAGAAATCTGCGAGCTACCAACCAGCGAAGACCACCACATAAACCTTTTAGAAACCTGATACAAGCCCACTCGTGACTGAAACCTCTTGAACTTAGCTAAAAAGGATGTTAATAATGCTATTTTTCTTAAATCAATTATTCAGTGATCAAGATGGTTAGTGAACATAGCTTATAAGCCTCAATTTTGATAACCTTTGTGCCATCTATGGGCTTGCCTAAGGATATGTCCAAATATGTAAGGATGTAAATGTTTCTAGTCCAATTGTAGGTTTATTGAGTTACCTGCACGTAGGATATTCTTTTATGGAGGTATGTAACACTTAATTCTTAGTTACATGTTTACATTTAGTACATTTATATTCCACTAATTTAGTTGATTTGAGTGATATAGATTTTTTCTAGTTTCTCTTCTCATTTCATATTTTAGAATTTTGTATCTTAAATTTTATTGTAAATATATCTTCTCGTCTTAATAATGTTAAGGTAAGGAGGTATGTTTGGAACAAAGATCAATAGGTTTATTTAATTCATAAGTATAATTTTCTTCATAATTATTTCTTCTTTGTAAGCAATAAAAGGTGGTATGTTGTGCCCCCACGGGTTAAGTGAGTTGGTTTGAGGTTTGTGGGTGATCCCCATGGTCTCAGGTTCGACTCTCCTACCCATCATTACCCCGCCATAGACACTTGGGGGAAGTGTTGGTTATCCTGTGGCCGAAGGGATTAGTCTTGCTCCAAGCTCGCCTTGTAAAGGGAATCTGTTGGGCTTGGATCACGGGGATACCCTCCGAAACCAAAAAAAGAAAAAAGTAAAAAAGTAAAAAAAAAAGTGGTATGTTGTACTTTAAAATATGAAGTATTAAACATATATGTGACATCTATATTCAATTATTTTTAATTTTTCTAAAATCATTAATGCTGATAGGCATTCTACAATGGTAGATAGGGTGGAGTGGGATGGTGTGAGCGTGTTAATGTTAACTTTTATTCTTCTAAGTTAAATTTGACAACCATCTACATGTCAAAAGTTTAAATCTTATTATAAACATAATATCCTTTTAACAATAATTTAATAAATACCACATTAAATAATTATTTAAATTATAATATTTGGAGATATGAATTATCCATTTTTTTAGAAAATAAAAATAAAAATTTAAGTTAGTAAAAAACTAAATAAATGGCGACAAAAGAAATATAAATAATTTTAGATGTAGTAAATTAAATTATTATTATTTTGTAGTGGATAGCTATCGGCATTTCTTTAGATACATTTATATAAGATATCTATGCTAGTTTATTCAACCATCAAGATGAAAATAACTTATAACAAGTGCCACATAGTGACATGTACTAGCCATTCTAGTTTAGGAATTGTTTATAATATAATTTTAATTTTTTTAATCTAAGATTAGAATTAATTAAAAATAGTTTTAAATAAAAGGAACATTAAGAGTAGTGCACATATTAAAATGGTCATATAGAATTAATACAAAATTAGTGTAGTACTAAAGTATAGTATAAATTAAAGTATTCTTAAATAACTAGATTATTATTTGAGTTATTTGAAAGAATTAACTATCAACAAGTTCTCTAAAGATATCAAAATTTATTAATACAAATAGATTCTCCTCTTAATCTTAAAAATTAAAATTTAAAATCCATGCTATTCTTCATTGTTTATGTAAATAATATACTAAATCATTAATTGAACTTAAAAACTAAAAGAATATGATTTCTTATTTGAGAATCATAGAAATTTCAAAAGTTTAGATTACTAATGGGTCCTTGGTCTACTAGAAAAGTTGAATGGCTCACAAAGAGCCCACTAGGGATCAAGTCTTGCTAAGTGTAAGGATCTAAGGGATGAGGCTGAGATCATGCCTCGGGCAAATTTGGCAACTTGGATGCTCCTTAGTCCTTGGCTCTTAGCCCAAGAGGTTTCAAGCACATGTGGGCCCGTATTGGGTACTACAATATGGAGAACCTTCCAAAAGGGCTCCTGTAACTTAGTCCTTGGCTCCAAGCTAAAGAGGTTTCAAGCACATGTGGGCTTGTATTAGGTACCTAAAACTTGTTTGTGGATGACCTTAGTCAAAAATTTAGTCGAAAAAACTACAATATGGAGAACCTTCCAAAAGGGCTCCTATAACACACACAATTTAACCAATAATATAATTTGAATAATATAAAAAATTCAAAAATAAATAACAAAAATATATACATATTTTCATAACTCAAAAATAGTGACTCGTGATTGGTAGAAATTATTTCAATTTTTGAACAATCTGAATGCAATACTATTTGCCTATGACAAGTACAATAATGCTTTGCAACATATATGCCAAAAAAAACTACGAAACTATTTTCACATTCTTCTATAACTAAAAAATTAAATACACAAGTATTTTACTTGAAGAAAATCCAACACTTATTGATATTTAGTATAATTGAAATGTATCCTATAATATTAATAAAGGAATCTACCTACAATAAATACAAGTACTAACTTTGACAAACCGACGTCCAACCAAAGAATAAGAAAAACAATGATTCACTATTTGTCTAAATTTATAATTAATTTTAAAGAGTATCTTGTAACACAAGTTCAAAATCTAAAACAATGTATTCACAATGTACTCGATTTGAGATTTTCAAGAAAATTAAAAGAAAATAAGAAAAAACTACTAGATATACTATTTAGGCCTAGAAAATCATAAAATTATTATAAGTAAATTGAATTTTCTTATAGGAACCTTAAATTTTCTGAGATATTTAATAGGATAAAATTGTCTCCAATTGATAACAGTATACAAGAAAACATAGCCTTAAAAAATTAGCACTTACACATGGCTCATCAAGAAGGTATTTATAAATTTTACATTTATAAGATTATTACCTTTTGGAATCTAGAGGAAGGTGCAAATTCCCTCTTTCTCATTTGTAATTACTAAAGACGTGTATGTTTATCTTTTTTTGTAATTTTTAAAGTAGTTGCTTGAGAGAAGAGACAAGTATTCTACTTACTAAGATTTATTGTTTTTTGATTTCTAGAGGGATCTAATTCCCCATTGTTTTTTTTCTAATATTGACAATGCGAGATTTGAACTAATGACCTTCTAGAAGGAAGTCATGTCAATTCACTACTATACCATAGGTGGCTCTCGTAATTCCCCATTGTTATTATTTATATATGTATAATATATTTCTTGTTTGATACAATATAATTTGATCTAATACAATTTATTTATTTATAAAATATATATTTCATAGACTAATTTTTATTCTCTTGAACTTATAATGTTCCTTACGAAATCTATCTTTTGATACATACAATCACTAAATACCCTTCTTTAAATATTTTTTTTCTTTTTATTACATCATCTACTACCTTATAGTTCTAATTAATATCATATATATGTATTTTGATATAATTATTTATTTGGTTCAAACATACTATACATTATGAAAGATATAAATACTCTTATCATTCTAAAAGATTGCTTCCTTAACTCTTAAAGTACTTGATTAAGTGAAAGTGGAATTTTAACATGTGTTATGGTTTGAGTTCCATAATTATTAACATTAGTAAAGATAAGTGTATGTGCTTGATAGATCTAATCATGTTCATGCAATGACAAATCAATAAAGTTTGAAATATTCACTAATATAAGTAGGAAGTCAAAGACAAGGGGATGGGGATGTAAGAGCTTGCCTCGTTAAGGATTTGTAAGACTATGCTTCTTAGGTTAGTATCCCAATCATTATATGTTTTTATTCGATTATTAAAACACAATTAAATATTTGACTAAATTATAACTTATTATATAAATATTCTCCCTTTAATGAATGGTTCCTAATTGTAACACCCCGCTAGGGAACCAAAAGAAATTAACCTAAAGATTTACTAAGTTTTCCAAACACATTTTTTTGAAAGATAATAACATCAACTGATAATATAGTAGAAGCATTAACTCACATACTAATAACCAACTTAAATAGATTACATCTCTAAGGTTCCATGACGTTGGATCACATTTAAATTTATTAATATTAAATCTAACACGTAACAATTCCACATCCTAAAATAACTACAAGTATGATTTCATTTAAGTAATATACAATTATAGGATGCTACTTGGCAATAATCAAAATGCACAATCATCCTCTATATAAGTCACAAGGTATGAAAGGCTAAAAGAATATACATCATGAATATAATACATCATCTCATAAGATTTGTGTTAATCAAATACATTATAACAAGGTACAACCATCCAATAGAAATACAAGATCAGATAGAAAGGTATAAATGCACAAGGAACTCTAGTAATGACATCAAACTATCATATCTCAATGGTATGAGAAAATGCACAACCACCCGACCTTGTGAAACCCAAAAAGATCCACTCCCACTGCACTGAAGAGATAAACTCAAGTCCCATACAGATAACGCACACAAACATCAAAACCAATGTCTAAGTCAAAGAAACATCTAAAAGAAAACTATTTCAAAGGGTACCAAGAGACACGTATTAACTAATCTCAAAAGCAACAAAGACGCATAGGAAATCTACTATGTAAGTGGGCAAGTGTCATTGCATGAGCCAACTCTAAGGTTACTAGATCTAATCTTTAAATATTCTGACCCCCTAGTGACTAAATGCAACACCAATAACCTTTTATACAGACAAGGCATACTAACAAGTCAGCTCTAAGGTTACCATGATAGTCTTTTAATACTCCAGCCTCGTAGTGACTTTCTATGGTACCAATATCTTATTAGTTCATTTTAAACCCATTTAATGAAATGATATCACTTATTAAAATAGCCTACAATGGGTTACTTGTTAGCCTCTTTAGGGCCTCGACCTCCATTGCAAGCCACTTCCCAATATGACATACAAATAACCTACCCTAAGCTCAACAAAGAAAAAGATCTCAAATGACCATAAACCACACATCAATTCTTAAACAAGCAACTAGAAAGAACTGAAAGATCACTGATCAAAATCATAGATTTCACCAATATGATTATCCTAATAGTACTAATCCAAAATCAAGTACATATGAACCAAATCCATACCATTCAATTACATCATCATAAATCACAATATCACCTCACTCCTATACAAGCAACTAGAAAGCAATCTAAAGATAATTGATTGAAGACTCAAAGGTTATATCAGGAAAGACACACCATTCATCTCAATTTTATACAAGAACTAGAAAACACGTCAAAATATCTAATCAAACTCATCACAGAACACACATAACACATCACCATGGTTGGGTATAAAAGATCATAATCAAAAAATCGTCATGACATCACAGAACAAAACTCCCAAGCCTCTGGTAAACATTCTGACTAGCCAAAGCTAAGTCAAACCCGAAAACCCAAACATTGGTAAATCATATGTCACATAAAGTACATACAAAAGTGAGTTTCATAATTCATTAGGTTTTGAAAACCCTAAAGTTCAATATTTACTAAAAGTTTTTAGATTAAATCACATAAAATTGTATAATGGAAATCAATTTACTCAAAAAAGGGTTTCAACCCTAAGAAATTCTGAAAATAGAAACACAACAGACATGAAGAAGACAAGAATTCAAAGAACAAGCAACTACTACACAAATCCATAAGATCCTACTTGAATTTGATGCTAAAATAATGAATGCACAAACACACAAAAATCTTCCTTTTCCCTTGAAAACCCTTTATTTGGAAATTGACTCCTTTAGAACTGTGTATCTAAAAATGAGCTCTGATTTCCTTAATAAAGAGTTTTTTCCCCCAAATTAGGGTTTTGATCATGCAATCATGCAAAAACTCTTTGTTTTTAATTATTATATATTAATTTTCATGCACACACTTTATGTAATTTAATTAAAATAAACTTTATTAAATTAAAGAAATCGTGCCATGTATTTAATATAATATTTATTAATTTAACTAATAATATTATTTAGAGTTTATTAAAAATAAAAATTCTTAATAGATTATTATTAAATTGAATAAATATAAATACACCAAAGTTAGAACTTAAATAAAATCTTTTAAATTTAATTCTTTCGTGCACATTTAAAGAACTTTTTAATTAATTTTTTTTTTAATATTTTCCTTTCCTCCACTTTATTAATTAGTGTAAGTATTATTTAAAATATAGGTTATTATTTAAATTAATAAGAATAATTAAAGATCATTATTTAAACGCAACTCTAATTTAAAAATTATTAATTAAATATCATAATAAAACAATATTAAATCTTTAATATTTTAAATATTTTAATTCTATTTCTATCCAACTTCTTAAATTAGACTTTTAGAATAAATATTTTAAACTAAAGTACATATTTAATAATATAATTAAATAACATCATAATCTAATTTCTATTTAACCAATTTTCTAAATTTAGACAATTAATTTTAGACTTTTTATCTAAAACATAAATTTAGTTAATTTTTTATTAATCAAATATTCACATATTTTAATATTTTCTTTTTAATCAAATAATATTTATTACTCAACTAATATTATTATTTAGGGTTTATTATTAAAATAAATCTCTTAAATAATAATTATTAAATTAAATAAATATAAATACACTAAAATTAGAACTTTAATTTAATATTTTAAATTTAATTCTTTTATTTTATTAAACTTTTAATTAATTAAATTTAACTAAATGTTAAATTTTCTTTATAAATTTTTCATTAAATTATCTTTTAATTTGATTTAATTATAATTGAAAATCATTAGACACCTACAAAATTGAATATGAAAACCCATCATATAGAACATAAAACTAAATCAAACTCCAAGGTCAAAGTCATGAATTCATGTCACTTGTCGAATTTAGAAAGGTGAAACTAACTTAGATGCTTGTCCTATTTTTCAGGACAATTGGCTTAGGTTAGGATTTGGACTCAAGAGTTATCTCTCCACTTATACCATTGAAATACTATGATAGGGTACACTCATCCTAACAATTCAGGAAAGTCGATACCCGGTACCTACAATATGTATAAAATCCATGCATGTACAAAAACAAATATTCTAAATTAAATAGGCAATGATAGGAAGTGGTACATTGTGTAGATCCCAACTAGTAGGTGACTACAACTCCCTTCCTCAACCACATCAAAAATGCCATACATAAAGTAAAATAGACAGGTATACCATACACATGCAAGTATGAGGTAAGTAATCATAGAAATTGCATATAAATCATTCCTGTAACTAACATCATGAAATAACTAAAAGTCATTAAATGAACATCTATGTCATCATCGAAATAATCTTGAAATAATTGAAATAACTTAGTAACTCATCACATATATAAACTAAGTATGAAATATATTTAATCTAATTTGGTAACTAAGTGTCATTAATCATGAAACATAATGAAAACTGGCCTAAAAGAATTTGGCAATGCAACAAAAAAGTCAAGTAGGGGTAGGCATTACATCCACTCCCCCTATACTTAGGCTTACTCCTGAAAGCCTACAAGAAATATGAAACTAAACTAGGGGCAGGCATCGCACTAATTCTCTAGTTAATAATATAATTAAGGAGGTTCCCTTGTGAATTTGATTAGTATCGCTTGGATTATTTGTTAATCACATAGGTTTGACTATTCTTAGACCAACTCTCCATATTATGTGAAAATGTGTGTCCTTACATAAAAGGAAATATATATGGGCTACTAAATATATGAATTGCTTCTTATAATTATTTTTGTGAATAAATCTACATTGTTGTCAAATAATGTAATGGGAGTTTATATACATAAAATTATATGCCTCTTTGAGGTATTTGAATTAAAATACACCTTGCAAATGAATAGTAATAGAAAATGATGATTTACTAAAAATTCTAAATATGCGTTATGTTTAATCTCTAATTAGACTACAATTAACAAGGAATTAATATTGTAGTTGTGTAAAGTGACTTCCTAGATATAGAGTGATAGAGTCACTATAAATTGTGTATTTTATTTTGTACTTTTTCGTTTTTATTCCATTTTCTGCTCTATTTAAATTTACACCTATGTAGAAAGAGCAAAGGACAAAAGAGTTACGATAACCATGGTCTTCTAATTTACTCCATTTATAAATGGAACTCACAATATGTGGTCAGATTGATTATCCTAGTCTTTGAAATTGTCATCTTAGTTGTCTTCAATGGTATTTGTGATTAGATCAAATCTTTACCAATGAGGCAAACTGCAAAGACATAAACATATGTGAAGGTACTACCATATTAATGTTGCCTTAAAAATCATTTTGTTTGAAATTTACGATGACCATCACATCCATTATCTCTTTAACATTATCACCTTGATTGTGATCAATAAGATGTGTGATTAGATCGATTGACAAACTACAAAGAGAGAAACAAATATTAAGGTACATATATAATAGAGTTCACCTTAGTAGATCAACTTGACACATAACAAAAGTCAACCAAACTAACACACGTCCTTCTTGCCTTGGCCTTGCGTATAACGCCATTGTTATGTGCTGGCTTTTGTAAAGTCAATTAGGATTTCGTTTACATCTGAGGATTTGATTCCAACTTTAAGACGCAATATTATCTCAACAACAAAGTCAACTGTATATTTAAGCAAGAACAATTTGTTTGAAACACGTGTGTAATTAAGAAGTCAAAGTGCGTTATCAATAATAATAATATGCATTGGATAGCAGATATAGCTATGTTTGGTTGTTTGATGGTAAGCAGGTCCAATCTTCATGGCACAACTCAAAGTCAAATATATATAAAATACGTGAGGCATGCCGTGCAGTAGGCAGAAGATTCATGAGCTGTAATAAGCTTCTGACCTGAAACTCACTTAAAAGCTAGACGCACATTGTAAGCAATCTCAAGCTCCATTCGATTCGTATGCGTAATGCATGGAGTTTAGTGATGAATAATATTTTACACTTCCATTTCTCTCCATTATATTATCATGTGATAAATTAGTTAACAATGTATGTTATCATTTCGTGAAAGAAAGATGGAGTAAGTTTATTAATGACAATTTATGATGGTATGAATAACAATAGGTAACTCTAGCTGAGTTGTAATAAAGCTTCATTTTGAGGGTGTTTGCTAATAATGAATATTTTATATTCTTCTTTTGTTATGTTTTTGAGCTCACTTGAATCTATGTGAAATTTTGGTTTCGGGTTTCTTAAAATTAGAACTATGGTTAACATTTCTTTATTTCATAGAAAAATATATTTAATATTTCATTGTTCATTTTGCATCTAAATGTAACATCTTTTTAAATGATAGATGGTACCATATTACTAATAAGATTTATCAATCTTTTATAGTTTCTACTTTTATCTAAAAAGATTCTTATGTCAAATTGAGGTTTTCGAATGTTCAATTAAGTGATAATATCTATTTAATAGGATCCATCTTAATCAATTCAACTTAGACATAATAACTCATAGAAATTCTTCGATCAATCATAATAATAATAAATATGGTTCAAGTGTAGTTGTTGTTTGCATTATTCTAAAAAAAAAATTCAAGTTATGGTATGCATCACCAATGTATTTCCACAATTGTATACTAATTATCAATAAAGGGAATTTTACACATTCGAATATCCATCATAGATTGTGTTCAACTTCTCCCACATATCATAAGTAATCTACAGATCTAGAACATTGATGAATTTTGCATTAGAAGAGTACTTGCTATGACTTCCATAGTTATAGTGTGCTCTTGTTGCTCTCTCAATCAATCTATAGAAAGGGTTCCTATAAGAGTAGTCTACCCTGTAACAATATGATTTCAATAGTGATTTAACATTGACATATATAGCTTATTCTGCTGCACCATTTTGGATAGTTTTCCCTTTGTGAACTTAGGACCTTCCTTTCTCATCATCTTTGAATATTTTCCTCAACTTGTAATGATTTACCACAATAGAGAACTAGCTCTCTAATACCAATTATTAGTCCAACCTTAAAACCGTTATCTCAATTTCCACTTAATAGAAGGAAATAAAAACTTCAAGGACATATTTACACATCCGAAAGATAAATACAACATTGAGGCAAATATTTGGTCTTGTAAAAACCTAATTTGGGTGAAAATGAAAATGGAAATTAGTACCAACAAATTGTGGACTCTATATATCTTGTTAAGAGTTTACATAGACATTGATAGGTGACACCTTTATAAGGGATTTAAATGATATTTACCCTATCAAAAGGATACCCTTGTTAGAGGATTTAGAACACTAGCTAAAGTGACACCCTATTGAAGGATTTAAACTAAAGGTCATGTTGGGATCTACTTGGTTAATAGATTGTATTGATGCATCTATTAGGAAATATTAGGTAGAATGATGATCTATTAAACATCATCTCCTTTCCTAATTAAATCCAATATAATGCATACAATACATCATTTCCTAATCAACTACCTCCTAGCTTTATCACACCTTTAAATTCATGGCCACCACATGATCAATTGATGCAGGAGCATCCAATGGTGTAAGGTCAATCCTGTATCACCCAAAAAAATGCTTAGTGTTAGTTTTTGTTTAATGTGTTTTCATTTCTGGATACCCATTTGGGTCAAATAGAGTTTCCAACTCTCATAATTCCACCATTGGTTTTCTAGGTTAGCATTTTTTAGCACCTTGGGATACATGCCAATGCAAAAAAGATTATTTTGTAATTGAGCCATAATTATGATGAATTAGAGGGTGTAAGTTGGAGGGATGATTATAATTGTAATTTAAAGTACTCTAGAAAATGAATTAGGTCAAAAGTCTTTACAATTTGAAATTTATTGCAGTTTTAAGTTGCCTGAAGACCCCCTAAGAGCATTTCAAAGTCAGATTTGAGGCACTAAATAGCCTTGTATGGGCCCAAAAAATGGGGGACAAGAAAAGATCACCCATAAGCCTATAGAGTGGTTGGAGAGCTTTCCAAAAATGTAAACAATTCGTCAATCAGAGTCTTAGATCAAAAGTTACGCCTCTTAGAAGTTGGACTACCATTTCTGGATTCTTCTAATTTTACACCAACTTCTAACATGATTTCTAGAACCTTCTATTTTGGTAGTGGATGCCAATGGCATATTCTAAAATGTATTCCTAACCCTAAACCTAGGGTTACTTAAGAACATTTCTAGCATTGGAAAGGTAGTTTGTGGTGGAGTTTGGGAGAAGGTACTAAAGAAGGGTTTTTCTCTAGGATCAGACTACATTGTAAACCCATAGGGTACATCTTTGAGTCTATCCTCATTGTACTAAATGTAATAGCATATCACTTTTGATAATAATATTCTCATTTTCCTATTGTGTCCATTTTGGCCTTGGATTGTGCCCTCATCATCAATACATAACTCTTTCACCATCATCAAATATACAATTCTCATTAAAACCTAAAATGTACCTCCACTTAAAACATCCCTAACACATTTTATTTTGAATTTCAAAAATAGTGGTCAGATACAACACATAAAAATACACATCTTAGTACACAAAAAAATTCCTATACCATGTCATCCCACAATTAACTTTACTTTTGAATTCATGAAGAATAATCAAACACATTTTCACCAAAAAAAAACCTTCTTTTAGAATTTTCATTATACATCTACATTGATTAGTAGAATGTCAAATTGTCACCTCCAAAAATTGAAACATGTCACCACCTCATGACCAACTCATCTACAATCACAACATCATCCATATCCATCATCGTTCCTTGATCTACCATGGGTATTTCAAGAACATAAATACTTTATCATGAAACTTTGTCATTAATATAGTACTTTCTCACCAATCATGCAAATGTTTTTTGGTTGCAATGAAAGAATCTAAGGACTATTTTCTATCTTATCCTTTGACCAGTTCTTGAGTTTAACTCTTAATATAAATTTGACATTCCAATAAAATCACCTATTGTTTGTCACTAACTATAGCATCAATTTCTAGAGAAGATTGTGTAAGAATTTGTTGAGTCTACGTTTCAGATCACACTCTGTGATCCATCATTAGGACATAAGAGAGCAAAAGGATGAGTAAAATAGATTGATCAATCTATTTTACTCATCCTTTTGCTCTCTTATGTCCTAATGATGGATCACAGAGTGTGATCTGAAACGTAGACTCAAAAAACTATCTTCTCCAAAAATTGATACTATAGATGATGGATTGTGGAAAACTAATCTGTCACTAACTAGTTTAGCGATTACATTGCCAACTATTAACCGATGATATCTTAATCAAATATTCACATCAAGAGTAGCAATCATACATTTGACATTCAAAGACACCCCTAAGTCTCTCATAAGAATTGATATACTTGAATCTCATTGTAACCCTTTTTCCACCATATATATATACACTAACCAATATACTAGGAACACCAAGTCAATACTTGGCATTAATGAAAACATCACAACTAATCATCATGCAACTAAATATGTATTATGACAAATCCAAATATCATTGCTACATTGGTTATTCCACCACCTTTTTTTTTGTATCTTTAAATATTGAGTCTAAAAATCTTCAATTTCCCATCAAAGTTTACAAATTGCTAATTTTAGAAGAAAAAAATGGGCATCTTGATACCACATTTTTGGTTCTCCAGATTTATGTAGATACCCCAATATTGGCACTAAATGTAACCTATAGAAAAGTTCCATAAGAACCAATTAACAAGCTATACCACAATTATTCTTCCAACAATCACAACTTTATGCATATCACAATGTAATGGAAAGATTCATATCATTATATTAACTCTTCCTAAAATTTATGCACATGGACTACTAATCGATAGATAAAATCCTAAAAAATTATAATCTTAGAGACCAATAGAGATAACAATGTGAAATATAGAATAACATAACATCACTTATGAATTCAACCAATATAATATCAGAAATATGAGAAATATAGAGAATCTAAAATTGTTAAAATAAAATATGATATACTTTCTCCCTTATTCAATCCAAATTCATTATATATATCTAGGGTCTTAATATACTAGATTTTATGAAGCTCCCAAAACACATCACCTAAATATATTGAGTTACTTTACTTCAAGTAAAAATATTTTTACCTCTAATACACTAACCTATTCAAATATAATAAAATACTACAAAAATATTATTTTATGCATTCCATGTGAGCTCTAATTCCTAATACACCCCTTTACCATGGTCATGGGGTGAAAGTACATACCATCACTTTCCGACTATATATAGTATCTCACCAAAAAAGAGAGAGGTGAAAGTATCAATTTTAGACATGAATTAATATACTTACTATAATATTATTGGAGGATAGGGAAAAATTATTCTACCTGTGGAATGAAGGATAGGGAACATGACATCTATTCATGGTATTACATCAAACTTTGATAAGGAAAAATATGTCAGTCTAATATCATATTTTTGAATAAAGAAATGTAGTTCTTCTCATAATAGGGATGAACACATCCAATCATAATTACCAACTTATGTTAGTAGGGACAAAAACTTGCAATAACTTACCACTATTGTGAATGTGAACACAAAAATTAATTACAGATAATCAAAACTTGTAAATAAGGACATTCACATCCAATTATATAATCCTAAAATATCATCACCCTCAATTAGGTGCTCATTTTAGCCCCATTTTAGTATGTATGGGCTCCCACATTTATTTAACACACTTGTAATACTTATTGGACATTCAAATTAATATTACAAGTCCTATGTCGATGTAGTTGGTTAAAAACTTGATGGTAGATCTTATTTATAAGTGATATCTATTGGAATTTTGACCGGGGTATATGATATAAGGTTTGCATCTATGGAAAAATATATTCAGGATTAAGTGAGAAAATCATGAAGATGAAATTTTGATAGAAGGACTCATAAAATTGTCTGAGTATCAAAGAATTTATCTCATAACACCTACACTATTTTGATTGGCACAATTAATAGAGGTAATATTGGCATATCTATACTTGAGAATAGATAGAATAGAGTATGAGGATTCTACATCAAAGAGTGTGAGGTTGTACAAATAGTATTGATAAAGGTATTGCAATTTTTCTAGTTGTAGTAATGAGCCGACAAAACAAGATTAAGACAAGGAATCTAGAATTTTATGTTAATTAATTATTTTGTTTATCAAAATGATTACTTGACCAATTAGGGATGACATCCTAGATATCAACCCTAAGTGAGAAATATATGGTTTTGTATTTTGGTAAGGTTGTAAGGGTATGAAGTTTGATAGTACAGGTTATTATGAAATAACATGCTATAAAGGAATGTTTTTTGAATGTGAAGATTTATGTTATTATTGTGATAAGTGTATGATTTGTTTGTGATGTGAACTTTGATAGTAGAGAAATAAAATATATAATATTTGAAGTTGATAATGGAAGCTACAAAATTTTTATCAAATATTGAAGATATCAATAGATGTGGTGCAAGAGCACCTAGGTAAGGCTATCTAACAACCTAGGTTTCCTAATTTGAGTTTTAGCTTGTAGTGGCCTTAACCAAGTCACTAGTATTAATAAAGGGACTAATGATTCCTAATGTGTATCTTTTCCATTAGGAGGTCTAACTAGTTCTGTAGGACTATACAATATTACATAATTGCCCAAAGTTGGTAGGTGAAATGTAAATATTGTCATTTTTGCTAAAAGTGACTTTTGCGCATTTGGAGGGATAGTTTGGGTAAAGAAGAGGTAGAATGGTGGTTTTATGTCCTAGATGACATATTCAAACAATTCTAAAAAATTTAGGAGGCTTTGACGAAGCTTGGTCCCAATGGACAAAAAGTTGTCATGACAACTTTTGTTGTAAAAAGACAAGCTTTGATAAAATGGTTGTATAATCACCTCATAGGAGTTATGGATCTAATTAAGGCCTCCCTTAACCTATAACAAGGGTTGGATGACATTGTGAAAGTTTTTTGGGTAATGAGCAAGCACATCTTAGTGTTCTTTTGATCATAGTACGACATTTTTTCTTCTTGAAGGTGTTTCATGGATTCATTTCCATACTGTACTATTCTCATGTGTTGGTAGACGTTATTAGATAGTTTTATGTGTGATTAGGTAGGTTGTATTTCATTTCTATTTTGTAAATATTTTGTTTTTTTCTTAGTTGCTATCTTGAACCATGCAGCTTGGGAAAATGGAGTCTTAACTCACTTTCCACTATGGAAATGCTACAGTCTCTTGGAATGTGTGAGAATAATCCTTTTAATATAGGCATGAAATTTCTTGGGTCCTGGAAAGAAAGTCTAGCCAAGTTTTAGTGATGCCTTAGGCAAGCCAAGTGAGCATGGTAAGGGATCACAAAGTTTGCAACAACAAATTAGGGGGTTGAATGCAGTGAAGGCTTCAAACCAAGTGGATAGAGATCTAATGAAATGAGAGTGGAGAATCCCTATTCCAAAGGATACCTTTTGGTGACATATTATAATGGGGATTTGAACAAACCCTAGGGATCACTGTCAACAAATTAGCAAACCCTTAATTTTAGGCTTAAAATTAACATTCCAATGTATGTATAGGATAGGGAATTGAGACCAGGTAAATCTTAAAGGTATCCAAAAAGGTATTGGATATGAAGTTATTTTTCAATCTATTTAAGAATTTTTATGAGTTAAGTGGGCAAAAGTGAGTTTGGAGGCCTAATTCCTTGTATCCCTTTTAGGCATAAATTGGTGTAGTTTCTTGGAATCAATGTAGATTTCAATGGATTTTTGATGGGTGAGTGTTGTAATGGACTCAAAACCCTAGGGAAAATCTACCCCCCCCGGTCATGTTAAGTAGATTGTGTCCATATGTGGGTATTTGGAAAAGATGAGCCATTAGAGCACCTATGAAGCATTACTAGAATGAAGTTAGGTTCTACATTGGTGTCGACTAGTTGAAAGGGGAAAGGATTGGAATTATGATCCTTCCAAGTTAGGGTTAGTGCAAGAACTCTGTTAGGCTAGATAATAGGCCTAGAGAGAACCCTAAGAGAAGTTAGAGTTAACTTGCAAGATTTGTTCTTACATCAAGATGTAAAGAGGTTTATTCTACGTACTCTTTCATATACTCAATATCATTGTATATTGCATATTTGGGTAGTGGACTCATCTTACATATATTTAAAATTGTAATAAAAACTCCTAAAAGGGTTGAGGCTTCTAACAAGGTCCAGTCTTTTAATAAGGATCAAGATACTATACAAATGTAATAGACTCCTAACAGGGTAAATATATTTCACAAGATACTTTTGATTAGTAGATCATTTTGTGGGTACCATCCCCACTAGGGTTTCCCTTGGCTAGGTTTTCCCTAGTTAAAAAAATATGGTGCTATGTGTTTCTTTATTTTGTAGTTGTGTTTACTATTCATCTTAATTGTTTTACTTTCATATGAAAGTTAGAAGATTGTTAATGATATCCATAATTGGGAAAAATTTTATAGAATGTTGATTCATCCCCACTCTTAGTATTTCCTATTTATAATAATTTTTTTCATAGAAAAATTACTTAGAGAAGGCCTAACAACTTGAGTAATATCTCTATGGATATGGATCAGTTACAAAAGAGCCTAGAAGAAGCTTTTGAACAACTTGATGTTTTTACATAAGAGAGAGATAATTTGATAGACAAGTATAAAGATGCTAAAGACTACATTGAGGAGATAAAGGACAACATAGAACATATCAGATCTAAGAAAGAGTCTAAATATCAGAACAAGGATTGCAATAAAGTTTCAAGGATAAATAAAGAAAATGAGAACCTAAAGTATGAGCTAGAGATTAAAAATCTAAAGCTAAGATTGAAGTATGACAATGAGACGATTGAATCATATTTGAGATCTTAGGATGCAGATCTAAGATCTAAACTTATGAAGATGACATCTTAATTTGAATCATAAAAGCTATAGTATGCAAAACTTGAGAAGTATAATACAATTGTGAAAGGAGAGATAAACAATCTAGGCAACATCTTGAGAAATTATATTCCAATAGTGAGAAACTTGATCATAAGATCTATATGTAAAGACCTTCTTATGATAAGACTAGTCTTAGATATTTTGAAGGAGAGTCATCTAAGAAATATTGTGATTCAACAACCTGAGCATGAAAATGAAGATCTAAACAATGTTGAGTCAAATCAATTCAAAGATGTACCTAAGAAACCTAAACAATATGAACCACCTAAAGAAGTAAGGAACCAATTTAGAGGAAGATTTTATGCATGTAATGAATTTGATCACATAAATAAGTATTGTATATGTAAGTCTTTCGAATCTCTTTCTAGTTATTGTTATAATTATCATGGTTTTGGTCATAGAGATATTGAATATAAGAAACCTAAATTCAATAATGATAATAATAGAATATCTAGAGATACTATCCCTATAACTAATAGACCTATTGGAGGAACCATTATTATAAGAAATGATATTATATGTTATAAGTACAACAATCTTAGGCATATAATTGGAGATTGCAAATCATAGATCAATCCTTTAGGACCTAGATATGGAAACAATGTTCTAGTTTGTGAGATTTGTAACAACTCGGGTCATACATCAAGATTTTGTTGGATGAAAAGTATGAGAATGCCTAACAACATGAGAAATACTAATCTTGGAAAGAATCTGAAAATAATAGAAGGAATGAGAATAACAACAACACTTAGAAAGAAAATGTGGAAGATCTTGTAGGAAACCTCGATGAATCATTTGTTAAGGGCAAGAAACCAAAAAGTTCATATGTAGTGTTGGAAAGTTAATCAAGTGAAGCATCTAAAAATATATTGAAGTCAATGATAGTCACCAACCAATCACAATCTAAGTAAGTAGTTTATTTTATCAATTAATATAATAGAATTAACATCAGAACAATCTATAAAATCTTAGAGAAGGAGTTGAGTTTGCAAAATTAGTATGAGATAGAGAAGGATGTAAGGAAAATATGCTTAAGAATGCATGTGATTTAGAGTTTATATGTAAGTCCATGAATTAAAATAAGTCTATTGGTAAAAAAAAATAGCTTTTTATTTCTTGCGTACTTGCACAATTAATGCATAAGTTAATTAAAAGAGATTTAAAGGTTGGAATAATTTTTTTGAGTGCCATTTGATCATATTGGAAGTCAAGGAGTCCTTGGAGAGAATTAAAGAGAAAAGTTAAAGTGTTTTAAAATAGATTTGAGAGAAAATTTAAGAAGCTCTAACTTCATGGATTTGAGGCATTTACCATTTATACAGTCATAATTTGAAAGTTTAATAAATGGTCGAAATGGAAAACCCAACTCTTTGTGATGTGAGTTAGAGACCCAAATATAAATCTAAGAAACATCCATACATTTCAAAAGGACATTTCAAAAGGATAAAAACTATGAGAAGCATTTCCACAAGTGCCTAGTAGGGTTTTGCATGTAGAAAACATTTATGCTTACATTTACTGCAAGTTTGAATCAATTGGAGATAATGACATTCACGAAGATATGGACCTAGTGTACAACAATGACTTGTTACTGAAATAAGGATTTGAAAATTTGGGAGATATAAACATCACTAAGAATATGTTGTATTCAAAATTTGATAATCATGAGTGTGCTAGGATAATTTTGAGTCATATTCATGAAGATGTGTTTTGGGTGGGAGACATACCTTTTATGATTAAGAATGACATGATTTACAAGTTAACTAGATTGAGCAATGAGGGTAGTAACCTTGTAAATGTGAAGAATGTTAAGAAATCAGTTGAAACAAACTTGAAACCACTGTGAGATAGAAGAAGCATGAAGTTAGACATGATCAAGGAATTTGATGTTAGACTTGCCAACAAAATAATTGGATATAAGATGAATTATAGTTCTAGATTGAACTCTATTCCAACAAGATTTATCCATGTAGTATATATGATGATAGTAAAAAGAGAGAAAGTTAATATGTGTGAAATCATAAGACAATAATTACTAGATGACATAGATAGAACCAAGAAAACCAAGAATGCATCATTTAGATTTGAATCTTTATGGATAGATTTGTTCTTCCAAGTAGTAATAAAGTTTCCTATTATGCTTGATTATGAATGAAAATCCAACATATGTATAATGGACCTAATCACAAACTACTATAGAAAATAATTTGAGGATAGAATGATGGAAGATATTTCAAAGATGATGAAATGCTTTCAAGCTAAAATGAAGCAAAGATTTAGGGTTCCTCCTTTCTTAGTTGAGAAGTACAAAGATGAAATTTATGGTAGAAACTAATGTCACATGCATAGAGGTAGTAGAACCAAGAGTAAAATTCACTAACAATGTGGGATATGAAATGGAGGAGCAATTAATTGAAGGATATGCAAAGATAATCCTAGAATCAAAAAAGGATAAGGAGTTTTCCAGATGGGGCACATATGAAGAGAAAGTCAAAGAAGTTGACAATCAACTATATAGTAAGGGCATTAAGAAGAAACTTGATAGTCAATTTTAGAGTAAGGACATTAAGAAGAAATTTTACAAGAAAATAAATTGTATCTTGAAGGAATTAGGTATGAACAAGGAAGAATTCAGAGAAGCTATGGGAATAGCAATGGAAATGAAAGAAAGTGAGAAATGTAATATTCTTATTTCCAAGCCATTAGCCATTAATAAAAAATTAGAGGGATTAATATTAGTTGTTTCATCTATGTAGATTCCTATAGTACCATATGCAATAGTTGCACCTATGCAACCATAGTTTGTACAACCTTTTCAAATAAAAGATGAAGAAGATGCTACTATCATAAGAGTTCAGACATCTACTCCACCAAGCACCAAAAGGTCTACAAGATTTGTAGAAGTGAAACAAGAACTAGTTCAGCCACCCAAATATAAAAGAGTGAAATAAATTCCCATTGGTCCAGGAAAAAAGAGAAAAAGACTAGTTACTTATGTAGGGAAGGGAAAGAAGAAGAGCATTGAATAAGAGACAAAAAAATCATTATCAAAGTCTAAGGAAGAAGAATCTAAGAAAGAAGTAGAGAAAGATAAACCTGGAAAAGGAAGAAATGGAAAATAAAAGCTTAGAGATTGAACTGTGTGATAATTATTGACAGAGACTTTGTGTAATTGAATAATTTTTACCACATATATGATGAACTTGACAAATTTCAGTTGGAAAATATAGTTGCTAGAAGTATGATTTTGTCTAATAAGAAATTTCAAGACATTCAAGGTCAAATTCCCAAATATTTGTATGATAAATTAGTTAACATAAAGAAGATATTTTTTGAAGAGGAGAAGGGTATACAAGGAAAATTGATAAGGAAATTATGTGAAGTAGAAAATGATGAGCACCTTGAAAGAATAATGAAGAGTATTGAGTCTTTACTGAGTAATAAGAAAAGATCCATATTAATAATGGGAGGAATTTATGAAGAATTCAATGAAGAAACTAAAGAGGCTATTTTCAAGGTCATGACTTCTACTAAAGAAAGCATAAAAAAAGAAAGCAAAGTAATAGGGGAGAAATCCCTACTCAACCGACAATAGAGGTACAAGAAGAAAAAGATAGATCGATATCTACACCAATAATAGTATAGACCAAAAGATAAATAGAGATGGAAGAGGAAATAACTAGTAAACCTTTAGAAGAATAATATATGCCACAAGTAAAAATTACCATAGATACAATTTATTTGGAGATCACAAGTTACAATAGACACAGCAAAAGATCCTTTTAAGTATTATGACCCCTCTATTATTGATAATTTGGTAGATTACACAAGGTACCAAGATGAAGGGAAGGACAAAGAATAAAGGAAGAAGAGAGAAGAAGATAAGGAATAAAATCTTAAGAAAGTGGTTGAGAAAATGATATATAGAATTGAAAAATCATAGTTCAAGAGATTTCTAACTTCAAATGTCAACTAAAGCATGTTGAAATAGAGGAAAAATATATGGAAATAGAGGAAGGAAGACTTGAAATTAATTTCATACTATTGGAGATGTATTATGAGATCATCAATTAGACATGAGATCATTTAGTGACCATAATGGATGGTTATTTTGAAGATTTGAAAAAGATGACAAACAGGTTTAGGATTTGTAAATCGATCATTTACCAATACTATGATGACATATGTTTTCTTGTTGATACTGGTTATACATATGCTAAGGTTATAATTCCTAGACTAGCTTGGTTAAGACCTCTACATTATGAGGTAAATATTGATGAAGTTTTAGCTACTATTACAACATTGTTAGATGAAGAGATAGACAAGAATGTTGAAACCTTTGACACATATGAGATGAAAAACATTAAAATGATCACAAAATAAAGGTTCCTAAGATGGAAAGAAAAAGAAAGAAAATGATTTAAGAATTAGAAGGTAAACTTGGTGATGTACAATTGTAGATAACTAAAGGTAAAGGAGAAGACATCATTAGTGAAGAAGAAGATGAAGGTGATGAAGAGGACGAAGAAGGTAAAGGTAAGGAGCTAGTAGTTGTCAAGCCTAAGAAATACAAAGGAAAATAAATTTTTGTGGTTGATCTAAAGGTGAAGAAAAGATTGAAGAAGGTGGCTACCAAGCCCACAACCACACCACAAAGGACCATGAGACAAGGATCTACGGAAGAAAGACTCTCAACTGCTAATGTATTAAAGAAAGGAGTTGTGAAAATCATAAGACCAATTAAAGACAAAAGTCCTAGGAAGAGGACATCTGACACAATAAAGGTCAAGAAAAGCCCACATAAGAAGTGTTAGTGTAGTTTTTTAATTTCCTAGTGGATTATTTATTTTTCCCTATATTGCTAGGTTTTTCCTACACTTTTAATATCTCGCTTAGGTTAATAAAACATGTCTTATTAGGTGAGTGGTGAGGTCTCACCTTCATATATGTGACCATCCATTAGCTATCGTAAGAAGAAACTTTTCTATCTTTAGTCTGATAGATGGTTGCTCCTCATTGGTCGGTGTTGCCACCTCCTCCCTCTTCCTACTCTATATAAGCATGCTACCTAGCTTGTATTTGGAATCTATTGTTTTTGCATCCTCTTAATACTATTTTTCTTCTAGCATTTGGAGTACTCTATTGGAGGCTAACTCTATGTTTCTATTTTGATTTTGTATCATTTGCATTCATAGTTTAGATATATATTCTTTGCACTAGTTTTCTAGGTTACTAATCTTTTTAGATTCTAACATGGTACCAGAGCTATTCTATGTGCAAGAGTAGATTTTAGTTTTCTTATTTGAGAGATTTAGGTGGGGGAGGGGGGGAAAATAAATATTATTGTAGGTTTTTGAAAAACTTAGTATGCTCTTCTCTTACATCTTCAAATGATCTTGAGAATCAGAAAAGTTTGACAAAACCATTTTTAATCTTTGGGTTTACACATGTGTTTTATGAAATCTAGGTGATTGTAGCATTTTTGTTTATATTGGCAACATTTCTGGTTGTTCCAACATGTCTAGGAGGCTTGAGAAAGTTAGATTTGGCTTTCATTTCATTGAGATCAGAGATCACCATACAAGTTGTGAAACTGGGGTTTAAATCTCAAATCTGACAACCAACCTGCATATTTGGTGTTTTCGATCAATATTGCAGGTTCTGGGTATGTGCAGGATCATGTTGTGCCAAAAAGTGGCGATCTAAAAAAATTGGAGTTCTAAAATATCTCAAACCATTTCAAAATCTATTCCAACTTTTTTCCCACCCATCCTGATACTAAATAAAAATAATTAATATCTTTATAAGGTCTACTATATCTTTTGATACCAAACCTATATGGTCAACTTTAAAAACATCCTTAAAATATGCTTTTGGCCTAATTTTATGTAATTCTTACTTCAAACATGTAGCTGATGACTTTTTTCTACCAAAAATTGATGAAATGAAAAAGGTTTCTTAAGAATGTTCTTATCTTTCCATAAATGTAAGGTTTGTCAAATTATGAGTTTAGTAAGTAATTATTACTGATGTTCTAATGGAGTTACGTGTAAAGTGTTGACTAACACACTACATCAAAAACAACTATAACTTTCAAATGGTACAACATATTTTAAATCCAAAAGATGCATCATATTCTATGTTTCTTATACTAAAAGGAAAAAAAATGAAAATTTGAATTTTGCAGAGTTTTGAATTAGTTAAGGTGGTCAGACACAAGAGTTTTTTTATTCCAAAAATACAAAAGTCAAAAATTAATTATTAATTAATTATTTAGAATAAAAATACCCAAAAATATGTGTCACATGCAAGCATGAGTCTACTACTTATATCTAGAATACTATTAAAAAATATTATCATTTGGTTTTGATTAAGGTGGTCAGACGTACATCTACTTCTTATTTTTGTTCTAATTTTTTTGTAATATTGCATTAAAATTCAAAATTTTTACCAATCAATTTTATTTTTATTTTTGATATAAGTCCTAGTATTTTGGAAACTAGATTCAATTTTCTAGAGATTCTTTTCTCTCAACTTTTTGATATAAAGTTAATAACAAGTAGAAAATTGCATGTCAAGTTGACATAACCCTAATTTTCTAATTTTTTATTGCCACTTAAGAGCATAGTTTGGTTGACCATGATCCTACACATACCCTTCTAGCATGCCATTGATTGACTTAGGTAGCTGATTCAACATTTGCGTGTCATTTTTTGGTTGTTGGGGTCATTTTTTGTTGCTCAAGGCATTTGATTTGCACTATAGCTACATCTTCTGTACATTAACAACAAAAAATTCTTTCTAGGTTTTGTTCGCAACACCAAAAAACCATCTAAGTATCTTTTAGTTTTTGCATGCAATTTGTATATTTTGCAAAATTGAGCACAAAAAGCTACAACTGTACCCCTCTTCATTGGCAGTCGTAGATTTGAATGTAGTTTCCAAATGCCTCATTATTTCTCATACAAACCTCAATTCTAATGATTCTTGTTATGATCTTGGCTATTTTTTTGTGCTCTATCCACTAGTGTAGTCATTTTTTGATTTTCATGCATAATTTTTTTAGAAATTATAGATTCGTAGTCATGACTTTGCACAGTTTTCATTTTGGAAACTTAAAAGGATCATAACTTTCTCATATGACCTCATATTGAGGGATTCTTTTATGAAAGTGCATGATTTTTTGAGTAGATCGTAGTGGTACTATTTGTTTCTTTGAGTATGTGCCAAAGTTACACTTTCAACATATGCTCTTCGTGAGGGTTTTGTAATGCATTTAAATCAAGACCACTTAGTATTTCTTGCTAGTGGTAGTTGTAAATGCACTAATATAAAGTGCCAAATCATATTTCTTTGGGGGGTTCTTTGATTGAGTAAAAAGAGGGTGCATTTTCGTGGTTGGGTTTTCTTTTATAAGCATTTCTTCATCATGGATCAAACAAATATGCCCATCCTAAATCCATAACATTACTTTGACTGGAAATCATGTATGACAATTCACTTAAGGAAAGATGGATTAAATAGGATAACTATTGGACTTGAAACTAAACCTGATAAAGATGAAGATAAGCCTAAGTGGTTTAACAAATGTGATGAGGCATATGGAACATTGTGTTTGTCTATTTCTCTTGATTTTCTATTTCACATTGAGTATTTCGATACACCAAGTGAAATATGGACAAAGCTAGAAACATTATTTGGCACACAAGATTCAATGAGGGGTCATATGTTGGAAAGAACTAATTAGTTTAAGTCTAGGAAATTTCAACACAATCTAGGATTTCTTCACTAAATTGAAATCACCAAGGTTGTAATTAAAAAAATGTTGAATTGAAAAGAAAGATGAACAACTAATTCATAGTATTCTCTCTAAGCTAAGTTCAAAATATTTTGTGTTTGTCTCTATCTTCTATGCTACTAAGGGTGCACTCAATACTCAATTCACCATGCCATCTTTAGATAATTTTACTATCAATCTCACTCAAGAACAAGACAAGCGAATCTTGATGGGTACTCTTAAGTCCTCTAAGTCACATGCCTTGGCTACCAACCTATTGGTGTTTGAAAATGCCAGAGCGTTTTCAATTATCCCAATGAGAAACTGACATGTCTAGGGGTAGCTAACTCCCATTTTCAACATGCCATTTCTGACAATAGGCCAACTATAAGGCATGACCCTTCTTCTACTTCAGACTCTACTAAACCTAGGCGGGTGGACCTGAGATTCAATTGATACCATACCAGTGCAAAACATATCCCTAAATCTATTTAAAGCAGATGAAAACCCTTATATATCCTAATGACTTATGCAATAACAAAGAAGTGCAGTAGCAAATTACAACTCTATGGAATGCACAAGCTGAGTGGGAGTTAAACTGTTCTAGCTCTTTAACATAAAATGTAAAGATGATTTGAATTTGATTCAATTTTATGTGGGTGGGGGAAAGTGGATGAAAACCAAGTATGAATCAACAACTTAATGACCCTGTATCTAATTAGTGCTTGATCCATTGGGTAAACTTATGAATCTCCCTCATGCATTTTAGATATTAGATACTGATCTATATATTTAGATATATGATCTATCCATTTGCCTTGTAAATAGACATCAATGGCTAACTTAAATCTCATTCTTACCTGAGATCCTTCTCAATAAATCTACAACCCTATTGAATCTATGAAGCATTTACACAATTCTTTGAATTATCAGCAACAATGAAACAACATACAGCCTTAAGGGACTGCAACTATGACCTAGGCTCTTTGTTCAAAGATCATAACACATTACAACTCACTAAGAATGGAGACAAGATTCAAACTGAAACTCACATTTGATGTTCTTTGTATTGATTTCCTTGAAATAATCCATGAAAATGCATGAAATTAACTCACAAGCTACCTAATAAACTAGACTGTATAATAACAAATTTTGTCATACAAGAGAGAAATTGGTGGGAATGAGAAGCTAATGGGATGGGAAGGGGGTATCATAGCCAAAGCAAAGCTTCATGGTCTAGAACCAGCACATCCCAGATCTTCCATTCAGAATTCATCAATTCCAGGGTCAATTCTACTAACTATCTTCATTCCAGAGACTTTCCAAATTTCCCAACCCTTATGAAAGAGAAGAAGAAAGCATAAATAGAGAGGAAGCAGTTCCTGGATTCATTTTGCAATGGACATGTGTCCCTTCAAAATTTCCTCCCAGGAAGATCAAAAGCCTCTCTTTACCTTCTATCTTTAACTAAAAATCAAGTCCCATGATTTTGGCTCTTAGAAGCATAAAGAATATCAAATATTTGGTAAAAAATATAACTAATTTTTGATGTCGTATTTGAACTCAAAGTAAAATGTGAAAAATTAGTTATATGACCTTTAGAAGCCAAGAAAACATCACAGAATTGGTTTTCTTCATTTTCACCTTTCACCAAGATTTCATATCTGTCCTTTTACCAGTTCTGATGATCAATGATGAAAAGTGCTCATCCTACTGCCAATGCCCCTAATTTCACAAATTGACCTACATCATGAATTGATGAATACTTGTGCATAATCTGACTCTAGAAATGAAAAATTCAACTCTTCTTGGTTTCAACGATATATAATATTGCATATTTTGCTTATTAGAAACCCATTTAATCTCAATTTGAAAAATGCCCTCTAGATAGAAAACTCAGCTCTGTAGATCTTCAATTTTAAATTTTGAAAAATTTAAAATATCTCTAAAGTTAAAACTTTAGAATAGAAAAGTCCTTTTGAAACTTTTTTAAAACTGATGTGCAAGTTTCTAAAAAACTATTTTAAGAATGAGATTTTAAAATTATTTATTTTTTTTTTACCCAGCCCTTTCAATTTTGGGTCAACCTAGGTTTGACCAGCCTGGACAGATGTCATCTTCTGATTAGCCTGAACCTTGCAAGTGCCACATGTCACACTCTGACTGGACATCCTCATCAGCACCACGTGTCATCTTCTTGCTACTTTTCCATGTTATCTTCCCTGCATCTTTCTTATAGCAAGTTAACGAGAACCCTCAGATCTACCACGTGGCATGATCTAGTGCATCTCTAGATCTGCTTGCCACATCACCTTGCCTTGTCATCGCTATCGAGACTTGCTGCCATGTGTCATCACCTCATTGGCCCTAGCTATGTCACCATGTTATCATGTGAGCAACTTCTCCTCGACGAGATAGCGAGGACCGCCGAATGTGCCATGTGGCACGATCTCATTCAACTGTCTGGATCTTGCCACACCACCTCCTGTTCACTACCACTTGGCACAATCTGATTCATTGTTGCTCTTGCAAGTAGGACCCACACTGACTTATTATCCCCTCCCCAGATTTTGGAGTTTTTTGGCAACCTCACTACTTCACTAACCAGAGCTCCAAGATTTTACGACTAGTGAGGTAGCCGCTAGCCGGATTTCTATACCTTTTCTGGTCATTTGGATTTGCTGACATCACCGGCTTTTGAATTTCATATTTGTTTAAAATTTATGCCTTTTCGTGCATCTGATGTCATGAGTGGGCCCTCCTATGTATGTCTCTGCCTTTACAAAAGGATCCTTTCTTAAGTCACAATGTAATGTCTAAAATTTTGTATTTAAAAACTAAATGAAGCCTACCCATGAAGCATGTGGGATTAAACTTCTCTACATTTCCCTGCGTGAAATGCTCTGCTGTTGATTGTTGTTGGGCATGAAAGCTTTCTTCGAATGCATGGATCCCTATAGACGTGGGCAGAGCTCCTCATTATGGCATCCTCTACTTCTTGTGCAAGCGGGTTTCATATTTTGTATGTTTTCTTTGTATGAGGCTGTGGAATTCTTCTTTTAGATGGCATCTTTTTCCTTAGTCATTACCTGCAGGTTTGTTTAAAACTCCCCTTTCTTCCTAGAAACGTGGCTCCCTTGCCAATCGTAGGTTTTCAATGTTCCCTTCTCACATGGAGTTCCTTGTTCTTCTTACTCATACGAATTCTTTATGTTGCCACAGGTTGCCTCATTTTTTATGCCCTATTTTTAACACTATTGGATGCTCTTTATTTACGCCAAGCTCTACTCTATGTCTATTTGCTGCAGGTTCCTACTCTTTGAATGCGTGTATGCCCATTTCCCTTTTGGCTGCATTTCACATTGACAGCAGCTTGTGTTTAAATTTTTAGCACTTGTGCTCTTAATAAGACTACAAAGAGCAAGTTGTGAAAGATTACTCATCAACCCATAAGTGAAAAACATCCACAATTCTTCCATGAATCCTGGAATATGCTCTACAAGGGAACCTCTAGGATCAGACAACACCAACTTCCTTAGGACCTCAACTGTTGCTTTCCATGTGTCTTTTGACACTGTAGACTCGACACAAAAAAAAATGTTTCCCAAGGCAACAAAGGCTAATATTTGAATCTCATTTTCATCATCCAAAATCTGAGAACAATTTTTTGCAGTTTTAGTTGTTTTAGAACTCATGCATGAAATGGGTGATGTGTTAAGTTTGTGACAAGATATGAGCTAAGAACTTGCAATGCCTCCACCACTATTTCACTTCTACCATAACCAATATTATCTTCCTGAATAAATCTAGCTTTCCCGGATATTTCCTAGAAAGATCTATCCACAATCTTTTGAAGAAAATTGACCAAAGTAATAAAAGATGATACTTTTAACTCAAGTTGTGACTGGCTACTCAAATCAAGAATCAGATGACACACACTACTAACTGTGTTGCTCCAATCATCATCTTCAAGAAACATACCCTCCTTGGAAACCAAAGCTATCAAAAGCATTATATCCCCAGCCAAATTTTAATCAAGTGAAAGGATCATAACATTTTGATATGGCTTTATTTAATTGCCACCTCCTTGCCTTGGCATCTCGATCTACAGCTTGATGTGGATAGTCTTTAACTAACATGCCTATGACCTTTGATCTCTGTTGTTTGTTCCTCTTTCATAAACTTCAAACCTCTTCATTTGATGTCTACCTCTTTGTATTGTTGACGAGGTCATATTTACTCTATAGTGATTGAACTTGAGATGTTTCTCATATTTTGCATGCATTTGATCCATATAGATAAGTAAAATGCCTCAAGCCTACCAACTTGATGGAATTAGTCAGGCCCCCAGTGCGTCTGGCTACATTTTTTTTCATTTCTTGGCAACTCTTTCTGCAACTTATCATTTTTGCGCTAGGAGGTCTCTTGACTAGCCTTAAAAACTTATCCAAACACCTGACCAAGCTGTGAAAACTGACCCACTAGTTCTCTGTTCTGCATTCTTGCACCTTGTCAAATCTTGTGTCATGACGAATTCAGGGTCAAAAGATATTAACTGTTAAAGTGACCCTTTTAGAACTGTCTACAAGAAAACATGTCAGAAAACAATAAATTACATTTGGATTTGACCTTGAAAACTGGGCAAATGGACACTTGGGAAAATGAAACTTGGGGCATTGGTTTACTGTCACGAGGAGAGTGCAGATTTGCAATTTGGGCTCATGATGAATAACTGGGCACAAATGGAAGACATTCAAAGTAGGCTACTTGAATTATTGACTAGAAACAATATCAAAAAAATGATTTTTGCAAATGGAATTGACCTGGGAAAGTGTGCAAATTGATTCGTCAAGATGTAAAAACTAGCACACTTAAAGTATTCTTAGAGGAAAACATAGTGGTACAATCCATTCAATTTCACCTATCATGTATTTTGAGTTATGACATCACGAACAGGGGTTTCAATCAATCTACAAATGCTGACACCAATTAAAAGATAGAAATTGTGTTTGGAATCACATTTAAAAACTGATCAAACGGATTCGTCATGAGCTAAAACTTGAAACATAACAAGTCTTTGATGTCTACAATGTAGCACAATAATAATTTCAACATTTGGGTCAACTAGGTCAAAGCTATAGCACATCAAACATGGCTTCCTAGAGTTATGTGCAATGTGCATCAACATGACAAATTTAAATGACCAACTTTGAGGGATTCAAAACCTAGTCAAACAGACTCGAAACGACTCAAAATCTAAAACATAGGTTCTTAGGTATGGACACTAGATGCTCCCAAAGTGGAAAGTCACAAAACATTTCTAGGTGCAAGATATTTAGATGCAAACAAGGCCTTCTGTTGTTGTTTGACATTAAGGATAAAATGTAGATTTGAAATGTGCTCGAAATAGGACTTCACGAAATGGCTCAAAATCTCAATTTAACTTCATGGAACATTTAGAGAAGATGAATGTAGGGTGTTAGAAGCATTGAACACCTCTTAGGCCTCAAATGGACAGCCAGGTACAAAGGCATTAAAAGCATTTATAGTACTAAATTTTTCAAAGTCACACAAAATTTGGGCTACAATTTTGAGCACAAACACAACCAAGGCACAAAAGCACAAAAAGGAGAAAGTAGTAAAAATAATAGTAAGGATAAGAGACAAAAGAATAGCAAAGAGAAGAAGGATTAGATACTGATTGCTTCAAAGAAACTATTGATACCCCATCTTTTAAGGGTGATAAGCCTAAGAAAGAAAGGGTCCAATGTGCCTATTGTAAAAGACCTAGTCATGATAAACATAAATGTTTGAAGAAAAAAATTGATCACTTGACACACATTCTTGAGAAGAATAATATTAGTGTTCCTAAGTCTATCAAACAAAGTTCAAATGAAGGGTCTAACAAGGAAAAAGAAAACAAAAAGGGGAAAGGAAAGGGTAAGGCCCTTGTTATAGTTGCTTCCTCACCATCTACTTGGTTCTTAATTCAGGTGCTTCACACCACATGGATTCATCTAAGGAAGAAAGGAAGAACTTGCATCCTTGGAGTCATGTACCATGCCTTCTATTTTGATGGATGATGACACTCCTGTTGAGGTGTGTGGGAGAGGGTCTATTGATGTGGGGGATGGCACATTCCATGATGTTCATTGTGAACCCTCATTATCAACTAATCTCCTATTGGTGTACCAAATTAGTCACACAGGTTTAGGCAAGCAGGTTGTCTTTACTCCTAATTCAGTGGAGATACGTAAGTTGCATAGTGACTCTATAGTTGTAGTTGGGAGAGTAGATTATCATTCACAAATCTATCTATTTTCTCACTTTGTTTTTTATCCTCCTTTGACTATTTTTCTCACTCACTCTAATGATGTATGGCATGAGTAGTTTGGCCATCTTAACTTCTACTACTTGCATCAACTTAACCAACATAGCATGGTCATAGGGTTACGTTTATTTCAGTTCTTGGGTGGTGTTTTCCAAGGTTGCATTCTTGGTAAGCATCCTAAGGAAATGTTTGACAAATGTATAGAATGGAGAGCTTCATAGATACTAGAGTTAGTTCAAAGTGATTTAGCTAGTCTATTGCAGCATCCTTCTTTTAGTAGGGCCCAATATATCCTCCCATTCATTAATGACTTTTTCTTGATATACTTCAGCGTACTTTCTTAAATAGAATTCAGAGGTATTTGATCATTTTTAGGACTTAAAAAATTTTGTAGAGAAGCAATCTGGGAAAGCCATCAAAGTTTTGCACACAGATAATGGTGGTGAGTATGCCAACCATCAATTTGAAATATTTTGCACTTCAGAGGGGATTGAGTTGCATCATTTAGTACCATACAATCCTCAACATAACGATGTTGCAGAATGGAAGAATAGGTCATTGAAGGAAATGGAAAACTATATGATTCACTCTAGATCTCTTGCACCACAATATGGGGTAGAGGCCATTAACTATGCTTGTTATATCTAGAACCATGTTCCTCACTGAGCCTTGAAGGGAGTTACTCCTTTTGAAG
Source organism: Cupressus sempervirens (assembly GCA_028749045.1). Classification (NCBI taxonomy): domain Eukaryota; kingdom Viridiplantae; phylum Streptophyta; class Pinopsida; order Cupressales; family Cupressaceae; genus Cupressus; species Cupressus sempervirens. The sequence goes on from CM053787.1 coordinate 945,509,326, forward strand.
CTTGGAGTAGTCAAAAACCATTTTTTAAGCGCTTTCAAGTTTTTTTCTCTCCTACATGGGCCCACATTCCTGCAGAGAAATGCAAGATCTTGGGTCTATAGAGTAGACCTTGCATATTTGTAAATTATCTTGATGGTGTGAAGGGTTATCAACTACTCCACCCTACTACACATGAGTTGTTCATTGAGAGGAGTGTTTAGTTTGAGGAGGGATCTTCAAGCTCACTTTCTATCACTTCTCCAACTCCTTCTACTTTGACATTGGAGTCACTTGGAATATATGACAGATCTTTTGATGAGTCAGATTTACTCAAGCAACCTTCTACCTCCACTTCTAATGTAGAGAGTGATTCAAAGAACTCACATCCTTCCTCTCCTAGTCATCATTCAAAGGTTAATGATTCCCCTCTAGATTCTCCATCTTTCAGTCCACTTTGGGCTAGATAGACCTTGTAGTCTGCAAGTGATTGGGTTGGGGATCCATTTGACACTAAGTAGACTCATTCACAATTCTAGGATACTCCACATGTCTTCATTACTACTGCCTTAGATCCACAATCTTTTCATGAGGCTTCTAGTATTCCTGAGTGGGATATAGCTATGTAGGAAGAGTATAGTTCCTCGACGAGGAACCACAGTTGGGATCTTGTCCCTCTTCCTAAGGGAAGAAAATTTGTCCAATGTAAGTGGATCTATTAGACAAAAATTTGTAGCAGATGGGTCAGCTGACAAGAATAAGGCTGACTTGGTAGCCAAAGGATTCTCACAGGTTCCTAGGATTGACTATTCTAAGATGTTTCTACCAGTTGCCCAAATGAATTCCATTTGACTTGTTCTTGCCATTGCTATAGCTAATCATTGTGAAGTACATTAGATGGGTGTGAAGAGTGCTTCTCTTCATGTTGATCTTTATGAGGAGATCTACATGGAGTAGCCATAGGGCTTCCTTCAGGATTCTTCACTTGTGTGTCATCTTTGGAAGTCTCTCTATGACCTTAAATAGGCTCCTCAAGCCTGGTATGCCAAGATGGACTCCTTCCTTCTATTAGTTGGGTTCACTTGATGCCATTTTGATCCTAATGTCTACATTCTACGACAGGGTGATTCACTCCTATTTTTGGTTTTGTATGTTTATGACTTGCTAATCACAAAAATTTCTTCACCCACCATTAAGGCTGTCAAAGTTTCCCTTTAGGATAGTTTCTTGATGATTGACTTGGGCTTGTTGCATTACTTTCTTAGGATTGAGATCTTTCAATCTCCTTCTAGGATCACCATTACACAGTCCAAGTATGCTCTAGATTTACTCTCAAGGTTTCATATGGTTGATTGTAAGTATGCTCTGATTCCCTTCCTTTCTAGAGTCAAACTTGAGGCTCAGCATTCTTCTCCACTTGTTGATAGCACCTTGTATTACCAACTTGTTGGGAGTTTCATTTATCTGACTCCTACGAGACTTGACATCTCATATGCCATAGGCATGGTCTCTCAATTCATGTAGGAGCTTCATGAGCTGCATTAGAAAACAACCAAGTGGATCTTTCACTACATTCAAGGTTCTCACAGTTATGGGATTCACTATGCAGTAGGTATTGAGCTTTATTTGGTGGGCTATAGAGATTCAAATTGGGCATGTGATTCTTAGGATTGCAAGTTTACTTTAGGTCACAACTCCTCACTTGGTTTAGGTCCTATTTATTGGTCGAGCAAAAAGTAGTATGCTATTGCTCTATCTTCTACTGAGGCTCAGTATCAAGGGGCTATAAATGCCACCGATGAGGCCATTTGGCTTCAACATCTTCTCACTGAGTTTGGTATCTAGATTAGATGACCAATAGTCATATTTTGTGATAGCTAGAGTGCCATTTATATCTCATAGAATCTAGTCCATCATCAACAGACTGAACATATACAGATCCACATGCACTACATTCGGGAGCTCATCCATGGTCATGTCATCGACCTTTGCTACTATCAAAAATCTAAGAAGGTTTCTGATATTTTCACCAAACCCTTCACTAAGAGAAAGTTCCTTCATTTGTGAGCTTTGCTAGGGGTGCAGGACACATCATCTTTTGGGGGGGCCTCTTCCTCTCACTCAAAGTCCTAACTTTTTGGGGAGTTTCTTTTCTCTTTCTTTTGGAGGACTTTTATGTACATGGATACCTCATTAGGCCTAACTTGTCAAGACCCATTTCTACATCCACCTAAGCTTTGCTTATGGGGGGTGTTAATGTATTTTTTAAATTTTCTAGTGGGTTATTTATTTTTCGCTATATTGCTAGGTTTTTCCTACACTTTTAATAATCTCTCTTAGCTTAATAAAGCATGTTTTATGAGGTGAGTGGTTGTGAGGTGTCACCTTCCTACATGTGAGCATCCATTAGCTATCTTTAGTTTGATAGATGGTTACTCCTCATTGGTCAGTGTTGCCACCTACTCCCTCTTCCTAGTCTATATAAGCATGCTACCTAGCTTGTATTTGGAATCTATTGCTTTTGTATCCTCTTAATTATATTTTTCTTCTAGCATTTTTAATACTCTCTTGGAGACTAACTCTATATTGGTATTTTGATTTTGTATCATTTCCATTCATAATTTAGATATCTATTCTTTGCACTAGTTTTCTAGGTTATTGATCTTTTCATATTCTAACAAGAAGAAGCCAAAAAAAGGTTGATAAGGTGTCACCTTCCTACATGTGAGCATCCATTAGCTATCTTTAGTTTGATAGATGGTTACTCCTCATTGGTCGGTGTTGCCACCTCCTCCCTCTTCCTAGTCTATATAAGCATGCTACCTAGCTTGTATTTGGAATCTATTGCTTTTGTATCCTCTTAATTATATTTTTCTTCTAGCATTTTTAATACTCTCTTGGAGACTAACTCTATATTGGTATTTTGATTTTGTATCATTTCCATTCATAATTTAGATATCTATTCTTTGCACTAGTTTTCTAGGTTATTGATCTTTTCATATTCTAACAAGAAGAAGCCAAAAAAAGGTTGATAGTAAATCCTAATGAGGATAAGGATTAGGAAGAAAATATTGAGTTTGATGACTTAAGTGAATTCTAGATTGTTACAAGGAAAATGTATGTGAAAACTTGACAAGTTCAACAAGTTTAGCATGATTCAAGTATATAAAATATGAAACCTTAGACAAGACTGCCAAAGAAATTGTAGAGCAACCTGTTATTGACACGATGGTAAATTTCAAGTATACTCCAATTGAATTAGGCTAGGGATTACTTAAACAATTATATAAGATAGATATTAAGTAGAAATGGGCATTAACCATAGAGAAATAGATGAGAGAGGCTACATTAGCCCAAGTTATGCTTGATTTAGGTCAATAACACATGTCAATAGCTATGAAGGAGTATGCTAAAAAGTTTGTACCAAAAATAAGGGCATATAATATTTTGAAAAATAAAATTGAAGAAGTTGTATAGGAGAGTAAGATAATATGGAAGAACATTTTTGGTCTTATGCCTATAGATAAGGGGAAGGATGAGAAGAAAGAGAAGGATGGAGGAGAGATAGAGTTGGACAAAGAAGAAGACATCTATGATGATGTTGAGAAATTAGTAAAAATAACACATAAGATGACATAGGAAAGTGAAAAGAAAAATAAGTAGTCAATATAGAGGATGAAACTCTAAAAAGTATAATGCGAAATGTGACTCCTACTGAACAAGAGTTAGAGAAGATTGGGTTGACCAAGAAAGAGAAGGAGGATCAAGCTCCTAAGTCAATAAAATAAATATTTATGGAAACCAATCTAGCAATTGTGTAGATCAAAGAATATCCTAAGATTGGTGAGAAAAAAAAAATCTGAATAAGTAAAAGTTAATATCATTGATACACCTACAATTACTATTGATTCTAATGTTCAAATGTGAAGAGACACAAAAGGTGATGTTTCTATTGCCGAACAATAGAGTGCATTGGAAAATGAAAGGAGAGATCAGATAGATGCTTCCTTCAAGGGTGATCAAGATGAGAATAAGGAGAAAGAGAGCCAAAATCTACAAGTAGAGAAATCTACTATTGGCAGTGAGAAGGAAAATATCTATTAACCTAATATTGAGGGGACAAAGGAGATAGTTTAGTTGAGTTCAACTATTGAACTCCAAGAGGCCAAGGAACAATAACCAATAGAAGAGCCTAAGGGTGCTAAGTTCATTCAAAAACTGAGTTTAGAGCTCTAAACTCAAAGTTTGAAATTATCATTATTGAGCTTAGGTCCTTCTGATTCTAAGAAGAAGAGGATTTAGACAAAGAAGGTGAAGTTACTTGGGAAGACAATGACATTAGATGAAGTTGTTGTGATTCCTAATTGGGAAACTAATAACTTAACATATGAGAAAATGAAAACCTTACAAGATTTATTGGAAAGGAAGAAAATAAAAGAAGTGTAGAAGAGAAAAAAACAACATAAATATTTTCCTAGAAACTTTTGATTTGGAAAATCTTCATGAGAAAGCACCTATTATAGCTCAACTAGTTCATACTGTAGGGAAGATCAATGAACCATACATTGATGCCAATGAGAAACCAATACAATGGACTGAAAGGAAATTTATGGAGAAACTTTCTATGGAAATTGCATTGATGCAAGTTAATATTTCAAACATTGTAAATACTTAAGTAGTTAACAATATTCGTTCTTTGTATACAAAGTTGTGTAATGTAAAATATTTTACTAAGGAATATTAGGAGACCATAGATAAGCTACAAGAAGATTCAAATTATCAAGGAACTAAGCTGAGCATGGGCACAAGTACAATCTCATTTCATTTTAATAATTTGACATTTTTCCAAGCAAGTTTAGCTGAGTTGATGATTATAGATGGAAAAATAAGAGCTAAGCTTATCTCCATTTAGACAATGTTGATACCTGACTTGGAGTTTATGTAGCAAGAGCAACAATTAGAAAAGGAGGTTGTGCAAAGAGATCCAAATCTCTCCACTATTGATATTTTGGTAGATCTAGCAGCTATGCTGAAAATTCAAATTCAAATTTTGGAGTCTATAAGAATAAGTTGGGACAATGCTTTAGCCATGATATTGCATATTTAGAAACTAGTTTTGAAAAAGTATGTTTTGACCCCTACCCCTAGAAGCCATAAGTAACAAACACAAGGGGGGAATATACTAGAAATCAAGGGTGAAATGAATTGATCAAGGGGAGTTTTCAAATCTAAATTTGAAGTTTTTAATGCAATTTTACATGTATATATTGACTGTAGAGTTAGAAGATGTAAAACATATACTAAGTTAAGGTATGGATTATATTCTAAGGGGGAGTACTTGTATTTCAATTTTTTAATGATTTTTTTTCAATCATGAAAAAGTGATTTTGCCACTAATGTCAAAGGGGCAGATTTTTTATCCCTAAGTCATTTTTCTATTAGTGTCAAACAATTGGTCATTTACAAGATAGGGTTATTCAATCATCCTTGTGATTTAGTCACTCTATTTAGGTTGCGATTAGTATTGAAGACTTGTACATATTTCAAGTTGTATGTTGAGCAATAGTTACTACCAATCAAGTTAGAGTTGGTCGAGTACTCTAGTGACCATTGAGTTTGTCAAGGATAATAGTTGATGTAGAGTGATATTGAGGCCAAGTAATTTAGTTCATGCCGAGCATATGTAATGCCAAGGGGCAACAACAAGAAACAATTATGTCAAGCATTAGTATGGTGTTAGTGTCAAGTAACACACTTTCATATATATATTTTTGGAATGTCACTAAATCTTATATTAACCACTTCTATTGAGCTACAAGTGTTTTTTGAAGATCAAGGAGGTAATTATGTTTTTAAAGTAAGATTATTAATCACTATGTGAGGAAATCCACCAATCATAAAAATACAAGGCCTAAGTGATAAAATAAGTAAATCTAGATCATTGATTTGGATCTAGAAGGTTCACCCAAACATCTATTTAAGGAGGGTCTATGACCTTTTTCATATGGTTGAGTGTTTCTAAGTGTATGAATGAAGATTCTAATTGTATGTGAGGTTTTGGAGGTGAATCAAAGTGTTAAGTCAGTGAAGACTGAGTAGTGTAGTGAATAGTTGTCAGTAGAGACAAAGAAGATCTATCACAGTAGGTGATATTATATTGCATAATGGAGGTATGTTAACATGAATTAAAACACTAACTAAACAATGAGGCACTAAAAATTATAATAGGTATTTTAGGTTTTAAATCTCTTGATAGAGTATCTTTAACATATTTTTATAAATATCCTAACATAGTAATCACTTGATTGTGATGTAAAATCCTATAACCAAGGTAGAACTTAGCAATTCTTTTAGCCTTTAATAGAAAAGACCGCTCACAAGGTAGATCATCAAAAGTGATCAAATTATTGTAGCCTTAATAGAAATGACTTTATTGCTGTAGTAGTGAAGAGTTTCTGGGTGTCATCCCCACTACAATTTAACCTCCACCTTAGAGGGTTTTTGTGTTACCAAATTTGTGTTTTAATGTGATCTTATTGAGTATTAGTTGTAAAAACCATTAGAAGAAATTTGAATGGTTTGATGCCTTACTAGAAATTAGTTAGAAATCAGTTTATGAGTAAAAACAAAAGTAAAGTGATTAGTTAGAAGGTAAATTATAAAAGACAATACTTATAGGTAAGACAATGTCTTATTGATAAACTAGCAATAAAGTCCTATTAGAACAAAGAATGACTTATTAGAAAAATTGAAAGCTTATAGGTAAGAAATTAGAAAATGATAAATATTAAATAGGGAAATTAGATTACTAAAGCATAATTTCATTATCTCTAAAATGTTTACTACTTTAAACATAAACCTTATTTAAAATTAATTTACCACACATCTCAACCTTAACCTTAATCATGCATCATCATGTAATAACATGTAATATTAGATCTACCATCAAATAACATGAATAAAACAAATTTCAAAAAATCAATACATGACACAACATATTCTAACACAAAATCCCTCCAAAGTGAAGGTAAAACTCAAGTGGGGATGACACCCACAAAATCATCACTACTTTAGTAACAAAGTTCCTATTAGGGCTAAAATTTTAATGATCTACCCTATGAGGATTTTTCTCTATCAAATGATAAAAATAATTTTAATCCTACCTTTATAAGAGGATTTTAACATCACAATTAAGTGAAAACTCTATTAAGTTATTTCCAATAGGCCTATTAAGACGATCTTGTTAAGAGATTCACCTGATACACTTGTTAGAATGAAACAATACCTTGATCCTTTGGTTTGAACTATAATGCTAATAACATTTCTTCTCTTTCCAATAGATAATCACCTTAATATGACCAATTTTCAAAATCTCCTTACTACACTACTTAGTTTCCTTAATCCTTCAATATTTCTCCTTCAACTTCACATACATTCATCCCTCTAACTCACAACAATGTTTTCTATCTTGAGATGCTTCTTTTATTGCCATATCACAAAGCTTATAGATCACAATCAACAATCCACATTCATGTTCTTTTTTTTTCTTAACCTTTCCAATTTTCTTATTGGTCCATCATCCTATATATGGATTAATAATGCAAAATGATAGGTGGAATTACCTCCTTGATTAGATCCTTAAACTTAGAAACATAAATCATGCTTGAAAAAATAGTTTACATAATATTTTGTGCCATTGTGAAATCATATACTCAAACTATATAAATATGCACTTATACCTTCCTAACGCTTGGTCGATCTTGTTTCCTCATGTTATCCCTTGGCATGAACTATACTCACCTTAAACTACTTTAACCTCTAAACTTTTGTGCTCAATTGTAGCACTCAATGACAACTGAAATATTTGGTGATTGTTGACATCCTTGGAAAGTATACGTGCCTTGGTACATATTGAACTCATATACTTCTACTCTATATAGACCATCCTCTACTATGACTCGGTCATAGTGTTGACCAACCAACTCTTCCTTGTGAGTGACTAAGTATTTTTCACTAGAATATTTTTACAATACTAAGATTACCATTAGGGTAAAAAATATCCCTCCTTTATCATTAGTGGAAAATATGATACAACAAAAACTTCAAAACATTTAGTTCCCCTTAGGGTGTTCTCCATAGCTGTAGCTTGGTTTGTAGCTTATATTTTCAAAATAATTTCCAAAATATTTATAAATGTTCTCCTTATGACTCATACATATTTCCCCATTTATAATCATATTTGAAATTATAAAATTCCTCCTTGTTTGTTGTCACTTATGCCGAGTAGTGACAATCAATTGTGGCTTGGGGATCATACCAAACTCATTCAAAAATTGGTGGTGCAATCTCATCACAATAGCCATAGTTTTATCCCAATTATTTTTTAGTGTCTCAAGAACTTTCCTTTCAATTTATAATCTCCTTGAAAGACCCACCATGTTGTCTACTATGGAAAATTATTGACTGTACATGTAATATCCTTGTCAACATGTAAATTTCTTTGCATGACCTTTAAATGAGGTAATAACAAAGCTTGAATGAAAGTGATCTTAGATCTTATGTTGCACTCATCATGCAACAACTCCATTTTCTTACACTAAAAAAATATGATCCTTGAAAAATATATTGAGCTAGAATTAGGATCCATGTTTAGGTCTTGACCACACTTCTATAGATCAACATCAAGATTATCCATCTTCTCCCTTATTTCTATGGTGATTGTAAGGGAATTACATATCTTAGAAAATAATGTGTTTTAATTATTTACTAATTTCTCAAAATTATTAACAAGTGGAGATCTTGACCCTATTTATCACAATTTTAGTAGCAACCTTAAAAGATATATTTCTTTGATATCATATAATACTTTACTTTGTTTCAATGCTCTTTTCTCATTTCCTCTTGCTTGGCCTTCCTATCTAGCAAATCACTTAGTGTTATTACCTACTCAAAACTCAATTTATATGTGTCTCAATTAGGGATCACAATATCTTGATCAAGAGTAATAGGTCTACTCTTCATATCTTGTGGTGAATACTTCACCTTCTTCTTCAATCTCTTCCCTTTTGAATGTAGTTTGTTGGAGCTTGGCATAGTTTCATGTTCTTGTGTTGGGACTTCTAGACTTTGATTCTTCTCTTGTCTTCTTGACCTTATTAGTCTCTTGAAATTTCTTGCTCTCCTCTCATTTACTCTCCTTCTCCTTTTCATCACTAATTTCGAGTTCACTTTTTGAGCTCTATTGTCAAACATCCTTTTCTCCCTTATGGAGAGATTCTAAGGCACTCAATATATTACCAATAAAAGAATGATCAACTTTATCTTCTTTAATCTTCATATTATTCTCCTCCTTTGTAGTAAGATTGGCATTTCCCTCTATGGCATCATTTATCTTTTCTTATCTTTGGGTTTCCTCTCCTTTAGTAGCTAACTAACTCTATTGCTTGAATTAACCAATATTTGCATTACCTTGACTAACATGTAGACTTAATGAAGAAATAAGAATAATTAGAATAACTAGTGTTGAGTCTACCTATTGAGTGCTCACCTATATGTCAATCTTGGGATAGTCTTTGACTTGTTGTAGCACATGATTGGGATTCAACAAGATCGCATATGTTGATTATGATTATGGAGCTTCCTCCTTCTCTGGCTTGGTTACCATTGTATATGAGCAATGTTAGTATGCTAATAGAAACCAAATTTAAATAAAGCTTCTACAAACTAAAAAAAAATCATAAACTTCAAGATAGACTAAGATGAGCTCTCAATTGAGAATATGAGCCATTAATGGACTCTCTCAATAAGAATCTCTCTTGTTGAGTAGCTTTATCTAAATGGATAGGATGTATGCTCAATATGCTTCCAAAGGCTTCAATGGATGATTGTGGATTTTTGGTGTGGATAGATGGCTTTAGTATGGATTTGGCTCTCAAAATAGCATTATAACTTTACTTCATGGATTGTGTTATTTTGCAAAGGGGAAGGATCCAATTTATAGTCAAGAGGCTTGAGGGATTGAGGGCTAAGATGCAAGGATGGGAAAAAGCTTATGGAGGGGTCAGATTGCATGAGAGGAGAGCACATGGATTGTGCTTCCTTATAGCCAATCAAGGAGTGACACATGTCACATGGTGAGAGGATGGAGGAAAGGGGAATGATGAGTCAACAAAGGAGGCTCAAGGGATAAAATCTTCATAAAGACCCTCATAATGACTTGTAAGAGCAATAAAAGGGCTTGTAAGAGTCATTTATGACCTAGTGGACTTCATAAAATTTTATGGTTGAGATATTTTGAGGGTGATGAGAGCAATTTCGACTTGGACTTGATTAGGAAGGTTTTAAGCTTGCTTAGGCTTGTGCAAATGATTAGAGGATGGATTAGGATGGTTTAGGATTAGTTTAGGGATAGGCAAGTGGATGGCATTTAATGAGGGTGGGTGAAGGAGGAGATATTTGTTAACTTTGGCTTGGGTTAGGAAGTTTTAACTCATGTTTAGGGAATGTGAAAAGGTTAGGAGGGGATTAGGATTAGGTTTAAAGACATCTCTTAGAAGAGTCTAGACTTTGGATGAGGATAAAGACTTTCTAGAATAGTCTAGAATTTCCTAGGATGAGGATGAAGACTTTCTAGAAGAGTCTAGAACTTCTTAGGATGAGGATAAATTAGATTTTTAAGAAATAAATAAAGTTTTATTTATTTCAAGGGTTTGGGTTGAGGAGATATTTATTAAAACTTTTTTAATAAACATGAGGATTAATATTTAATCTTAATTAAATATTTTGAGTTGGGATTAGGGGTAGGAAATGATGGGATTAGCCTTTAATCAAAATTAAAGAAGGATTAGAAGATTTTGGAAGAGGTTATTGGTCATAAGGAAATTGGCCAAGTTTTGGGCAAAAAATAAATTTTTAATTTATTTTAGGATTTTTGGTCAATTTATTAATTAAATAATTAATAAATAAGGAAATAATGTTTAAATAAGATTTAAACATTTTTGGGAGGGATTCCTTAATTAAATATTTTTAATTAAGATAAAGGGATTTAATGGCATAAAAATTAATTAATTAATTAATTAATTAATTAATAAATGATGATGTCATCAGGACTTTTTCAGAAAATAAAAATACTTTATTTTTTAAAGGTTTTTAGGTGTCTACAACCATAGCAGTCTTCTTCTCTAGTTTAGCCTTTACATTTGCTTCTTGTGTTGAATTCTTAATTGGGATAACCTTTGGCTCATCTTCAATTGTGATTGTTTTAATTTTTTCTCCACCTTGTTGAACAATATTATCATTGAAATCTTTTGTATTATCCAATTCAATAGTTTTAGGCTCAACTTTCTCTCACCCATATTTTTTCTCATCATCAATCATTATTCATTATAATTTTTTCCATATAATATTTCACTCTTCCAATACATTTTTTACTTTTATTTGTAGAATAAAATATGTTCTTACCTTTGAATTAAATTTGCTATTATATTCACTCATAGCTTTGAAAATTTTTCTTCTATTCATCTTTGGCATGACATTGGAAAGTGTTCCTTCCCTTATCTGTCAATCTTAATCTCTAAATCATACTACCATCTCTCATAAATCTTATTATACAATACATTAGGTATCAAATTACCTAGTTGTAAAGGTGTATAATTGAAATTAGACACCATGTTAGCTAGAATTGCCTCTTCAAACTTTTCCTTATTAGCAATATCTAATGTATCATACTTAATGAATTTGAATCTTCTCATACCTAGACTCCCCCTAATGTTTTCAAAATATTCATCTATAGTCTAGGGTGGCTTGTGCACTACAACTCTAAATTTACTGGTGTTATCAAATTTATTCTTATCTTCATTATCTTTAGAAGTAATTACCTTTCTCCTCTTCTTCTTGGCACCTTTTCTCAACTCTTCCTCTTCTGTGGTGTTCTTCCTCTTTGCAAATTTTTTACCTTGAAATTTTTTAGTAGCTTTAGCTACTCCTTTCTTGGGCTTAGTCATTACTATAGTAGCTTCCCTAGTCCTTTTTTTATCACTCTTTGAGTTATGGGGGCTAGCTTTGTGCCCTTCTTTGTACTCTTTCTTTGCTGAGGCTCAACAAGAACTATCTCTTTACACTTTCCTTCTACTTCCTCTTCTTCATTTCCTTCTTCCTCTTCTTTACTAGACATGTCCTCACCTTTTCCCATTGTGATCTATAATGGTACATCTTGTTTGGCTCCATCACCAAATGTCCTCTCCAAATTCTCTATAATTCATTTTCTTTTCTTTTCTATCTTATGAGCGTTGATCTCCACTATGATCTCTACTTTTTCTATCTCATATATATGCCAAATGTCTTGGTATTCTTATCAACAAGTTCATCTTGTAAAGCTATAATAATTATTGATGCTTCATCAACATTAATCTCATATGCTAGTGGTATCAACCATGCAATCTTTTGTATAATTTCCTGAATGTAAGTCTTGTCTATGTCAACTAGGAAAAAAATGTCATCCTAATATTTATCAACTAAGAGTTTAGAATTTTTTTTACCTTTTCTTCATCTTTTGTTTAAATTACTCAAAGTAACCATCCATAACTTTATCAAAGTTATCTCCCAAATGACTAATGAGCTCATTGATCTATTGAGTTGGTGGTTTCTTCTTGTTCTATGTGACATTGCCAATGGTAGAAAAATAATTCTTAACATATAAGAATATACAAAAAATTAAAGATCCAAATTTTCACATACATTTTTTTGTCTTTTTGATATTTTCTAAGATCTTAGCCAACTACCTCAACTATAAGTCAACAAGATCATAAATGAACGATCATTCTTTACATGGGTCCATCACAAGTAAAAGTATATCAAGAATTTGAAAATTCAAAGGGTCAGACACACTTGATTGTTTAGGACAAAGGTATAAGGAAAATAAAAATACAAAGGACTTTAGGATATAACACTTCTAATAAACCCTCTCCCTTTATCAAAATAAAAAACCCTAGAATAAAAGGGTTTAATATAAAACAAGGATAAACCTTTTCTTTGTTGTTTAGGGTTTTAAGATATAAATTCTCGCTCTACAAAATTAAAAAAATTTAAATGAGACCATTGTAAATGAATTTTCAAATTCATACCTGAAGCAAAACCAACTCCTAAAAGGAGCTAACAGTGGCTCTGTCTGGGGATGATGGATATTCTATATTTGTCCAAGAGCTCAAAATTTCTATATAGAGTAGGCCATACACTTAAAAATGTTGGAGAGCAGTAAAACAAAACAACAAGAGATTAGCCAACCAACCAACAAAAGGGGAAACACACTATGTATTGTATATATAATATTTACAAGCCTAACTAATGTTCATGGAAAATAGAATACCTCTTAACTAAAGTATCTTTTCAAGAACTATCCATGAACTGATAGTTCAAGGTCATTAGAAAGTTCCTTCAAAAAATATGAATCCTCACCCCACTTGTCATGAACCAGATAAAGGCCTAACCAAATTGGATCAAACTTCCCATGTTTTTCCTTGTCCATAGTAGTTGGTACAAACCATTACACCAAAACCTTGAGGTGCTAGTGAAGTCCACCCACCAGGATCATAACATCCCACCACACTCTACAATCTAGACTCTAGGCTGGATGTGTGGCCATATGGTGTGCCCTCCCTTGGTTGTATGAGCCCTGGATGAACAGAGCAATGTTGGCATTGCCACCCGCTCTAAGACTTGAACCTAGGTGGAGGCTCTGATACCACATGGTATGAACCATTGCACCAAAACCTCGAGGTGCTAATGAAGGCTGCCCACCAGGATCACAATATCCCACCACGCTTTGCAATCCAGACTCTGGGCTAGATGTGCACCCATACGGTGGGCCCTCCCTTTGCCATATGAGCCTTGGACAAACACTACAATGCTGATGTTGCCACTTGCTCTAAGACTCAAACCTGGGTGGAGGCTCTAACACCACATGGTACAAACCATTGCACCAAAACCCTGAGGTACTCATGAAGGTTGATAACATCCCACCACACTCCATAGTCCAAACTCTATGTTAGATGTGCGCCCATATGATGGACCCTCACTTGATTGTATGAGCTCTGGATGAACACTACAATATCGGCATTGCCACCCGATCTAAGACTTGACCTATAGTACCATAACATCTACCTCAAATTTTCTCTCCGCTATCTTCTTGTCAAACAAGTGTTTCATTTGCAACTATTGTAAATTTCTAGAATCCTATTGGTGGAGACAGGTATGTAATTTGATATTAATATTTGATGATCCTTGAGTGAAGATTTTTATATAAATTTGAATTACTGAAGTAGAACTCTAAGACTTTATTCCCATTTTTTATTGATTTTTTTTGCAGAAAATCTACATCTATAAATAAGGATAGGTTATCCCTTTAACCGTTATCTCTAAAAGGCATGTCTCATAGATGAGACTATCCAACAATAAATTGCATTCAAAATAAATTAATCACCTGTTGATGATTGCTATAAACGGTGTAGTTTGACATTAATATTCAAATAGTGATTTAATTTTCTTGTAATATTATCTATCGTTGATGTCCCGATAGTGTATTATGAAGAAAAACTAACATATATAACCCGTAATTAATATAATTTCCCAACAAGAATATAATTTGTTTCAGCATTTGCAATATGAAACCAAGATATGTCATCAGTGAGTAAAGCATTCACAAATGCTTTAAAACATAATAAAAAATGTCGATACATATAAACAGGTAATCATGCCGATTAAGATTAATAAACCTTATCACTATATATATAACTTCAATGTTATATATATATATATATATATATATATATATATATATGAAAATTAGATTAAAGCTGGAGAATGTAAATGTAAGTCTTGTGTCAGCAATGATTTCACATACCTTATTGCTAACATTCTTAACACTCTCTCTTTAGCAATGAGTGTGAAACATCTTCACACATCTAAATAAATAAACCACATACATGTAGAAAATTTTCACGATATCCAGTATAGATCCGGCCTAATAACCATGATGGATATCAATGTGTCCGGCAAATATCTAGCCTAAGAACAATGATACCAATATTCTTCAACACTTTGAAGGAAGATTATATAATCTGAATAATCATAATAATTTTATGGTGTCCAGTAGATTCCGGCCTAATAACCATAAGGAAATCAATGTGTCCAACAAAAGTGCTGGCCTAATAACAATGACACTAATATCCTTCCATATGAAGGATTGTCATCTATTGTTAAGATCATCACCTTACAATAGAGACTAAAAAAACTATAGAGAAAGATCGTCACCTTTCATAAAAGATATGTTTGCAAACAATTTAGATTGAAATTAATATTCATGAATATTTTTACAAAAAAGTTACAAACTTGTCATACCAATTTTAGCTCTAAAATACTCCAATTTCACTCTTGCAAGAGGTTTGGTGAAAATATCAGCATTCTAATAATTTGTGTTAACATAGATTAGTTTTATCATATTTATATCAACCATGTCTCTAATGTAGTGAAAAGGAGTCTCGATGTGTTTATACCTATTATGGAATACCAAGTTTGTAGATAGTTTGATACAACTCTGATTGCCACAATGAATCAGAGTGGAGACCAAATAAAATTTTTCTTAACCATACTACTTCTCGTGCACCCATGGAGGCTGCCAAGTATTCAGCCTCAGTAGAGCTTAAGGAAATTGTAGATTGCTTCCTGCTGCACCATGATATTAAAGTAGATCCGATACTGAAATAGTATACAGAGGTACTTTTATGATTTATAGAACAACCAACCCAATTAGAGTCTATGTAACCTTCAAGATTGATTTCAACATTTTTTAATTTAAGTCCAAAACCAATAGTGCCATGCAAATATATTAGAACATGCTTTGCTGCCATTAAGTGTATTTTCTTGGGTTCACACATGAAGTGACTTAATACATTTGTAGAGTAGCAAATATCTAGTCCAAGAACATGAGAGATCCAATGATTTTCCTGTATAGGGTAGGATCAACAGATTCTGAAGAAGCTTCTTCTTCTTTTAACTTTAGTAGATTGGTTTCCATAGGTATAGCAAGTGTTTTGCTATCCATCATCCCAAATCTTTTCAAAATATCCTCAGTATATTTTCTTTGATTTAAAAATATGTAGTCTTTTGTTTGACACACTTCTAACCCTAAGAAGTAATGTAGTAACCCCAAATCTTTCATGTCAAATTCAGCAGCAAGATCTTGTTTGCATTTGGGTATTAAATGATCTTCACCAATAATTAAGAGATCATCAACATAAATAACCAATATGATCATGTCATTATTAGAAACCTTGAAATAGATGTTAGGATCAACTTCATTTCTTGAATATCCTATTTTGGTGAGATAGCTGTCAATTCTTTCATACCAAGCTCGAGATGCCTATTTGAGGCCATATAGGGCTTTTTTAGTTTACATACATATAGGTTCTTATCTTTTATAATAAAACCCTCAAGTTGTTCAATATATACTTCTTCATTTATGACCCCATTTAAGAAGGCAATTTTTACATCCATTTGATGCACTTCCCATTATTTTGCAGCCACCATTGCAATAATTGTTCTAATTGAGGTGAAACAAGTGACTGGAGCAAAGGTTTCTTCATAGTCAATACCTGCCTTTTGAGAAAAACTTCGAGAAACAAACCTTGCTTTGTGTTTCTCAATACTTCCATCTGCTGCATATTTGATTTTATAAAGCCATTTAGAGGAGACCACAGATTTGTCTTTCGATCTAGCTACAATATCCCAGACATCATTTTGTAGTATAGATTGATATTCTTCAATCATAGCATCTTTCCATGCTTGAGAGGTTAGATCTTCTTCAATAGATGTAGGTTCAAGTTTTGCAAGGTCAGTTACCAGTGTAGTATAACATGAATTGTTTCAGGTTTTCTTACCTTCCTTGGAAATTTCATCTGGTTCAATATTATTTTCTTCAAGCATTTTCCTAGCCCACAAAGTTCTCTTTTTTGTATTTGAGATGACTCTATCTTCAATATCTTGTATTGACTCAGTATCTTCAAATATGTTCTCCCTCTAAATTTTAGATGATGGATTTTCATTTAAATCTATAATAGACTCATCATGTGTACTAGTAGACAACTTTAATGCAGTGTTTTCTTCAAATATAACATGTCTTCTTATTTCAACTGATCTTTGTCTAGGAACATATACTCTGTATCCTTTTGAGTTTACACTATACCCAACAAATATCCCTTTCTTCCCTGATGGTTCTAACTTAGTTCTTCTTTCTTTAGGTACATGAATGTAGATAGGACAACCAAAAATTCTTAGATGACTTAAGTTAGGTTTCTTTCCTATAAAGACTTCCTCAGGTGTTATATTCTCTAGAATAGAGTGTGGACACCTATTTTGAATGTAAACAGCAGTATTGGTGGCTTCTTCCCAAAATGAGAAGTGAAGGTTTTGATCATGAAGCATAGCTTTGGTAGCCTCAACAATGGTTCTATTTTTCCTTTATACTACCCCATTCTGTTGAGGATTATAAGGCACAATATAATCCCTCTTAATCCCAACAGAAGTGCAAAAAGCTTTGAATTTTTCAGAAGTGTATTCTCCTCCATTGTCTAATCTTAGAGTTTTAATTTTCTTTGAGGTTTGATTTTCTACCAATTCTTTGAATTATTTGAATTTTGACAATACTTCATTTGATTCTTTGATCTTCAAAAAGAAAATCCAAGTTTTCCTAGAATAATCATCAATGAATATTATTTAATAGGAGTAACCCCCTAGAGAAAGAGTTGGCATGGGCCCACATAAATCAGAGTGAATTAGTTCCAGGATGGACTTGGACTTGTGTTCACTAGGAGGAAGAGATTTTTTTATATTCTTTCCTAGAGCACATTCTTTACATATACTGAAATGTTTTGAGTTTAGGTTAAGTATTCTAGAGGTTTTTTTTTTCATCTTAGGTAGTGAAGAGAAACCAATGTGCCCAAGTCTCCTGTGCCAGACTTCATTAGAATTTGTATTTCCATGATAAAGAGCTAGTCTTTGAGCATTGCAGAGTTTATATAGAGTCCCATCTCTGATTCCTATGGTGATAGCATTTTTAAGATTTGAGTTTTCTGGCTAGTATAGAACTTTGTCTTCATTGAATGTAATTTGAAATCCATCATTAGTTAACCCAGAGACTAAAATTAGGTTAATTTTTATTTCATGTACAAATAGAACATCTTTTAACTTCAATATGACTCCTGCCCTTAGTTGAATAGAACATGTCCCAATACCTCTTACTGGGTGAGTGGAATTATCCCCAATAGTAACTCCTTCAGTTTTGTAACTTTCAAGTGTTTCAAATTTTTCTTTGAATCCTGTTATATGACGAGAAGCACCACTATCTATTATCCAAACATTTTCATTTGAGTTGATCTCACTTGATAGGGTTGAGTAGTATAGAAGATCTTCCCCTTTCTTGACTTCAGCTAGAGAAGCTAAGATTCTCTCCCTTTTTGGACAATTGCTGTAAATATGTCCAAATTTCTCACATTTATAACATTTTACTTTGGAGAAATCATATCTTTTCGATTTGTTATTCTTTTTCTTATAATCATTTTTCTTTCCTTTAAATTTCCTTTTTTTTTCTTGATGATTTTGACTCGAAACAAGGGCTTGGTTTTCTTCTTCTTGAGTATGAACAATGCCTTTGGATATTAATCTAGACTCTTCTGATTTACAATCATTCTTGAGCTGATCGAATGACAGAATTGAAGGCCAGCTGACAACTTGAATGAAAGCATCCCAAGACATAGGTAATCCTCTAAGTGTTAATATAGAGAGTTCTAGATCTTCCACTTTGTTACCAATGGAGTTTAAATGGTTTCTAATTTTAGAAATCCTACCAAAATAAGATGATATGGTTTCTCCTTTATTCATTTTGATATTCATCAATTGATTTTTTAGAGTAATCAGCTTGCTTGAATTGTTTATCTCAAATGCATTCTTGATTGTTGTAAATATTTCAAAAGCTTTCTTTAGATTTTCTATGGAAGGGAGAATATGATCTTTTACAGAATCTACTATAATTTTCTCGGCTTTGTTATTCCATCTTTTCCAAGTTGCTTTTTCAATTTCATCTTCAGGAATTGGCATATCCTTTTCAATAAAAGTCTCTAGTTCTAATTCTACAAGAATTGTAATGATTCAAATTTCTCAAGAGTAAAAATTTATAGAACCTTCAAGTTTGTCTTCTACTCTTATGTTGTTTGACATCTTATATATGAAATGATCAGAAGAATAATCAACAATTTTATTTTACTATCTCTCTACCCACTAGGCTCTGATACCATGTAGACAGGTATGTAATTCGATATTAATATTTGATGATCCTTGAGTGAATATTTTTATATAAATCTGAATTACTAAAGTAGAACTCCTGAGACTTTATTCCCATTTTATTGGTTTTGTCTGCAGAAACTCTACATCTATAAATAACGATAGGTTTTCCCTTCAACCATTGTCTCTAAAAGGCATGTCTCATAGATGACACTATCCAACAATAAATCACATTCAAAAGAAATTAATCACCTGCCGATGATTACTACAAACGGTGTAGTTTAACATTAATATTCAAATAACGATTTAATTTTCTTGTAATATTATCTATCGTTGATGTCCCGACAGTGTATCATGAAGAAAAACTAACATATATAACCTGCAATCAATATAATTGCCCAACAAGAATATAATTTTTTTCAGCATTTGCAATATGAAACCAAGATATCTTATCAATGAGTAAAGCATTCACAAATGCTTTAAAACATAATTAAAAATGCCGATACTTATAAACGGGTAATCATGCCGATTAAGATTAATAAACCCGATCACTATATATATATATATATATATATATATATATATCTAAAAAAATGATTTCAATGTTATATATAAATGAAAATTAGATTAAAGTTGAAGCATGTAAATGTAAGTCTTGTGTCAGCAATGATTTCACATATCTTATTGCTAACATTCTTAACAACTATAACTTAGCATTTCTTGCAAATGTTTCTCTTCTATGTTGATTTAATCATGTGAGCTCATCTATTCTTTCTTGCATATCATCCACTAAATCTTCATCGTACTCCTAGATAAATTTGTATAAGCTCATCAAATTATTTTGAGACTATCTTGCTTGAATCCCATATAGGTGTTAGTCCAATGGCTTTCTTGACTGTCACCCTATCTGCCCAAACCGCTAGAAGAAATTTAGAGTTCCATGCCTTCTTATTCTCATCCAAGATCCTTTTGATGATCTTCAACAGACTTTTATTTATGGATTACGCTTGCCCATTTCCCTAAGGGTGATAAGGGGAAGAAGTAGACCTAGTAATATCATATGTCACAAAATTGTATAAATTCATCAGATCTAAAACACATTGCATTATCTATCACAATTCTCTCGGGGCACCCAAACCTTGTAATTGTGTTACTCAGCAAAAAATTATTCACAACTTTACTAGTTGCTTGTCTAGTAAAGGCTATCCTAACATGATTTATTTCTATCTCTCCTATAAAGTCAATTCCCCATTGTTAAAAAGGTCCCTGAACCTCCACTGGCCTTAATGGGGTGTTCCTAGAAAATTTCAATTTGCCAACAAACTACTGACAAGGGTCAAATTTCATAACCAGTGTAAGGCCCCATTGCATACATGTGTCATACTATTGCATTGTCACATTTCTTAAAACTATTGCACATCCCAATAGTGATAAAGCAACGTTCATTGATTAAACCCATATCTGATGGTTGCAAACAATCTATAGCATGGGTCCATCACAGATAAAAGCATATCAAGAATTTGAAAATTCAACGGGTCAGACACAATTAATTGCTTACAAAAAAGGTATAAGAAAAATAAAAACACAAAGGACTTTAGGATATAACACTTCTAATAAACCCTTTCCCTTTATTGAAATAAAAACCTTAGAATAAAAGGGTTTATTATAACACAAGGATAGACCTTTTGTTTGTTATTTAGGGTTTTAAGATATAAATCCCCACTCTCAAAAATCATTTTTTTTTAAATGAGACCATTGCAAATGAATTTTAAAATTTAGACCTTAAGGAAAACCAACTCCTAAAAGGGGCTAACAGCTTGTTTGAAATTTTTTGAAGTTGTTGGCGAAAACCATATTAGGTCAACCTAATTGCAATTAGACCTATTTACTATCCCAAGTTGGATGGAACATTTTTTGGGTACTTAGGAAACCTATTAATGGTTGAATCCTTATTATTAGGGTCTAATAAGATTGTCCAAGCCATCAACTTGTGTGGTTGTTCAAGTTTGGGTGAAATTGTACCTTGTAACCAAGTTTAGGGAAATGGCCCCAAAGTATGAAATTGCTTGAGTTTGATTCAATTCAATAATAGCAAAGAATGATCAAGGAAGTGCCAGAATCCTTTGGAAAATGAGTAGGGGGTTCCTTTAAAATGATCCAACAACATTGAAGTCCAAGTATAATTTTTAGTGCAAGGGACAAGGTTGAAGGCTTAACCATTATTCTTCCAATGTACTCTACCTCATGCAAACTTTTGGTATCATGTGTATGATTGAATAATTTAATAGGCCTACCCCTTGTTTATATCATGAGGAAGCAGAAATTTCCAAATGATATCACTTATATTTGTAGAAGTTATTGAAAGGTGACGATCTTACAATAACTTAATTTTCTATTATGATGAATATCTTACAGTGTCTATGTAGAACATGATAGATTATACTTTGCATGGTGGATTTTTATATGGTAAGCATTATGAGAATGCATGTGCACATACCTTATTAACATTTTTTAGTACATGGTGAATGTTATACAAAGTGATGTTTCTGGAGGGCAATTACGCAAAGTACTTGGTGAATATCATGGGACTTGATATTCTGGGAGGCCATCACTCATAATACTTGGTAAATATCTTGCATCTCGACATTCTAGAAGGCCATTACTCAAAGAGTATTTGGTGAATATCATTGATATTCTAGAAGATCAATACTCCTAATATCAGATGTGATATCGACCCTTATTGGTGAATAACAATAGTCATGATATCAGATGTCATATCAAACCTTATTTGAGTGCTTTGCGAATATGATGTGTTGATTAACTGGGAGACCAATACTCATGATATCAAATTTGATATCAAACCTTATTTGAATACTTGGTGAATATCTTGTGTTGATATTTTGAAAGACCAATACACGTGATATCAAATTTGATATCAAAATGTTTCTTAGAGTATTTGGTGAATATCATGAGTTGATATTCTAGAC
This sequence comes from Cupressus sempervirens, assembly GCA_028749045.1. NCBI lineage: Eukaryota > Viridiplantae > Streptophyta > Pinopsida > Cupressales > Cupressaceae > Cupressus > Cupressus sempervirens. The sequence goes on from CM053787.1 coordinate 945,531,618, forward strand.
AACCAATAGTCATGATATCAAATGTGATATCAAAATGGAAGATATCTTCTGATCAAAGATATCTGTAAAATTTAACATTCTTAATATTACCAATGGCATAATATATGTCTTGTGTTTATCCTCCTTAGCTAAGAGGGAGTATTGATGTTTGGTAGCTTCAATCGAATAAAACAATGAGACTGAAGTGCAGATATATATACATATGTGTGTATGTGTGATAGAGAGATACAATATATATATATATATATATATATGTTATTATTTTAATGAATAGACATGTCCTGTAAAGGGACATGTCTCCTCTTGATATAATCTCATCATTGTTTTGATATGTGTTTTCCAATTGGCAGCAATCGCTTTTTTATAATGAGATTATATCAAGAGGAGACATGTCCCTTTATGGGACATGTCTATTCATTAAAATAATAACATTGTTTCTTCTCATTCCTTTCTTCTTCCATTAATCCTTCTTTAATTCCTATGCTCCTCTCTTTCTTCATTCCTCTATATCTCCTACAAAAAAAGTCTTCTACCTTTTATATCTCATGTTTGAGGGAGTAGTGACTCTTCATTGCATGCCTCTTGACCTTTCATTAAACTTAACTACAATGCAATTCTATCACATTATATTTAAAATAAAATAAAATAAATTCTTTTATTATTATTATTTATTCTTAAACCCTCTTTTAGAAAGGAGACATTGTTGATTTGGTGGTCAACACGTCCTTGGGGACTCATGACATGACTTAACCACCTACAATGGGTGTGTGTGTGTGTGTGTGTGTGTGTGTGTGTGCGTGTGTGTGTGTGTGTGTGTGTGTGTGTTATTATTTTAATGAATAGACATGTCCCTTTGTCCCATAAAGGGACATGTCTCCTCTTGATATAATCTCATTATAAAAAGCCAATTGGAAAACACATAAAAAAAACATGGTAGTGCCATTACACTTACAATGATTCAAAAAACTAACACACTACTGGTTCAGAGAGTGCAGGTCTCTTTCATCTTTCTTCAGTTACATCGATCAATGTTGACTTGCTCATTACCTTTATAAAGCCATGCAACTTCCCAATCAACCTTGCAGGCTCTATTCCCTTTGAGATAGGCTTCCGATCAGCTTATCACTTCTTTCTCGTCATTGTCTCTTGCCTCGGGCACAAAGCAACCGCTTGATCCTCCTACTTCCAGTCACACCAAGCTAGTGAGGCCTCATAGTGGATTCACTCGATAGCGGCACTGCACTTCCAACAATACTTTGAGATGATCTAGGGCTCACCCTCGGACCTTATCCTTCAATTCTGTACTTGGTGAATATCATGGGACTTGATATTTTGGGAGGCCATCACTCACAATAATTGGTGAATATCTTGCATCTTGACATTTTGGAAGGCCATTACTCAAAGAGTATTTCGTGAATATCATTGATATTCTAGAAGATCAATACTCATGATATCAAATGTGATATCAACCCTTATTGGTGAATAACAATAGTCATGATATTAGATGTCATATCAAAACTTATTTGAGTGCTTGGCGAATATCATGTGTTGATTAACTAGGAGACCAATACTCATGATATCATATGTGATATCAAACCTTATTTGAATACTTGGTGAATATCTTGTGTTGATATTCTAGAAGACCAATACACATGATATCAAATGTGATATCAAAATGTTGCTTAGAGTATTTGGTTAATATCATGAGTTGATATTCTAAATGACCAATGCTCATGATATTAAATGTGATATCAAAATGGTGGATATCTTCTGATCAAAGATATCCATAAAATTTTTCATTCCTAATATTACCAATGGCATAATATATGTCTTTTGTTTATCTTCCTTAGCTAAGAGGGAGTATTGATGTTTGGTAGCTTCAGTTGAATAAAAAAATGAGACTAAAGTGCAGATATATATACATGTGTGTGTGTGAGACACAGAAATACAATGTGTGTGTGTGTGTTATTATTTTAATGAATAGACATGTCTCCTCTTGATATAATCTCAATATAAAATAGTGATTGCTTCCAATTGGAAAACACATATCAAAACATGGTAGTGCCATTACACTTACAGCGATTCAAAAAACCAACACACTACCGGTTCAGAGAGTGCAGGTCTCTTTCATCTTTCTTTGGTTACATTGATCAGCGTTGACTTGCTCATTACCTTTAGCATGCCATGCAACTTCCCAATCAACCTTGCAGGCTCTATTCCCTTTGAGATAGGCTTCCAATCAGCTTATCACTTCTTTCTCGTCATTGTCTCTTGCCTCGGGCATGAAGCAACCGCTTGATCCTCCTACTTCCAGTCACACCAAGCTAGTGAGGCTTCACAGTGGATTCACTCGATAGCAGCACTACACTTCCAACAATACTTTGAGACGATCTAGGGCTCACCCTCGAACCTTATCCTTCAATTCTGTACATTTTCACACCGAGGAAGGACCTTTAGTCTTCCTTTGTGGGTCCTTTTCTTTCTTGTTTGATCCTTTTCCAGTCAACATTTGGTGCTCCTGCTGTTGGATGTTTCCTTCATTATATGCTTTCAATCTCTTACACTCTTTTGTGGTCTCTTGTTGGACATTAGTAAATTTATATTATCTTATGCTACAATGATTAAACTGAAGTCTAATACAGTGGTATGTGATTAGCAAGTACCATTGCTTTCCTAAATTGATTAAACACAAAAAGAAATAATGCAACCATAATGTCATGTATTCTTGAAAATACTAATTCATTGATATACAAGTTAATGATAAATAATGAAGAGGAGCATATCTAACATACCATAACCAATCTTCTCTAGCTTTGAGGAGGCAATTGTGAATGATTTTGATATATGATATAAAGCTCGTACCTACCAAACAAAATAAGTGCAAGTTTCAATGAGAAACACAAAGGAATGCATCTGTCAAGTCAGTTAAAAGGTTACATATAAATTCTCAATGCATACTTCTATTGCCATTCTTTTCTTTTTATTAAAAGCTAGACCTAATGCTTATTATTTCAAAACACATTGAATATTTAATCAAGAATAAAGATACAATTTCTCTATATGCCATTGTCTTTTGATTTTATTATAAAATCTATAATAGAAATCACCATAAGAAGTTCATATATTCCAGATTTCTAATGCAGTATACATTCACCTTTTGGTATTAGCACATGTTTCATATGTGCACGCACCAAAGTGGCTTCACTAATGACTTGAAGATATAAATTATAATACATACCATTTGAGATGCAAAGACACTACAAAGTTGAGGTGCCTAGTGGATAGAACCATCCAAGATGTAATATGTTAGCATGGGAGTGATTTTCTTTGGCCCATCACACTTCTGCTTCTGGAAAACAAATAGGTGAGGCTCCAAAACTTCACTCAGTACAAATTCAATGCTAGTCATTTTCCTACTTATCAAAAAATGAAAATGCTAAATTTAGGTCAAACACTCTAAAACAATATCTAGTGTACAGGTCGTAGCTAAGTGCCCAAAATCTTGTTGGAATATTAAATGCAAGAGGCCATTTGCCCCTGGAGCCAAACAACCACCTACCTCTCTGACAGCTTGCAAAATGATCAAAAGAATTTATTGCATGGTAGGTGAGATTTTGAAATCAAGAAAGAGGGGGAAATGTGTATGAAAAATAGGAATATTTTTTCATTCATTATGTGATTTAGTAGATCATAAGTTTAGCAGAGAGTTGCATAGTAGAGGAAGAAGAAAGAAGTTGATCAGCAAATCATTTTTTGCAGAGACAGAAGGGAGTTTGTGTTGTGTTTCTAGTTGCACATGTTTCCTCTTTTCATTCTATAAGTTCATTATGTTGGTTTTGTCCTGTTGAAGTAGTGATTGCATTAAGCACCATTGTATGCAGCCATTAGAGTTGCAAGTTTAAAGTTCATTGAAGTTTGAAGTATTGAAGTTGTTTAAAGTTTTAGGGTTATTTTAGGGTTTTTTGGTTGAAGCCGAATGCTCCCAAAATTTGTAATGTTTTTAATCTCAGTTGAATAGAAAGCAAGGAGGCATACTTGAATCCATTGATTCTTCTTCTATTCATTGCATTTGACAAGTTTGTTTGAAAACATCATAGTTTGCCTCTCTAGTTAAAATGGCAAAAATATTAAGTATATGAAATAGAACACTCAGCATCCTCTTTTGTCATGTATCACTTTCTAGTGATTGTTGAGTATTGCCTTTGAGTGCCAAGCTTACTCGGCTTCCTCTTGTGCTGAGCTAACTTGACACCTACTGCCTATCACTCGACACCTTCAAGTGCCAAGCAAATTGCCACTCGGCTCCTAAAGGTGCCGAGAAAAACTAGCACTCGACCCCTTCATGTGCCAAGCAGATTTTTAGGTTTAGGTTTGTGATTTTTTAATTAAATTTTATATTTCTCACATAGTATCAGAGCTTTGAGGCCCCACATCCATAGTGAGTTAGGGTATTTATTTTCTAGGGATATTTGACATGGTAGTAGATACAAGAAAGATATGGCAGCAGCCACCGTCCTTTAATGGACAAAATTATGATACATGGTCAATGAAGATGAAAACCATAATGGTTGCAAATGATTTATGGGAGTTTGTAACTAATGGGTTCAATGATGTGACAGACCCAACTTAGTATGTTGCCCTCACAAATGCACAAAAGACTCATTTGAAAGAATCAAGGAGGAAAGATGCAAAGGCATTAAGTTTGATTGAAGCAACAATGATAGAGACAGTATTCCCAAAGATTGTAGCAGCAAATTATGTGAAGGAAGCATGGGATATCCCTGAGACAAATGTCAAGGGGACTGATAAAGTCTGTATAGTAAAGCTATAGAATATAAGGAGGGAGTTTGAGAACATTCAGATGAAGGAAAATGAATCAGTTGCAGATTTCAGTTCAAGGACCTTCAATGTGATTAATCAACTGAAATCAAATGGAGAAGACTATCAAGAGCAGAGGATAGTGGAAAAGATATTGAGGAGTTTACCTCATAAATATGACAATTTGGTCATGACCACAGAAGAGGCAAAAGACCTCACTGTTTTGAAAATGGATGAGTTGGCGGGTACTCTTCAAACCCATGAGCATAGGATCAATAGATCTAGATCTTCTTCTTCCCAAGAGCAAGCATTCAATGCTCAGTCAAATACAAGAGGAAGGGGGAGAGGCAAAAATGGCTTAGGCAGAAACTCCAGAGGTAGAGGCCGAGGTAATGGAGGACAAAGAAATGATGCAACAGAAAGCTCAGAAAGAGAAGATGGAGCAAGTAGCTCACAAAATACTTCAAGAGGAGGTAAGAAAAATTACAACTCAAATAGGAGTAATTTAGAATGCTACTACTATCATAAATATGGGCATTATGCAAGTGAATGCTGGAAGAAGCAAAATGATCAGTCAGGACAAGCAAATGTGGCTGATGTGAACATGGGAAGTGGAAACAATGCCACTACCTTCATCATGTGTAATATTGGTGAAGAAGGAAGCCTTGAGGTTTGGTGCCTTGACAGTGGATGTAACAACCACATGAGTGGTAATGAAACCTTTTTTTCATTCATTGACAAGTGTTTCAAAACTGAGATTAAAACGGGTAACAATGGAACCCTACCAGTAGTGGGCAAAGGATCTATTATGGTCTGCACCAAGCAAGGTGAGAAGAAGGAAATACAAAATGTTTGTTTCGTCCCTGGTATAAGCACAATTTGATGAGCATTGGTTAGCTCATTCAAAATGGATACATAGTGCTGATGGAGAATGAAATGTGTGTCATTCATGAAAGGGATGGGAGCAAGAACTTACTTGCAATAGTTCAAATGATAAAAAACAAAATGTTTCCCTTGAGGATTGAGACATGTTTCTCATCTCAAGTTAGTGCTGCACCTCCCACACAATCAGCTCTAAGGAGTGTGATTGAAGACCCCTCATGGCTATGGCACCTCAGGTATGGTCATCTTGGCTATGCTGGTTTAAATTTGTTGTCAAATAAAAGAATGGTAGAAGGTTTTCCATGAATAGGAAATTCATGTGACAAGTGTGAGGCTTGTATTTTGGGTAGGCAACATAGGCTTCCCTTTAATTCTAGAAATTCTAGGAGGGCTAGATATCCATTAGAGTTAGTGCATACTAACCTAGTCAGTCCTATGCAAGTTACTTCCATTGGGGGGAGTACTTATTTCAAGACATTTATTAATGATTTCAGTCATAGGACATGGTTGTATTTCTTAAAGAATAAATCTAAAGCATTTGATAAATTTGTAGAATTTAAAGCCCGGGCTGAAAGAGAATGTGGACACTCTATCAAGGTCCTAAGATTAGATAGAGGAGGGGAGTATACCTCCAATTCTTTGGTAAATTTTTGTAGGAAACATGGTATAGGAAACATGGTATAAAGAAAGAGCTCACAGCTAGTTATACACCATAGCAAAATGGAGTGGCTAAAAGAAAGAACATGACCATTGTTGAAATGGTAAGGAGCATGATGAAAGAGAAAGGTCCCCAACTAAATTTTGGGGAGAGGCTATGGTAACAATAGTTTACCTAATTAATAGGTGTCCTACAAATTTAGTTTGTGATAGAATTCCAATGGAAGCATGGTCACAAGGAAGATGGACAGTTGAACACCTAAGGGTGTTTGGATGTTTTGCATATGCACATGTGCCTAAAGAACAAAGGCATAAATTGGATGACAAAGGTTTAAAGTGCATCTTTACAAAGTAAAACTTAGAATCAAAGGCATATAGATTGTATGGTATGGTTCTATTGATGAGTCACCGAGCACATCAAGTAAAGTGCCAATTATGAGTGAAGAAGATGCTGATGAATAGCAAGAAGAAGGAGCAAATCAAAGAAAATGCAAGCAACTTCAGTCATTTCTGAGCTCCTCTAGGAATGATCAAGTGTCAGTGTCGAGTAACAATGAAGATCGAGCTAGTTGGCAAGGTAGTAGCAACAAAGATTTTGATCCCACACTCTCCTCCCTATTACCAAGAAAGACCAAGAGTCTTAGGGAAATATACGAAGATGAAAGGTATGAAGATTATGATGAGAGTGTTAATTTTGCATTATTTTCTCATAATGATCCAATATATTTTGAAGAAGCTGTTAAGAAGAAAACATGGTGTAAGGCCATGGATGAGGAGATAGATGTTATAGAAAGGAATGAGACATGAGAGCTAATTGAATTGCCTCCCAACAACCAAGTGATTGGAGTGAAATGGGTCTACAAGACCAAATGCAATGTTGAAGGAAAGATTGATAGGCATAAGGCAAGGCTAGTAGTCAAGGGCTACATACAATAGTATGGCAGAGATTATGATGAGACATATGCCCCAGTTGCAAGAATGGAAACCTTGTGTGTTGTCATAGCAATTGCAGCTTAGCACAAATGGAAGGTATATCAAATGGATGTGAAGTCTACCTTCCTCAATGGTGTATTGAAGGAAGAAGTATATGTGGAGTAGCCAAATGGTTATGAAGTTGCAGGTGAAGAACACAAAGTATAATGATTGAAGAGAGCTCTTTATGGGCTCAAGCAAGCTCCAAGAGCATGGTACAGTAGGATTGACTCATATTTGATGAGCAATGGCTTTAGCAAAAGCAATGGTGAGCCAACTCTCTGCATCAAGGCAGCCAATGGAAATGTGTTGATTATTGTCTTGTATGTAGATGATTTGATTTTTACTGGTAATGACAAGGCTCTAATTGGTGAGTTCAAACAGACCATAAAAAATGAATTTGAGATGACAAACCTTGGTCTCTTGAAGTACTTTCTAGGCATAAAAGTAAAATAAATGCATGATGGCATCTTCATCTCTCAAGAAAAATATGCACAACAGATCTTCAAGAGGTTCAAGATGTAGAATAGTAAGGCAGCCCCCACACCAATTGCAGTAGGTCTAAAGTTGAGCAAGGAAGTCTGATGTATTTGACTGCAACTCGGCCTAACATAATGCATGCAGTAAGTTTGATTTCCAGATTTATGGAAACACCAAAGGGTTCCCATTGGCAAGCGGGAAAAAGGATCCTAAGGTATGTGAAAGGTACCAATGGATTTGGGATTTTGTATACTGTAGAAAATAATTTCAAGTTGGTGGGTTATACTGATAGTGATTCGGCTGGAAGTATAGATGATAGGAACAACACTTTCGGATATGTATTTCATATGGGATCAGGTGCAATTTCATGGGCATCCAACAAGCAACCTATTGTTGCTCAATCTATAGTAGAGGTTGAATACATAGCAAAAAATGCAATAGCATGCCAAGCTATTTGGTTAAGGAGGATCTTGACAAATTTGAATGAAACGCAAGAGGATGGAACCACAATTTATTGTGACAACATCTCTTCAATTGCATCTTCCAAGAATCCAATCTTCCATGGGAGAAGCAAGCACATAGAGATTAGATATCACTTCATCAGAGGGTTGGTGGAGAATGGAGATATCAAGATGGAATTTTGTAGGTCTGAGCAGTAGCTAGCAGACATTTTTACTAAGCCATTAGGCATTGGAATTTTTTTACACCTAAGAGAGAGTCTTGGTGTAGTTGATTTGGATCAATAGTGATCCTTTTTTGTTTGGCTCGGGACAAAGGGAGAGTGTTGGAATATTAAATACAATAGGCCATTTGCCCTTGGAGCCAAACAACCACCTACCTCTCTAACAGCTCGCAAAATTATCAAAAGAATTTATTGCGTGGTAGGTGAGATTTTGAAATCAGGAAAGAGGGGGAAATGTGTATGACAAATAGGAATGTTTTTTCATTCATTATGCGATTCAGCATATTAGAAATTTAGCAAAGAGCTGCAGAGCAGAGGAAGAAGAAAGAATTTTATCAATAGATCAATCATTGTAGAGAAAGAAGGGAGTTTATGTTGTGTTTCCAGTTGCACATGTTTCCTCTGTTCATTTTGTAAGTTTTCTATTATTGGTTTTGTCATGTTGAAGCAGTGCTTGCTCCAGGCACCATTGTATGTAGCCATTAGAGCTGCAAGTTTAAAGTTCATTGAATTTTGAAGTATTAAAGTTGTTTAAAGTTTTAGGGTTATTTTAGGGTTTTCTGGTTGAAGCTGAATGCTCCTAGATTTTGTAATGTTTTTAATCTCAATTGAATCGAAAGCAAGCAGGCATACTTGAATACATTGATTCTTCTTCTATCCATTCCATTTGACAAGTTTGTTTGAAAACTTCATACTTTGCCTCTCTGGTTAAAATGGAAAAAATATTAAGTATATGAAATAGAACACTCGACATCCTATTCTATCTTGTATCACTTTCTAGTGATTTCTGACTATTGCCTTTGTGTGCTGAGCTTACTTGGCTTCCTCTTGTGCTGAGCTAACTCAACACCTACTACTTGTCAATCGACACCTTCAAGTGCTGAGCAAATTTCCACTCGGCTCCTTAAGGTGCCAAGAAAAATTGGCATTCGGCACCTTCATGTGCCGAGCAAATTTTTAGGTTTAGTTTTGTGAGTTTTTAATTGAATTTTATATTTCTCACAAATCTAACAATAATCAATGTTTCTCCATTATTGCAAGACAAAATGGGCACTATTTCCCAAAGAGAAAAATAATTGTATTTTAGGAACATTGAGAGTGTGTGTCTGCGAGTATGTGTGTGTGTGAGAGTAAAAGTGGGTGTCTGTGTCTGCGCATGCTATACATATGCATGTGTCTCATTTGACAAATTAATTCCAAATGATAGATCTGAATAACTAAAAAAAATTCTTAGACGATACTATCCTTGAATGACTACAGATAGACTAACTATATATGCTAGCATTTTAATTTGTCTCAAGCCTCTCTTCAAATTTTTCTTAAAAGAAATTACTGCCTACCAATGTTTTTGCCTCAAATACAAGCATCGAGTTGTTAACAGTTGTGCCTTGCAAACGAGATTACAATATATCAAAAAATGAAATATATAATTTAGGCCTTCCAATTGGCCAAAACAAATAACAACTATTCAACACAAACAAGATTTGAAAGGATAAGAACTTTAAAAAAGAAAAAATTAATGATTCAAAGAATAAAATTGTTAAGATATATACAAGCCTTCCATTAAACATATACTAGACATCAATATAAAATTGACAAAGTTAATCAATTTCAACTTAGTCCATAGAAATAAAAACACTAATGAACTAGCTTGGAGAACTTTTCCTAAATTGTACATGTAAAATCCACTATCATCCGGAGTCTATGTGCTAAAAGAAACATTTTATTGGTTAGAAATGCCCAATCCTTGGGACTTTAAAATAAACTTTAGCTTATGGCACTCCATCACAAAAAGAAAAAATAGAACAAAAACAAAAAAGTATTGACATTTTATTGGTTAGAAATGCCCAATCCTTAGGACTTTAAAATAAAATTTGACTTATGGCACTCCATCACCAAAAGCACATATAGAACAAAAATAAAATAAAATTGAGAGGTACGTTGAAATCCTTAGAGAAGAATGGATTTTTGAGAATGGTAACCAACAGATTTTCTAATGGCTATGGTCCTTGCCCTACCTTATTTTTCCCTAGTTCTCGCATGTTTTTTACCCATTTAACATTCGCTAGGTCTGTACTTGGTTCTGTGGGGATTTTCTTTGTTGGATTGGAGGTGTGTTTTACTAAATCATGAGTGTTCTGGTGTAATAGGGTGGCTCAGGTTGCTGCTTGCTCTTTGTGGCTAGGAAGTATTTTATTTTTGCCAAGCATTTCAGCCCTTGTTTGATAGGTTGAGGTTTTGAGTTTTGGTCGGTAAGAAGGAGAGTTGGGCTTCTCCAAAATCTTAGTTATTTGGAAGTATGTGTTCAATAGAGCTATCTTCATCTTTACATGTAGACACTATAGGCCATTTTAGAAAAAAAAAATGCATCCAAGATTGGATCTTCTTTGGAGTTGGGAATCCAAAAGATTAAGATAGTCACTAGATGTGCGCAACGAAGCTAGGATGTAATGTCCCCACTACTAAGGTTAACAAAACCCTACAAAAAAATTGTTAGAATCATAATAATAAAAAATCCCATTATACTATTCTACCCTCTATCTTAAACCCGACCTTAAAGACATCTCCAAATTGGGTTTCCTAACCCTTAGTTATTCAACCATTTTCTTGAGAGTGCATCCCTTAAGGTTCTTCTTGGACAGGGCATCCTCTATCCAAGGCCAATCACATATGCATATGTTGACATCATCAAAAAATTATGGTACATCAATCACATGCATGTCAGTCAGATGGAGATTATATCAATCTCACATAGCAACATTATAGAGATGATGAAGTCTCAGGCATGTCAATCAAATGGAGATTATTAATCTCACATACCAACATCATAGAAATTCATTATTCAAAGTGATGTTGGTCAAATGGGTAACATTTTCATACCAACAATTATTATATCAATCTCAGACATTTCAGTTAGATGAAGATTATATCAATCTCTCATACTGACATTTTAGAAATGATAGAAATCAAAGTGGAGATTTTATCAATCTCTCATACTAACACTATAAGTATTTGATCAATCTCTTCCTTACCTCTATAAGTGAAAATATTACTCACTTATTTTTACCTTTTAGGAATTCCCACGTAACTTACCGTTATCCTTTAAAATGTACAAATGTACTTTATCTTTTAATTGGGCAATGTTTCCAAGTTTATTCCCTTGTATCTTCTTTATATCCCCCTTCTTCCCATCGTGAATTTCCTATCTCCAAGTTGTGGGTAGTTATAAAACCATCTTTTCTAACTTATTTTATTTCTTCCTTAAATTCTCCAACATGGCTTTAAATTTATGAAGGGGAGTGATATCTATCAAAAATAAATGATATTCCTTTTGTAGTTCTTATTTATAGGCTTGGGTCATTAAAAGTCAAGACATGTAGTATAGTTAGGTTTGGTTTTTATTAATTTTAGTTTTAATAGTGACCTCTTAGATAAATTGTAATTCTTAGCTAAATCATATTTATATTGGTATTTATTTATTGAATAATGGTATATATAAGTCTCATGGGTAATTTATTCAATATTATTATTTATTGAGTAATATTGTTTATTAAATACTATTAAATAAGTATAACAAGAGTATACAAATTACAATTGATTTGATCATCAATATCTTATAACTATTTGTCTAATATTTTCATTTTTTTTTAATTATTTATTAACAAATTTGATTATTATTATTATTATTATCAATAATATTTACATATTTATTTATAATATTTGATTAATAGCATTGGTTGATATAATAAGATAAGGAATTGCATACATATACTTATATTTAAAATAATATCCATTTTGAATATATTAATATTAATCATAGGTAAATTTAGGCTTATGACAAAGGATCGACCTATCTTGGTTATCCAACTTGAGATAATTTTAGCAGATGGTACTTACTGCAGCAACTATGCCCTCATTTGCAAGTTTATGGGATTAAGACTCTCGTTACTAGTTTCAGAGTAGAGGGTTTGGAACCCAGAAGGGGATAGAGAGATTATGTTGGTGGCCAATAACTATTTCATGGTTGTTTTTACATACATTGCACATAGAAACAAGACCTTTGAAGGAGGTTCTTACTTTTTGAATCAGGTTAGGCTTTCTATCAAGCCCTGGCATGTGGGGTTTAATACTATCGAGGAGTATCCCTCAAAAGTTCCTATGTGGGTACACCTTACCTAACTCCTGTTTGACTTTTGGAATGATGGTATTCTTCATTCGATTGCTCTCCTTCTAGGCAAACCTTGGGATCTACTCCTCAAACTCAAGTTAAAAAGCTAATTTCTTATGCTTGCATCAATCTTGAGATTGATTTAAATAATCCTTTACCAAATTCTATAGAGATTCATCTCGTGTCTTCTTCTTGGATCCAATAGCTAGATTATGAGACACTTTCATTCAAATCTCATATTTGTCATGAATATAGCCATTTATAGAGAAAATGTCACCGATTCATTTCCACTACTAATGAAACTAGTGCTCCTATAATTTGAATTCCTACGAATGACAATGTTTCTCCATGATTCCAAGACAAAAAGAGCACTATTTCCAAAAAAAAATTTAAAAAGAATTGTATTCTAGTAACATTGAGAGTGTTTGTGTGAAAGTGTGAGTGTGTGTGTGTGTGTGTGTGTGTGTGTGTGTGTGTGAGTAGAAGTGGGTGTGTGTGCATGCTATACATATGCATGCATCCTTGTATGTGTCTCACTTGAAAAATAAATTACAAATAATAGAATATGAACAACTAAAAGAATTTCTTAGACGATGCTCTCCTTGAACAACTATAGACAGACTAACTATAAATGCATATAAAATGAACGCCAGCTTCTTACTGCACAATTTGATCCCCTAAAATAAACACCTAGGAAAAAAATGCTTGTGAAAGAGGAAAGTGGCATTGAATGCAAGTTGAAAATGCCTAGACAAATTAGAAAGTAAGACAAGCAACATACAATGCTTACCTTGGCAATTCAGATTATACAACCACCAAAGTATCTTCCTAGGATTAGGTTAGAAGGAATACCCAACAACAAGATAATTGAGCTCACACAATTACTTCAACAAACCTATCCTTCCCAAAAAATAGTCAACACATTAATGAAGACATCACTGAATTCTATTCTCAGCCATAGTGAATACATTACAAGAAGATAATAATAATTCTCAAAATTTAATCCACAATACCTAAGCTATGGATTAAATGCACAACCCCAGTTTCAAACCCTTATACCCCAGCAAGGGAATTGAAAAATCACCAAACTTAGAAACCTTCACAAAGACAAATAAAATCAAAGACAATTGGATGCTGCCTTTATCTCCAAATGGGCTCATATTTATAACACAATATGGCACTCAACTTCGTCACACTTTTCACTTAAGAAGCTTCATCTTAACAACACCACTTTTTAACATTAAATAACTTAAAGTGTTATTATAATAATAATGTATCATTAATTAATTAATTAATATGAACCCACCAATAAATAACTCCATCTAATGCAGATGATGGCCAACTTTCAGTGCTACCAACTACGCTACCAAATATGGAAACTATCTAAAAAATACTTGCTAAAAATAGAAAGTTCACAACTGATACCATCAAATCTCATTGCCAGCTCACAAGGGCCACGATGATGGACTAGCCTAGCCAATTGCAAAGACCTACTAAAAATGTGGACATTACAGTTTTTGGGTTAACACTACTTCCATATTTGACATATGAGCCCCTTCATGTTTGGCATGTAAGCACTTCCAAATTTGGTGCATAAAGACTTCAATATTTGGCATGTAACCTTTCTAGCATCATTTTCAAGTACAAATCTTGAGGTCTAAAGAAGACAGGTGAAAAGATCGAAGCATAATGAGTCAACCTCTTGACCAACAAGTATTGATAATTGAAATGTCCCTTTTCTGATTTTTTATGATATTTCTAGCCTCAAATCAGAACTTTAAAATCAAACAACCAATATTACAAAGATCTGCCAATTTTCCAATAAAACCCAAATTGGGTATGTCCAAATTAGTGCCAAAAACTTCACAACTTCACAAATTATTAATAAATCTGAAAATGGACATTTTTGCAGAAATTTCAGCAGAATAACAGCCTACAAAATAACATTTCCAGATTTCTATAGCCTTTACACAATAGCTCACTAATGTAGGGCAAAACTATGCTCAATCGGGCTCCCGAAATTAACACAAAAATGCCCGAAAACACCACAAAAACACTCATAAACTATCTCAGAAGTTTAATCACGACCCAATAAATATATTCAGCTCTATTTTGACATCATAAAGTCTGAAATACAGTATCAAACCAAACTGATATGAAACACTCAACTGAAAACCCAAACTCAAACCAAAAACAACCCCAAAAACACCCAAATCAGCACTATTCAGCACAAAGGCAAACTCTGTATGAGCATGCACATGGAATGGCTTCAAACTCCCATCCTTAGCCTTCTTGAAAACTTGCAAACTCTCGTTCTTGGGTCTCCTTCTCCACAGGTTTGGCAGCCTCTGAAGAACAACAAGAAAATTAGCAAGAATCAAGTTGTAGAATGAGCCCAAAATGCCTCCAAACCCCTTTTAAAGAGGGCATAACCCTAACTCACATCCAAGAGGGGTTAATAAAATATAATTTAATAATAATTTTTATTTATTAGTCCATTGGTTTCCAAAGATTAGCCCCTTTTTCCAAAATTTCACCTTTTTGGAGCCTACCTGCCTTAACAAAGTTTTTTTTTTTTTTTTAATTATTTGAATAGGGGACATGACAAGTCCTCCCCTCTCAAATATTGCTTGTCCTCAAGAAATGAAGGTTGGAATTCTCAAGAATATGTGCTCCTTCCCAAGTTGCATCCTCTAGTGGTAATCCTTTCCATTTGACCAAATGCTCTATGATGCTCCTATTTCTCAACCTTTTCTCTCTTGTATCCAAAATCTCTTCTGGTATCAAAACTAATTTCCCTTCATCATCAAGAGGTGGTAATTCTGTAGATACTATGGTTTGCTGGCCTAGAACCTTCTTTAAGCAAGATACATGAAAAATATTATGTATTTTGCTGTTTGGTGGGAGCTCCAATTCATAAGCTACCTCTCCTACCTTCTTGATGATTTTATAAGGCCCATAGAACCTTGGCTTGAGTTTATCTATCCCACTCCTCTTCAAGGTGCTTTGCTTATATGGCTGCAACCTAACAAATACCAAATCCCCAACCTCAAAAGATCTTTCAATCCTTTTCCTGTCAGCATATATCTTTTGTTGGTTTTGTGCATGTTGTAGATTATCCTTGAGGGACCTTATTGTGTCTTGGCTTTGCTTGATGAAATCACTTGCTGCGGGTACTCTGCTATCGGAAAGTATTAGATCAACAAAGGAAAGGGCATCATAACCATAAAGAGCATGAAAAGGAGGCATACCAATAGACATGTGATGAGATGTATTGTAACAATACTCCCCTAGGTGTAACCATTTCACCCAAGCATGTTGTTGATTTGAAACATAGTTCCTCAAATATCCTTCTATCCATTTATTAACTATCTCTATTTGTCCATCTGTTTGAGGGTGATAGCTAGTACTGGGAGTGAGTTCAGTTCCTACCAAATGAAAGAGCTCCTTCCAAAAAGAGCTGAGGAATCTACTGTCCCGGTCACTAACAATGTTTCTAGGCAAACCATGTAATCTAAAAATTTCCTTGAAGAACAATTCGGCCACTTGTGATGCCTTGAAATCAGATGTGATAGGAAAGAAATGTGCATACTTAGTTAGTCTATCTACCACCACATATATGCAATCCTTACCTTGAACCTTGGGCAACCCAGTGATGAAATCCATGGAAATACTTTCCCATTTTTGTTCGGGAATAGGAAGTGGCTGCAACAACCCTGCAGAAAAATTTTGCTCACTCTTGCTTTGTTGGCATACCATACATTCCTTAATGTGTTTAAGGACATCCTCCTTCATACCCTTCCATGAAAACCGCTCTCAAATTTGCCTGTATGTCTTGAAGTATCCTTGGTGACCAGCCAAAGGTGTGTCATGAAAGGCCCTCAATATCCTCTCCTTAGTTTTTGACCCTGGCACTAAGAAGATCCTGTTCTTGTAATAAATCAATTCATCAACAACCTTGTACCTATTATCATCCACTAACTTATCCAAAATCTTGGTGGCAAATGAATCTTTAGCATACTCTAAAATTATGGAGACTTTTCAATCGGCAGAGATAGATGATTAGGAACACAAAGTGGGCTTTCTTGAGAGAGCATCAACAACCACATTATTCTTTCCTTTCATGTATTCAATATCAAAATCATAAGCTTGCAATTTTCTTACCCATTTTTGTTGATGATCATTCAAATCCCTTTGGTTCAAGAAGAACCTGAGGCTATTATGGTCTGTCTTTACAATGAATCTCCCACATACCAAATATTGTCTAAACTTATGAAGTGCATGCATGATTGCCAACATTTCCTTATCATAGATGGAGTATCCTTTCTCTGATTGATTTAATTTTTGACTCTCAAATGCTATTGGATGTCCCCTTTGAGTTAGGACAGCCCCTATACCTTCTCCAGAAGCATCACATTCAACAACAAAAGGTAAAGAGAAATCTGGAATTGCAAGCACAGGGCATGAACTCATTACCTCCTTAAGCTTATCAAATGTTTTTTGTGCCTCCTCTGTCCAAACAAAAGCTCCTTTCTTTGTCAAATCAGTCAAGGGGGCAGCAAGCTGAGAAAATCCCTTGGAAAATCTCCTATAGTAGGTACACAACCTGAAGAAACCTCTCAACTGTGTAAGATTAGTGGGTGGAGGCCAATCCAAAATTGCCTGGATTTTTTGTTGATCAACCTGTACTCCTTTAGAGCTTATAATATTTCCAAAATATAGGATCTCTGTCAAACCAAACTCACATTTAGATAGCTTAGCATAGAAGGATTGCTGCTCCAAGATTCCCAAAATAGTGTCTATGTGCTTTAGATGCTCTTCCCATGTTTTACTGTATATCAAGATATCATCGAAAAATACCAAAACAAATTTTTGAAGATTCTGATTGAATACCTTATTCATACAAGATTGGAATGTTGCAGGTGCATTAGTGAGTCCAAATGGCATAACAAGAAATTCAAAGTGCCCATAGTGACATCTGAAAGCAGTCTTTTCCACATCTTCACTCCTCATTCGGATTTGATGGTAGCCTGATCTTAAGTCAATTTTTGAGAAGTATACAGCACCATGTAACTCATCAATGAGTTCATCTATGCGTGGTATGGGATACCTATTTTTTATGGTCTTCTTTTTTAGAGCCCTGTAGTCTATACACATTCTCATTGTACCATCCTTTTTCTTGACAAGTACCACAGATGATGCAAATGGACTAGAGCTAGGCCTTATGAATTCCATGTCCAGGAGTTCTTTAATAGGTTTTTCAATTTCTTCCTTATAACCTCTTGGATGGCAGTATGGGGTTGTTATAACTGGTTTGGCACCCTGTTCTAACTCTATAACATGCTCAAAACCTCTATCTGGTGGTAATCCTGGAGGCAAATCATTGAAAACTATACTATGCTTATCAAGAATATTTTGAATTTCAAAATGAAAATTACCTTGATTCTTTGGAGAGCTTGTTGGTTGGATTATGACTCCTGCTGCCCATGTTACTTGTCCTCTTCGAAAAGTCCTCTCCATCCTCTTTGCAGAGACCGCCTTAGGTGCTCCATTCGATAACCCTCTCAATATGACTTCTTTCCCATTGGAATGAAATTTAAACTCCATAGTTTGATGGTTCATGTAATAGCCTCCGATAGAGTGCAACCATTGAACATCCAATACAAGATCTGTCTCCCCAATACCAACCACATAGAATTCATCACACAACTCATAATCTCCTAAGGTCATCTTGAGTTGTTTCACCACCCGTGTGCAAGGCATAGTGAATCCATTAGCTACAGTAACATTGAATCCGTCAAAATCTTCTGCTTTAAGCCCTCTTTTCATGACAAATCCCTCATCAATAAAATTGTGAGTTGCCCCACTATCAAGAAGAACAGTCAACCTTTGCCCTGCTAGTACCCCTTGAATTCAGAAGGGATGGTATCTTGGGACTCCTGATAATGCTGCTAAAGTGCCATCCTTGCTGATTTCTTTTACTTTCTCTTCTTCTACCTCCTCCTTAGTATCATGAAATTCCTCATGCTCATTTGAATCAGATTCTGAAGCAACTTCAATATAGTGCACTTGACCTTTCCCCAAACATCTGTGTCCTGGAACCCATGGTTCTCTACAAGTAAAACAAAGCTTTTTCCTTCGTAATTCACTCCTAGTCTCTTCATCTACCTTCTTTTTTGCCACATTTGTCACATCTTTTGGTGGTAGTGTTGGAAAAGTCTTTTTCTAAAAATTTCCCTTATGTTGCCAAAGATTTGGGGGTTTTTGATTAGTGATTGATTTCATAGGCACGCAAGTTTCAAGTTGCAAGCTTCTTTTGATAGCTTCCTGTAAGGTTGAGGGTGAGAAAGCCTTAACCAAACCCTTAACATAATCTTCTAAACCATCAATAAAAAGATAAACGATCCTCTTTTCACTCATATCAGGTACCATAACAGCCACTTTTTAAAATTCTTCTATATACTCATTAACTGATTTGGTTTGCTTCAACTTTGACAATTCTTTAAAGTACTCTTCATCATCCTTGAGGTCAAATCTATCTATCACTCTTTGATTGAAATCTTCAAATGTAGTTACCTGATCGTGACCTTGAGTAGTCATTCCATGATACCACCAATCATAGGCTGCATCTTCCAAGTGTGGACTTGCAAATTGAATAGCATCACTCTCTTTCATGGGGTTAAGTGTGAAGAAAGTTTGTAATTTTTGTAGCCATGCTCTAGCGGAAATTTTATTTGTTCCATCAAAAGTAGGTGTTGTAAACTTGCTTATTTTATTTTTGAGCTCTCTTCCACTTGTGTCATGCTCCCTCTTGTTCTCTTTCTTGGGCATCAAAGCGTTCATCATATCCACATATTCTCTAAAAGGAACTGAACTACGAAAGTCATCATCTAAGCCATTGTAAGTAGCTCTTAATGTAATCAAATTACCTGTAACCTCTTCCACTAGATAAATGGCTGGATTTGGTACTAGTGGCTCATCTGCAGGCAAGAAAATAGATTTGGTTGATTTAGATGGTGTGGATCTCCCATTTCTTGGCTCCTCTGAAGTGCTCCCTTTCTCATTAATAGATGCAATTCCTTGTAATTTTTCTGTCAATATTCACAAAGCCTCTCTAGTTTCCGCCAAACCATCCACTGTTTACTTTTGAGTATTTTGGATGTCTTGGAAGAATTTCTTTGCCATCTCATCTGGATCAGCCATACTTTTTTCTTCCTTGGATTTTGTACTTTTGCTTTCAACTGGGGGTTTGATCAAAATTTCTTTATTCTTTTCTCACTGCAAATATCTTTTTTCTCTTTCACTTAGTTGCATGCAATCATAAAATATGACATGCAAGATCTGGGTAGTTGTCAAAACTTGACATGCAAGATCTGGGTAGTTGTTAAAACTGACATGCAACTTCTACAAACCCTCAGGCTGGCAAGATCACGGCTCTGATACCACTGAAATGTCCCTTTTCTAATTTTTTATGATATTTCCAGCCTCAAATTAGAACTTTAAAATCAAACAACCAATATTACAAAGATCTACCAATTTCCCAATAAAACCCAAATCGGGTATGTCCAAATTAGTGCCAAAAACTTCACAACTTCACAAATTATTAATAAATCTGAAAATAGACATTTTTACAGAAATTTCAGCAGCATAATAGCCTACAAAATGACATTTCCAGATTTTTATAGCCTTTACACAACAGCTCACAAATGTAGGGCAAAACTATGCTCAATCGGGCTCCCGAAGTTAACACAAAAATGCCCGGAAACACCACAAAAACACTCATAAACTATCTCAGAAGTTTAATCATGACCCAATAAATATATTCAGCTCTATTTTGACATCATAAAGTTTGAAATACAGCAGCAAACCAAACTGATATGAAACACTCAACTGAAAACCCAAACTCAAACCAAAAACAACCCCAAAAACACCCAAATCGGCACTATTCAGCACAAAGGCAAACTCTGTATGAGCATGCACATGGAATGGCTTCAAACTCCCATCCTTAGCCTTCCTAAAAACCTACAAACTCCCATTCTTGGGTCTCCTTCTCCATAGGTTTGGCAGCCTCTGAAGAACAACAAGAAAATTAGCAAGAATCAAGTTGTAGAATGAGCCCAAAATGCCTCCAAACCCCTTTTAAAGAGGGCATAACCCTAACTCACGTCCAAGAGGGGTTAATAAAATATAATTTAATAATCATTTTTATTTATTAGTCCATTGGTTTCCAAATATTAGCCCCTTTTTCCGAAATTTCACCTTTTTGGAGCCTGCCTGCCTTAACAAAGTTTTTTTTTTTTTTTAATTATTTGAATAGGGGACATGACAATAATAGAAAGTGACATCGAGGAGGAAGTTACTCGATCAAACCAATTGACACAAGACCTTGTCTAGGCATGGGATGAGGCTGTAGACTAGTACGTATGGCGAGAAGCTGAGCAAAGATGCTCTCCCCACCAATTAGGTATAGGTCAAACTCATAGTGAACGAAGTTGTGACAATCTCCTAGGGAGTCTTCCAAGGTTACTAGCACATAGATAGGTAGAAGTAGAAGAAGAAAGAGAGGCTACCCAAAAAAATATTGAAGCAAGCAAATACTAGAATGGTTCTACAAAAGGAACAAGAAAGAAGAGGATCATAGGGACACAAATAAACATTGCATCGCACACCTAGTAACCCCAAAAATTAATGCCCCTTCTACCAGGTAAGGATAGGAGGCACCATAAGGAGATACACCTAGAGGAAGATGAGCTTGAAGTAAGGTGATCTGTATGCATACAACAACAAATAGAAAGACAATAAAGACTACAAAACCTTGCTCACAAGTTCAGTGAGAACTAAAAAGGAAGGGCCACCATTTGGTAGCACTGCCTATGGGGTATTAATATTTGGTACAATGTGTAATGAGGAAGACACAGACATTTGGGAAGAAGAGTTGGATGAAACAAAGGGCTTTGTGCAATCCAACACCAGCGGCAAAGAAAGAGGATTGGAGCGAGAGGTAGCCGACTTGTTTAAAAGTATGGTATGTAGGATAAAGGGGTTGGCTATATCTGATGAAGTAACAATAGGGAAAATAGAGCCTAAGACCCTGGGAAGGAGGGAATACTCATACAACCAAGGTATATTGGTAGAGGGTAGAAAAGGGGAAGGCTCACAGTCTGACGGTAGGTGAGAAATAGCAGGAGGGAATGAAAGAAGGAATTTTGAGAACACAAGAAGCCATGAAAGAAAAATGCCAAACACCTCAGCTACACAAAAACTTCCCAAGTTTATTGGGGAAGGAGTGTAGGATCCAATACAATATTATAGAAAATGTGTGACCATTTGGGAGGCAACTAGATAAGAAGATGAGCATTCCTGGGTAGAAGCTTTCCCAACCACCCTACAAGGCATAGCAATTCATAGGTACACCAACTTTCTAGCCACCCTAAAGGCCACGTGGAGCACCCTGAGAAAGGCCTTCAAGGAGGAATTCATATTGTTTCAAGATGATGATAAAGTAGTAGCAAATATATATAACACATGTCTATTGATTTTGTAGCATTATTTTCTAAAAAATGTAACAACACTCATGATTATTTTTGTGTTCCAAGTGCTGATCCAAATGCATATATATAGGAGTAGAAGAGACATGCCTCCATGTTAATCAATATTGGTTATGGTAATTTAATTTCCATTAGACATTATTAACAACAATATATATGTGTATAATGGACGATTAATCAAATGCAATAATGTTTAACCGAAAACCATTTTGGATTAACTCTAGACAAATTCAATCCAACTAAAGCTACAACATTAACACTCTCTCTTAGCTAGGGAGAATTGTTATAAAAACACATTATGCTCTCAAGCATATAGAGAGATATCATCTCAATATGATATCCTTGGAATGACATATTTAAGGATATCAACATATGTATATCAAATCAGAAATAATCCAACTAGTGCTATTTCATCAACACCCCCTCTTAGCGAGGGAAGATTTAAACAACACAACCATCTGACAAAATGGTGATATAATTTTGAATAATTTTACTAATCTCACATTCTTGTGATGCAAGCACTACCATCAACACCAATATGCCTATCAACAAGAATATCATACCCTAGAAACATATTAGTTACCTAATTTTTGGCACACTTTGGGACAATACTGAATGTAGTCTATCAGATGAAAAACTTGATCTAGGGACAACAAATTAGTCTCCATTATGACAAGTATCATGATCTCTAATACACTTTGGGACATCAACTTAATGCAATCTATTGTGATTTGTTAGTTATCATGCTCTTCGGCACATTCTAGGACAAGTAAATGAAGTCTATTGTGATAATAGATCAAGAACTAAAGAACAAAAAATGTAGTATCATGATCTCCAACACATTCTGAGACATCAACTTAATGTAATCTATCATGATACCTTCATTATCATGATCTCTGACACATTCTAGGACAACATTTTAATGTAGTCCATCATGATAGCAATTCAAGTCATTGTTAAGATCGTCACCTTACAATAGTGATCTCACAACACAAACATTGATGAAAGATCCTAACCTCTCATGAGGTTTACCAATAGAATCATGTAGAAACTCAGTAGAAAATCTACCTTTTGATGTCAATAGGTCCACCTTCCAACCATAGCTTCATGTCATGAACTTGGCTCAAAATAGTCTTTATCGATTCAATTTTGAAAACCCCGAGAAAATTTAGGGCATGTGTTAACCCTTTCTTAAAAATGTGTTTATTTTCTTATTTCAATTTTCCATCAACACAAAACTTCTCATATGCACTTCTGAACTCAAAATCTCCTACCTTGCCAATTTACACATATATTACGACCTCACATCATGATCTTAAAATGAATTTTGATAGGATCAAGGATAGGTCTCAAGAAGGATCTCCTCTTGCAACAATCTTAGGATACACCTTGAATTTAGGTGGATTAACAATTTCATTTAAAACTAATTCAAAATTACTAACCATTCAATCTTCTTTTCTGCAGCTAATGAATTGGATAACATTACATTACTTAGAGTTTCATCAATGAAACTATTCTTCACTCAACTTCAACACAAATCTCACAAATATTCCTTCAACTCTAATGAAATGCAATATATTTTCTCAAACTCACTCAAATTCACTTAGAAATTTTTTAGGCTCTAGTTTCTCTTTAAAAATGGAATACAATGTATGAAAAATAATTGAAAAAACTCACTATATAGGCCAAAAATTTGATTTTTGGGCCTCATTAATAATCCATACACAAGTGGGTGCAACACACTCAAGTCTTAGTCACTATTGCATGATTTTGTAGGAGCACTTCACAAATTCCTTTAGTTGAGCTAATCTATAACTTGATGATCATTAATCAATCTTACTTGGAAACCTAACATGTTTTCAAATGTCAATAGTGGCACTTAGTCATTATTGACTTTGCAAGTTGACATCTAGACACATCCACTCTTCTATACATTTGTTCTTATGCATATGATCATAAGCTGATTTGGACTTTCATTCTTACACTATTAGGAACTAATGTATGATTTGACAATTTAAAATATAGTTCCATACATATCTCTCAATTTAGTTTGTGGTGTTGGAATCACTTGATCCATTGGATTGGGTGATCATAACCTCATCACTTTCATTGTTGCATCCTTCAGATTTCTTCTCCTAGGTTTGATTCATCTAGGTTCTCACATCTTTAACATTAACCTTTTATTTTCCATTATTCTCTTCATCATTTAATGTTGGTGCTCAATTCCTACAGTCTCTACTTAGGTGACTAACCTTTAGATAGTGAAAGAAAACTAGACCAAAGTTATTCCAGTTTCCTAATCTTTCTCTAAGATGTATTCTTCCATAATTTTTTACAATATGTCCATAATTCTACATAAATGACAAGTGACCCAAGTTTTGTAATCAAAATTTATTGTATTTACTTTCCTAGTTGCATTTCATTTCTTTAGATCTATAATATTGTGCCTTGTGACCATACTTCTAACATGTATAGAAATAATCCTCAAATCTAGATGTAGCTGGTGTCTATCTAAAAGGGTATTATTATAATTCTAAGTTGTTAAAACTAAAGTGAAGCAAAGTGATTGAAAATTCTCTCAAGAATGAAAGTAAACAAAATGACAACATAACATTAGAGTGCAAGCATGCGATATGCGAGAGCAAGAGGACTAAGAGGTAAAATTCAATGGTGGAGAATCAATCTCATGTTGAGTTTGGTATACAAAAATCTAAAGATTCATGATCAAAATTAGTGTTTAGGAGGAAAAAAATGTGTGGAGGAGAAAGGAGATTTCACCCACCTTGAAAAGCATGTCCTCACATGTGTAGACAAAATGCTTTTCTTTTTATTTTTAAAATAGGAACAATCCTTTTCATGTGAACACAAGGATTTTATTTAATTAAAAGGGG
The DNA here is from genome assembly GCA_028749045.1 of Cupressus sempervirens. NCBI lineage: Eukaryota > Viridiplantae > Streptophyta > Pinopsida > Cupressales > Cupressaceae > Cupressus > Cupressus sempervirens. Next base: position 945,556,716 of record CM053787.1, read on the forward strand.
GCACAACTATTTTAATTAAATAGGAACTTAGGATAAGGTTGTCAAATATAAAGTATTTTTAATTGAACAAAGATGATAGGTAAACAAGATTTAGTCTATTATTAGGAATTTAAAAATGCAGAAAGGGGCCTTGTAGTTTACTAGATCATTTTTGGGTGATTGCATTTTCCCCTCTTTGAGTTAATGTGTGATTGATCTGGGAACACATTGGGACACAGAGTGGAGATATTAAAAGGTAATATAGAAATCCAATTTCAAACCTTATGGAATGAAGCACCAAGAGATAGATAGGATGAATTGGAACCCATAATGATAATATGAGAACCTATATGCCCATTATAGATATTCAAGTCAAGATGAGTCAGCATGTCACTTTGCACTTTGAACTTAATCCATCTCATATCCTTTTTCCTTCCTTGGTTTGGAATTGGTTGTTGTCTAATTCTAGGGGAAAAAACTCTATAGCTTATTGGGCCTCTTGGTTGCATTAGTGTTCCTTTTGTAGCTATATAAACAATATTTCTCAGCACTTTCCATAAAGGGTCTCAAGTAACACTTATTCCTAGGTTTTCACCACTTGGAAAGAATTATTTTTTTAGGACTTTTTATGATTTTTTTGTTCTAAAATTTAATTTTTTTGGTGATACATCAAAATGTCTTTTGATATATTTTAACTAAGATGGTCATTTTTTAAGGATATTTTATACCTTTTAGATTTTTTTTGGACCATATATGACTTTTTTGGATTTTTTAGGACCATATAGTATGTACAAAGATTTGTACAACAAAAGCATCATGCATAAAAGTTCCTAAGATGTAGAACATTCATAGGTTTAGGGAGTCTTTTGCCCCTATATTTAGAAAGATGATAAGCACTGGACCCAAAAGTAGTAGTGATAATATTGGGACCCAACTAGTTAAGTTCAAATTTTCCTTTCTATTCTCTTTTCTACTAATTCTTTGGATTCTCTCTAAGGACTAAATCACCAAGCTATAGCTCTCTAGGATGAACCTTCTTGTTGTAATTTTGAGACATTCTTTTCTAATAAGCTCTTATGTGATCAAAAGAAGATTTTAAACATTCATCTAGATTTTAATTCTTTGATTCTCATAACTATATAGTCTTCATTAGTGATCAAACCTTTAAAAGAGACTTTTAGAGAAGGAATCTCAACCTCAAGTGTAAAAATAACCTCAGATCCATTCACTTATTCAAAAGGTGAAGCTTTAGTAAGTGTGTAGTTTCTAGTCCTACAAGCCATAATGAGGGATTAATCTTAAAGTGTCAACCCCTTCTCGATTTATGAATTTTCCTATGAAAGATTTCAAGAAAATTTTTGTTAAATGCTTTAGCTTGTCCATTTTCTCAAGGATAGTAGATTGAAGACTAGTTTTGTTTAATCTTAAAGTTCTTGCATAACTACTTGAGATATATATTTTTTAATTATCCTCCTTTATCAAGGACTATGGATGTTTAGGGATGCCATAGAAAAAATTAGGTGATTTAGGATGAGGAGGTACATTTTTTTTCTTGTAGTAGTAGATGTTAGAATTCTTTAGAATAACTGAGAGGGGGGGGGTGAATCAGTTATCCAAGGTCTAAATGCCCTAATAATACCTTCTTCTTTTTTACTAATTATAGTGAGCCCATTAAACTATTCATCCTTACAAGCTTAAATCAATCATCTTATCAAGTTATAGCTAATCAACATGTAGGGATAAAACATGCAAGATCAACACGTGACACAATGATTTACGTGGAAATCAAATTTGGGAAAAACCACCAGTAACATGCTACTTAATTCTTACTCTTCTAAAGTGATGCCCTATTAAAAGCCTACCCTGTTAAAGGCTTACAACACACTCTTAAATGTGACCTTGTTAGAGGATTTCACCATACTATTAGGAATGGCCTGGTCAAAAGACTTTGGAACATTCACTTGGAATGTCACCTTGTTAAAGGATTTACAACATGGCTATTAAACCAACCTAAGTCCATAGGGTTTAAACTAATTGTTATAATTGCTAGAGAGTAACAATAATTGCTTTTTGATTTGATACAACTTACAACATATCTTGCAAATTTCATATCACACTTCAATTTGATCCTTTGTTTGGTTTTAATCACTTCAGCTCTAACAGCTTTTCATCTTCAAGCTTTGTCTTCTTGAGTCTTCTTGCTCATCATACCAATGCAACCATATCTGTGGTCATCTTATCAAAATAGAGTAATTGTGCTCTCTTTCTCCTTAGCACCTTCTTCAGCACTTTATGCTTTCATGCTTGACCTCTACCCTATCTTCCTTCATAGCCTTATCACTCCTTAAATAGAAATTTGGATTGCCTTTCCCACTCAATTCTCCCTCTCCAACTTTAGGGTTTCAAATAGATTAGGTAGGATACAATGTATATACCCCATATCTTGCTCTTATCTAGAAACTTCGTCTAGAGTCCAGTTGTATTCTCTAAAAATGTTCTATATGGTGTTCTATACCACCAATTCATCACTCTTATCTTCTATTTGATTCACATAATTCTAGATAAGAACCTTGTCACTAATACATTAGGGGTCAATTTACGACATTAATTTGCGACGGCAAGAAAAGGTAATGTGGTTTTGGCTTTTTTTTTCAATTTTAGCCCAATGTCATAATTGTGACACTAGTGGGATATAAGAGAAAAAAAAAAAGCCAAAAACCCTCATTTGAATGAAATTGCATGACACAGCTGGGTTCTTCTGAAAGGAAAGGTGCGCGTGCAGGAGAGGCAAACTCGAGGCATTCAGAGGGTCGAGTAGAGATGCGCATCGGTAAGGTGTAAGACAAATAAACCCATTATTTTTCAGAGACGTGCATCGGCAGAGACGTTCTCCATGTTTTTCAATGTTTCCATGTCTTAGTCGCGTAATATCATATTTCTTTTGCCTACTCTTTTTCTATTATTTTTGTGTTCAATGTCTGGCTTTCCAAAAGGTTTCAGGGCCCCTTAAAAACATATTTTACCCATAAAATCAAAAACTTTCATTTCCTCGTCCTCTTTATTATGGAAATTGCTAGCCTTAAAGAATGGAGAGGGAATCTCCTTCAATAGGAAGGCCTTTCATTCTTTAGCCTCACATTTATGTGAACCTATATTAAGAGGCTTCCACAATTGTTTTAGTGTGGATCACTTGGCAAAAGGTTACCACAACTCATTCAAAGCGACCTCCTATGGTGTTCATTATTTTTGCCCACCCTGAATTACTTTTGGACACTCCATTAATATTGAGCTTGTAAAAGCCTAAGGGAGGTGGATCCTAGTTTGTATATTTGCAAAAGGACAAATAATGCTATGGGCAGAAGAAAGGGATGTCATGGTGTTGGCCCTTGGAGAAATGGGATCTAATTATTTTGAGTAATTAGTAGTTACTTTACAGATTTACAGATTCCCAACATCATTGTCTCAGTCAAAGGGAGAAAGAAAATGTCTTTTCCAAAAAATATATGTAAGAAACTTGCAGTTTGAATAAAATTGTTAATTTTTATTTTTATACTCAAAAACCAAAACGTGTCTCATAGCCTTTAAAGCAATATGGAAAATCCATAAACAAGATAACATGGCATTATTAAGATATTATTCAAACTGTACAATGTTACAAACACCTCAACCCAGCACTGACTTGAATAGACAAATTTTGTCACTATTTTTAATATGACAAACTATTGCTCTCTTCCATCAGTCATGAATATTGTTGATTCTGACACTTCGCACTTCAATATTTCAGTGTGTCATCACCATTCATTATTGCTTTCACGTGCTACTAATTTTAGGCTGTAGAAAAGTGCCATCACATCTCAATATATTGCCATGAACTTTGATGTGCAAGTTAAAAATTAAACCTGTACAGGAAGCCCTCTAATTGCCGACATTTAAGATGTAATCATACAATAATATCGACCGCACAGCTTCGCTTAAAACATGAATCTACATGTCAGTTAAAGTATATATTCTATAGAATTGATATCTAATGAGATATATCAAACCTACGAGATTATACCAATAACGAATTCTGAAAATAATAATTGAGAAATTTTCATTCCAAGAAGACCTACATTATGTAAAAAGCTACATGACATCAGGCATACAGCAGATTTAAACATCAAATACTTACAGAATGGCCTCAACCAAGAGACAATCTTCCAACTCAGACCCCAAATGAAATTTTCATTTCAATGTGGGATTGTATGGACTGGGACATGGAGCTACAGCAAGATCGGGTAATCGATCAATAATTTCATTAACTGCTTCTAGGCACGTGTTAAGCATTTTTTTCTCTATTTATACCAACCGTGTTGCCACCTACCTTTTGGGGTCCGTACTTGGGTCTGCAAGCTAATGCAGTGCAAATATGTTGTAAAAAATCACTTTGAAACATATGTTGGTTGAAAAAGTATAAGTATATAGTTATCCCCAACATGAAGGGAACAAATTCTTACCACTCTTTCATCTTCACTAGCAGTTGATGGATAGCCTGCAAGTCGTTCTCTGAAGTAACTAGATAACTAATCTAGAACTGCTCTTTCTATACATGGACTCACCTGCACTCATATTCTAATTGGTTAAATTGACTTTTCATAATAAAAGCAATATATAACCAATAAGAATAATGAAACACATAAATTACCAATACAGCGAGGTATGAACAAAGAGGTGGGTGATAACAAAGAGCTCATCAATTTTCACTGTGTTATCTTCTGGCTACAAGTCTACACCATTCTTCACTATTTTTTATTTATACCTAATACAATTTTATTTTTCAAAATGTTTATCACTGCTATAGTTTTTGACAGTTGGCTTCTTTGTATTAACGCCTATAAGGAGCCATTAGATATTGGAAGATAAAGGTTATAAATCTCAGGTAGTTTGTCTGCGAGATTTGTTTTGGATTTGGCTGTGTTACATGAAATGCTGAAGTAAGATGCACTATGCTGAAATCCTCACACATTTTCTTGGACTTATGCAGGAACTATGCTGCCCTACAGCTCTTGTTAAATATGTTATCAACTTGACTTTTCTATTAAAGGCTCTCATGCTGAATTGAAAGCCAGGTAAAGAAAAAGATATTATACACTATTTTGTTGGTACCCTGTGCAGCACAAAAAACTTGTTCTTACTATAAGAAAATTTTCTTTTCTTTTGTTTCATTGCAGATCTTCTGCTTGCACGGAGGTCTCTCCCCATCATTGGACACACTTGATAACATTCGAGCTTTGGATCGCATGCAAGAAGTGCGTCTATACACATAAGTATAAACTTCTTCTTTTCCTGCAACACATATAACAACAATTTTAAGTGCTTGCAAGGTATATACTTATGAATAAATATTACATCTTGATTTAAATGTATGAAAACAATTTTCATTCCTTTTAAGCTTCATTCATCTCGAGGTGCAATTCACAAACTCAAGAATAGTGGCTTTTGTTCTTCAGGATACCTTTAGGGGAAGAGTATGTGAATGCCCCCTCGTGTCTAGAGTCCAATTTAGAGGAGATGGCTATTTACACTACTAAGGTTTGTTGAATCTAATTTTGAATAACATTGCTTGCTATTGTTGAATCTAATCTAATGTATATTTTAACTAGACTTGTAGCTTATATGTTTTGAAATTTTTGTTAGGCCTTGTAGTTTGTATAATTTCATTGCTAGAGAGCTTCTACAGCTAAGCAAGAAGGTCGTTGCACGAGTTATAGCCACGCGCTCGAGTATGAAATTTCTTTTTTTTTAATTCTAATGTATATTTTAACTAGACTTTTAGCTTATATGTTTTGAAATTGCTTTTAGTGGCTTAATGTTGTAAGGTCTCTTGAAATAAGACCTTCAGGCGGTTGGTCAAAGTTTTACAAATAATCTTAGGAATAAAGTCAAAGAAAGTATTTTTAAAATATTAAAGTATTTAGCTAGGTCTAAGAAGATTTATGTACTTTCGACAGTTTTGCTTAGTTTGTGAAAGTTGTAGACCGAAGTTTTCATAGCCCAATTTTTGCTTCCTGCAAAGAACGATCATGTCAGATAATATAAGTGAAGAACAAAACAGGGAGACAATCGCTAGATTGTGGTCTAACTTGAAAAGAAAAGGTGATGGAAAATGTTATTGTCCTTGCAATATTTGTAAGGGCTTAAACCGTAGAAGACTGCTAATCAAAACCGTTAAGAGACATTGTAGGGAGAATGGTCACATTGAAGGGGGGCATGACTATCATCCACTGGTAAGTCGTTCATTATATCATTTTAACAATTTATATACATATGAAATCACTTGATGATAGGTTGATGATCATGGTTTATTTATGTTTATCAATTTTATATAGGTTGATCTTCCCAGGGAAGTACATGATATGAACCACAACAATTCGAAGAATATGGTTTTCGAATTGGAGGAACATGGAGGTGCAAATATCCAAGGTGAAGATAATGATCCCATGGAAGATGAAAATCATGCACCAGAAAACACAATTGAAGAGGATGGTATAAATACATTGATCCATGACACATCTAGTCCAAGCGTATCTAATCATGATGATGATGATAGCCTCGATGTACCTCTACTTCAGAAGGCATACGAGCCCCTATACAAAGACTCCCAAACAACTCTTCTCTCTATTGTATTGTTTTTGTTGAACTTGAAGGTTATGAATGGTTTATCCAACATAACAATGTCACATATGTTAAGGTATGTCATATATGTCTTTATAGTTAACAAAGGGTGAATAATGTACCACTAATATTGTTTATATTAACAACTTATATTTTTTGTTGTAGATTGATAGGCAAGTTTCTGTTACCATCATCAAATATTCTACCTTGCTCATATCGAGAATTAACTGTTGTTATGAAAGATATTGGAATGGAGTATGAAGAAATACATGCTTGTCCCAATGATCATATTATATATTATAAAGAACATGATTTTTCAACACAATTCCCTGTATGTCATACGAGTAGATATCGAACAGATCGACTAACAAAAAAGGTGCCTCAAAAGGTTCTTCGTTACATCCCCATTATTCCACGGATGTGACAATTATTCAGGTGTAGTAGCTTGGCTCAATTTATGGATTATCATGCATGCAATAGAAGTCGAGATGACATTATTCGAATCCCTGCGGATGGTTCGGCATTTATGCACATAGAGGAAAAGTGGCAACACTTCAAAGAAGAACCTCGTAATCTCAAGCTTTCATTGGTAGTGGACGGTGTCAATCCATTTGGAGAGATGAGATTTGTTTACTCGGTGTGGCCTGTTTTTGTTATCAACAATAACATTCCTCCGTGGATGTCAATAAAGAGGGAGCACATTATGTTGGCAATGATTGTTCTAGGTATCTTATAATTTGATAGTTATTAATTTACATGTACTTACAAATCTTGCAGTAAAATGGTCAAAATAATTATGTAATGTTACTGTTCATTCAAGTAGGTAAATATCAAGTAAAAGATATGAATGTATATATTGAGCCTCTTATCGACGAGTTGGTGGAGTTATGGAATGGTGTCACTATGTATGACGTGTCTAGACCAATAGGACAAAGACAATTTCAATTCCATGCAATACTTGCATGGACAATACATGATGCCCCAAGGCTAACACATTTTTGTCGTATGTTATAGTGAATTCAAGTTGCACACAATAATTCTAATTATAAAAATCAACATATTTAATAATCCAATTACATCATTATCTTGCAGGTCTTCAAACAAAGGAAAAATTTGCATGTCCAATTTGTGGTCCAAAGATGAAATCTCATCATTCAAAATGTTTAGGAAAGCAGGTGTTTGATGAGTGTAGACACTTCCTCCATAGGAATCATAAGTATCAAAGTACAGAAAAACCTCTTTTCAATGGGAAAGAAGAGACTACATCAAAGCCACGAAGAATGACACCTCGCCTATGGAAGTTGGAATATAATAGAATTAATCGTCGAGGTAATGTCGTTCCACCTAATGGTTTATGTTTGTAATTTATATATTTCTATTATGATTTTTGTTGACTAATTGTGTAATTGATGATCGTGAAGGTTGTCAAGGCAATACTGACAACCTTCCAAAGGGAGTAAAAATCTATCCCAGACAATTTAGTAGGTTGCCCTACTATGAGCACTTAAAAATTGTGCATTTTTTTGATACTATGCATATTGGAAAGAATATAACAGAGACATTGTGGAAAGTATTGGATGGAAGGCGTGACAAAGAAAAAATTGTCAAAATTTGTAATGACATACATGAATCCAATCATGCATTGAAAAATTTCATTCACTCAAATAGCAACAGAGATCAGATTAATATAAGTGCCCTTCCATGGTTATTAACAGAGCAGCAAAGTGATGCCATAAAAGAAGTCATACGAAAAATTCGATTTCCCATAGGATTTGCTGTGAACATAAACAATCTCATATCAAAAAAAAGTGAATTTGGGCCAGGGCTCAAAATGCATGATTGGCATACTTTCGTCAAGGTAACTTATGTTCTTCTTTATTTACAATATATTCATAAACTATGTGTACTGTTCGTTATGTTATGTTAGAAAACAATGAAATGATTGGTTTATAATTACTGCAGTATGTGCTTCCTCTATCTCTCCCAGAGCACTTCAACAATAACATCAAACAAGTGATATATGATCTTGGAAAATATATGAGGTAAGCAGTAATATCTGTTCAATTTGTTGTATATATTTATTATATTCGCGATTTGTTTTTCTTGCTATGTAATCTATTGTATATTATTTTGTAAAGTCTCATATCTATATATTTTTTGTGACTTGAATCTCTTAATGTAGGTGGTTGTCATCTAAAGAAATCCATAAAGAAGATATAAACTATTGGAAGAGAATAATTCCTCATTTACTGTGTGAAATGCAAAAGTGTCTACCTCCAACTTTTTTCAATGCACAGGAACACTACCTCATACACCTAGTTGAGGAGATTGAATTTTGTGGACCTGTACACACTAGGTCAATGTGGATGGTTGAGATGCATTTGAAATATTTGAAGGCTTTGGTTTGACAAAGAGCACATCCTAAGGGTTCTATGGTAGAGGGATATATGGTATACCAAACTATGGTGTACATTACTGAATATCTTCCTAAGTTTGCATCAAATATCCATGTAGATCGCATTTGGGATCTCGAGCCTATTAAAAAATTAGAAGGGGAGTACTTGGTGGGGAAAGGTACATTGAGGAAAGTGAGAGGTAATAAATTATAAGATGTTATTGTAATAAATTATTTCTTAATCTTCAAAATAAATTAGTTGTAAGTTGTCTATTTTTTTTTTTGTACAGGTGCTCGAGAGTGGGATGCACTACATTTTTATATTGCAAACAATCTTGATTGGATGATGGTATGGATTGAACGATGTCAACATTCTGGTTGCACATTAACATGGGAAGGTGTATCTTCATTGGTTAAAGAAGCTCATCGTAATGGAGATTCCAATGTTACGCAAAGGGAAATAGATTTAGCACTTGGTTCAAGAGATTCCCAGGTACGTACAAATTTATTAATCACTCGTATGTTTATCAATTCATGATACAATAATTTTGATATGTTTCACATATTATTGCAGGTTAAACACCACAAGGCTATGTTCTATAATGGTCAAAAATTTTACGTCAAAGTGTTGGATGACACGAAGAAAACTTGTGATTCAGGAATAACTGCAGTCTTTCAAGTGACTAATATTTCATCTAGAAACGACTTACATCCTCAAGAGTCTAAAAATTGATACTATGGCATTTTGGATGAGATACTTGAGTGTGACTTTAGTTCTTTCAAATTAGTACTCTTCGTTGTCAAATGGTACAGGCTACGACTTAATCCAAATGATCCTGATAGAACTATTATTGAACATGATAATGGATTTACAATGGTTAATACAAGGTCGTTTGAGCCAGTTGGGGATGAGCCTTATGTTCTTCCAAGCCAATGTGAGCAGGTATTTTACTCAGAGGTTCCACATAAACCGGGTTGGTCATTTGTTGTTAGACATGAACCGAGAGGAAGGCCAATAAAGTATAATGCGATGGAAGAAGAAGATACTGAAGAAGTAGAAGATGATGTAGATGGTGATCATGATCAACAGTTATTGGATGATATTCCTGACACAAATTTTCATGAAGAAGAAGATGATGATGATGATGATGTTGCTATTGATGATGATGATGAAGATGATGTTGATGTTGATGATGATGTTGATGATGACGACGATGACGATGATGACAATGATGATGATGACAATGGCGAGGATGATGATGATGACGATGGTGATGATGATGATGAGGATGATTATGATGATGATGATGATGATGATGACGAGGATGATGATGATGGAATTTAGAGGTATGCCATCAATCCTTAATCTATTTAATATTCATTTCTTGATAGAAATATATTTGTCTTATATATATGGTTACATAGTTTATTCATTATCTATTTAAAAGCTTCAAGTTTCAACTACAAATAGAATACTGCTAATCTAAATTAACTATTAATCTAAATTAATTAAATAAAACTATTTAAAACAAATATTGATGCGTGAATGTATTGAGCCTTATTTTCTTTCAGGTCAAAAGCATTTGTAAGTGTTTAGTTTAGAAAAGGGAATTCATTAAATATCTATAAAAGGGAGTTGTACCTAGAATATCATAGAGAAAACATAATATAAGTGCTTACCCAATTTTTTGGTTAATAATTCTGCCTCCGTAGGTGATGCAGAGACCCTAGGTGGTCTTGCAATCATTCATAACAAGAGGTACTTCCATAGTGTTCTCACAACACCAACCAAGCATCTTCATAAGATCCCTCTCCTTGATCCAAGCCAACTCCATAACCTATCAGAGTGCACACCAAATCCTTATGCCACCTTAGGTTCTACGTCTTTGGAATAATCCCATGAAAGTCCCTCAATCCATCCAATAGATTCATCCAAGCAATCTAATCAACAAACTATCAAATGCTCACAATGTCTCAATAGGCGCCAAACTTGACTTCACCTTAACTAGGTGTTTCCTCCACCTCCACACACATAAAACAACTTCAAATAACATGTTCCCAAGGTGACTAAGCCCTCAACTCATCAGCTGATACAAAAACCCAGTTTTGGCCCTTCACTAGGCCTACTTCCCTAGTAGGCTTATAATGTGAGCCTGATTTAAGTGTTTTATTGTGTACTTTTTAATGTTTTTAAATTTTATGTGATGCTCATGATGGATGTGATTATGATTATGATGTGATTATGCTCATGATAATTGAATTACATTTGCAGGAAACTGAACCCCTTTCAGGAGCATCCTGCACAGTCTCATGGATCGATAGGTATAAGTCAATACTCTTTATAGACAGTCTATTTAATACACTTATCAATAGTAAGATTGATTTCTTCTAAGATCTCTCCCATTTGCAGGTACCAGCGAATAGGTATTTGTCAGAAGTGTCTTCCTCAAGTGAGGGAAATATAGGAATAGAAGAGGAAAGTGAGACATGCAGTTTATCTAGAACAGGGAGATTAACTAGAGGTCCAAGGACTAGAAGGAAATTCAATAAACACATGAAATTTTTCCTTTCTCAAGGGGGGTCATGTTCTTATGATGATGATATGGAAGGCGACATCGAGGTGCCCTTGAGGTACCAACATCTACAGAAACATTGGGTACCCAAGGAACTTCCTCCAATAAACACTGAGTTTTGTGTTAACGAGAGGATATATCGCATAGCACCATCATCACTACATGGTTTGGGCCTATTTTCTATGGATAGCATAAAGGTGTCTTACAACAAAGTTTCTGAATTGATGGAGTATGTTGGACCATGTTACGATTACAAATGTTGGATGCATATTGTTAAATATAAAAAAAGTATGCATAGGTATGCCCTCTCGGCAAATTATATACAACAGCAAGACAATAATCAAAGTAAAAGTGTGGCTATATACATTGATGGAAGGCCAAAAGCAACAAGGAATATTGTGGGTTTTATAAATAGTACATGACCTGGGTCAACTATAAAGCAACCCAATTGCATGTTTGAGGCGCATGAGGGAAATTGTGTATTCATTTGTGCGATAAAATCAATACATGCAGGGGAAGAGCTTCTTATTTATTACAATTTGAACCGCATAGATACAAACGAGGCTACTATCATGGGGGTGGTACATACTATTAAACCAACTTCTAATCAATGACTCCAACATACCATTTAGTCAATAAATTTTTCACTAACATTTTTATACTTGATCTTTGACATAGGGGCACAATATGGAGCAACCGCCCGGAGGGGATGCTGGCAATGTTCCCGACTCATCTACACACGAGCAGGTAAAACTCATTGTAATTGTGCAAACTAGATAGAAGCAAAATGTTATTTTTTTAATGTTGTTTTCTTCATTGTTTTGGAGTAATTTTGATAATACTAATACTATTGTTGTCACAGAGGGCCAGTGGTCAAAGGGAGGGAAAGGAACCTGCAGTCCCTGATCAGTAGCCCCCCCCTGAGGAGGACCCCTTTTATATTGATTTAGCATACACCAATGACCTGATCAGTTCGACTAAAATGTTGTTAAAGAAAATTGGTAGAGAAATTTTACATTTGGCAACCATAAAGCCTACTACTCAGGAAATAAGAGAAAGGGGAGCTGAATTGATGCACACCTCTGAAACCTTAAAAGTAAGTATTAATGAAATTTTTAATTATAACAAGAGTTCAATAATGGTTTTTATGTTATGCTCTTTTATGGCATTAATTAAAATATGGATGTGTTGTCTTTACAGAGTTTTTTGCGTGATTTCGAGCCCCGTTCCCATGATGAGGGTGCTACAGGTGGTTCAGGTAGATCGCATGTTCCATTCCCCACTTCTGTTTTCCACTGAATATATATAGGAATGATCATAATCATTGACAATACATGCTTGAACAATCCTTTTTTTAATGCTCTAACAATCTTGTCCATGCTAGTCCACGCATTCTATATTTATGCATGCTCTAAATATTTTATTCTTCAGCTTCACATCAATTGAATCCTATGATGATGCCGCCTCCATCCAAGACAACCACAAATCTCTTTCCGACTGCTAAGTCAGCAACACGCAGTTTACAGGCATCGACTGTTGCACCATCTGCCAGTACACAAATCCCTCTTTTTCTCTCTTATGACAGCAACAAACAGTTTTTTTTTTACAACTTTTTAATATCAATTATCATTTTTTCTTTTATACTTCATGACAAAGATTTATGAAACTTATGAAACTTTTTGCAATAGGAGCTGCAGCATCATTTCCTGGATGTTCCTATGTTCCTAGTATGGGAACGGTGAAGGATGTCACATTGATCGTCAGCGATGATGAAGGCATTCCATTAAAAGTAGCCAAAGTTCCAGGTACTTTAAAGTTATTATTATTCTATAGTGATATAATAGTAATTTAGTTTTTGATCACTCTTCATCGACTAATGATCCCATGATTTTTTTGTAGGGAATGATCTTTTTTGGAGAAAACTTGGTGATGAGTGTTTGCGAATATTCGAGCCCACCATGCGTACCTGCTGGAACATCATATCCTAACTAAAACCCCAAACCACTATTTTGATTTCATATCATTGCTATAATAGTTTTCCTTTTCATCCATTTCTTGAACTATATATATTAAAGGTAGCTTCACTTCATTTATGAGTCTAACATTTTTTTTTTACTTAAAAGGTGGAATAACCAACGCAAACCGTTGAAGGATGATCTTATAGAGAGCATGACCCAACTCTTTGGACCTCGTGCATTCAAGAGAAACAAGCTCCTTGAAAATTTTGGTTTATGTTTGAAGTATATTAGGGACCAATACAGAAAAAATTTACGGGATAACCCCAGGTACGAGCGTCCGCCCTATGTTCCTGAGGCTAAGTGGCAGGCTCTGATTTTGGATGGAAATTATAAAGCTGACAAGAAAAATAATATTACACCAGTGGAGAGTACAGCAAGGTATGTGATACTGTTGAGAATCTAATTATGTGCTAATTAACCTCTATATTTATACTATCTAACATATTTCAAACTTTTCATAGATTGCTTGACACATCAAAGGCAACAAAGGCAAGACTAGAAAAGCACAGGACACACAAGCTCAGCTCTAGTGGTTTTTCGAAACTTCAAGCAAGAGTTGTAAGTATTAGTAAATGAAAAATTGTATCAAATTTTTTATATAATGTGATGGGAAATGCTAGGACTCCCTTATTTAGCTCATCAATTATAAATAGGTCAATAGAATATAATAACAGTAGTGGATTTTCATATTCAATATAAACAATTCAACAATTGAAGTCAGACTCTGCAATCTAGATTAGTGAAGATTCCTTCATTTACTAATATGACATTATTTACAGTTGCAGGAGCAACAAAGCAACCAATATAACCAGTGGCTCCAATCACTAATATTTTACTTTTCTCTTCGTTCACAAAATCCTCATATGAAGAAATCTCACAAATGGAGGCCATGGTTGAGACTGAATTTTCCTCCAATAGTTGAGAATAAAGGAAGTGATTGAAAGAATGAGGGAATGCAGCAGCACTTGCAGCCATTTTTATTTCCAAAGAGGTGAACTAACTCTTACCCAACTTAAGAATTTGGAGAAAATATGTTGGTACAAGCAAAGCATACAAACACACAACATTTATATAGTAGATTGCTCCATCAAAACTGCTCAATTTTTCTCCTATTATATTATGATGGATATAGATGATTTGCGGTTGATATTTTAACTACCCTCCATTGGTTGATGAAACAATGCAAGTAAAATTCACCATACCATGCAAAAATGTAGGGCTCAGAGTTCAAGAGATGCCTCACAGAAGAGGATAAGAGAATTGGCTTCCAACAAGGCTATAGAGCCGTGGCTAAACAGCTACGAGCTGAAATCAGTGTGGAAGGTTCTAATAATGATGCATCTGAGCCATACATAAATAAGCTAAATGAAATTTATTTCAAATTGAATACTTTACCGATTAGTCTATTTGATGTTAAGTTCCAATATAAAGTGAGTATATTTTTTTTAAGCAAGCAATGATAACAATGCATAGGATGTTGGAATGCAGCCTGACAATCCTTCTACACAATCTGTGGATGCCAAAGGTTTGCATGATGTGCATCCTAGTGGTGGAGGTATACATTTTCTATTAAATTTTTTATATGTAATTGCAATTTGTGTTTGGATTAAAGTAACATTTTGTATAGCAGTTGTAGAGGGTCGAGGGGTCGATGTTCATGACCATGTTGACGTTGAGTCCAGACAAAAAGATGTGGTTAGATCAGGTAAAGAGCGCCACAATTATGTTATTTAAAATAATTAAATACTTGTAATAATTATAATAAATTATTTTTTATTTAACTCTTTTATTTGTTATTGCAGAGGACCCCCCTTTGCAACAGCATAGGAATTTGAGATCATCAAGAACCAAGAACAGAACAACTGATGAGGGGGGAATTGATGATGACACTGATGCTCCTCTTAGAGCTTACATAGAAAAAAGAAATAGAAAGAAAAAAAAGAAATGATTGTCATCTACATACCTTAATTGATAATGAATGAATTTTATGTCTCAATGAATTTAATTATGTGCTAATGAATGTTCATGAATTATGTGTTAATGCAGAATATTGATGAATGTTGCATGTTAATGAATCTAATGTGTTAATGAATGTTATCATGTGATATTGATTGAATGTTATCATGTGATATTGATTGAATGTTACATTTTATTAATGGTTGAAAGAATGAATGAATGTTAGATGTTAACGGGGAATGTAGAGTGATGTTAGGGGGAGGGGGTGGGGCCAAATGAGCTTCCACCTTCACGTGGTTGGCCCAGTTTAGTAGAGAATATTAAACTATTCTCGAAACAAAGTGAAGCTCAATAAGATACTAACAATAGGTAGAAACAAGAAGCAATAACAAGCTCCTTCTAGAACATAACTCTTACCAATTATTGCTATCTTCCCCACATTAGGAATCTCCATCATATTCTCATATGCCTGCAACAAAAAAAAATTTATGTCTTCATCAGCATCCTTTCTCTTTACCTCTACTACAACCTTTTGAACCTTTTTGGTGTTAGGTTCTCCTTTCTCTTCAACACTTTATTGCTGCTCATTTGTTATTTTTCCTTCAAATGGACAACTTGTCTTCATATCATCCTTTTCTAGGTTATTTTCCTCAACCTCATTCTGATTAGTTGTTTGCTTCAAAGCATCATCCTTTTTTATCAAAACATCTTCCATTGCTTCACCATGTTCCTCTTTTCTTAGGAACCTTTCCCTCTCAAAGATGCCAATGCTCGCTGACACCTTCGAAGTTGCCTTGTGCTCCTCCAATGGTGTTAATACCATCTTCTCTCCATTATTTGTGAAAGTGTAGGTGTTCTTTCTGACATCATGTAGGGATCTCTTCTCAACCTTCCAAGCCCTTCCTAAAATTATTTGACAACCACTCAAAGGTACAATGTCACACAGCACAACATCATTATACGATCCAATGGTGAAGGGAACATAAGCTTGCTCCTTCACATCAACACAACATCCAACATCCAATCCTTGTGCTTTGTAAGGCCTAACATGTTCTATTCTTGGTAGATTCAATTTATTAACCATCTCAAATGAAACAAGATTTGTAAATGAACCACTTGAAACAATAACCTTTTAAAATTTCATAGATTGGAACATGAGATTGGATGGCTTGAAGCTGGGAAGCCTTTCTATCCAACAATGTTTGATCCTGTACTTCAGATTTTTAGTCATGACCAACCACTTAGTTGTTTGGGAAGACCCAAGTATGTAATTGCATTGTATTAAATATGGTTTACATTTTTGTCGAGATTCTATTACTTCAAAAATGTTGTGCAGTCTGTAACTTCTAATTGTATGGTGTTTTAACATGATTTTTGTTTTAATTTGATTTAGTTAGATTGAAAAATGTCTACACAGTTACTGCTAGAAGCTCTTTCAATTTTCACCTGATGGAATGTAGAAATCTCATGTCTTCAAATGTTTAATAGAATATGTATATGAATTTGTCTCACTTTCTTTTATTGCAGGTCAATTATTCAACTAATTTTTTGGGATCGACATTTGAACTTCCATTTTTAGAGGTTAGAAAGTTAGGCTTAGAAACTCAAGTTATGCTGAACCATGCCTGGACATCAATGTCTGGTTCAAATAATAGTAAATCTACACAGGAATCTCAATCTAAGAGAAGCTCTAAGGTATTCTTTTGGTCAATAAATAAGTTTTGTTCTTGAATTGTGTTCATCGTTGAGGTTGTACTGAGATTTGAAACGATCTATTGTTGAAAGCATTATCCCATTACACAGCAGTGGAGCAATTAGATGGGGGTGTGAAAAGAGATCAATGTGAACGATGCAAATTAAAAGTGAAGGCTCTAGAACAACTCAAAATTGATAAAGCACCACATGTTCTTGCAATTCATCTCAAGCACTTCAGTGTAGTTGGATCTGGAGGAAAAATTGACAAAAAAGTAGACTTTGGTTGTACGTTGGATCTCAAACCATTTATTAGAAGCTCACATGTAAGTAGCCCTTACAATATTATTTTCCAGTGGATCACATTTTCAATGGAATCTAATAATATAGTTTTTGTAATATCTACTAGTTTTTTAATAAATATTGCACATTTGAATGATATTCTAGTTTCTCTGTCTATTGATCAATCATAAGAGGGCAATTTTAAGAACACTCTTTATGGTGTTCTTGTTCATGATGGCTGGAGCACACATTCTAGTCATTATTTCTACTTTATTCGTTCATCCACGAGCATCTGGCATGCTTTAGATGATAATCGGGTATACATTTGCTATAGTTGTGAAGACATGTTTAATTTGCAAAGTGCTTGGAGCTAATTCTTTCAAACTAAGGTATTTGGATGGAACCGAAATACCTGTCTTACAATGGATAGGATTTGAAGCTTTATCAGTTATGATTGTTTTCCAGGTTGGGTTTTGTTGTGTCTTAGCTTAGTCTTTTCCTTTTTGTTTTTTCTCAGCTCAGTTTTTAGTCTAGTCTGTTAACTACATTTAGCCAAATGATGTGATTAGGTTTGAAAATATGGCCTGATATAAAACTCTGATGATTAAAATAAACCTCAATGAGTGGAGCTAAAACTGCGATGGCAGGCTGGGATCAAGCTATCTCCTTGAGTCTAATGCCTGTGATCAAATCCAGATTGTTAAGAAGTAGCCCCTCTAATTCGAAACTGAGGTCTTCAGAAAAGGTTGATATCAGACCTGCAATCAGATTTAATTTACTGGGGAAGGCCTCACTGTAATCTAAAATCAAAATTTGACAATGGTGTTAGTCTGAAGTCAAAGCCTATTTAATTTTAATTGATTTGGGATATAATCTTTTTGACAGTACCAGCTTGAGGATGGATTATCATGATTGATACAGGCACCAGAATAGTCTTAATTTGCAAACGCAGGTCATAATGATGGATCAGACCTCTACTACTCTCAACAGTCTCAGTAAAATGAAACAACTTTATTCAAATTTGCCTCTGAAAGTTCGAAATTTCTGCCCTTGTCTTGCAATTGCAATCAAGAGATCTTCAAAATAGAGCACTGTTGCCCTGCCTTCATAGAAAATGTCTTGGTAAATGGGGCAATTATCAGTGCAACTTAATATTAAATGCTTTCAAATTTTCATTAAATGAAGATTTCCTCGAGTTCTGAGGGTGAGAGACATGGCATTTAATTCATTTCCCTTTGAAATCTGAAATTCAAGATTGTGCATCGGGTAGAACCTGATAAAAGATATTAAATTTAATGCCTCGATTCACAAAGGTTAAGGTAAGACAGTGATAGCAAGGGCTACCATTGACTTTTGGGCCCAGATCTGCATGTATTTAATTTAATTAATCCTCCATACCCCTACTTGAGTTTAATGCCCAAGATCTAGCTATTTGGATTGAACTAGGGCCTAAGCGACTTAAATTTAAATCCTTAAGGCCAGATGCTACATCTTTAGGGCCTAATTTAGCCAACTGATGTTACATTCTAGGCATAAGGGTTCATTTCATTGGTCTTTGAGCACAGATCTGGGCTTAATTCACCCTAAGTTAGCCATAGGGCAGACCCCATTTCAAATTACAAACACATTTTGATGCTCTCAGCCCATACATTTTATCTACGATAGGGCTTAGCTAATTGAACTCTCTGATCTGATCACAATTTGGGCCTATATTAGGCCACACGTCTTATACATGGGTCTTAATTAAAAGCCTTACATCCACACACCTCAAATAGGGGCAAGTTTCAATTCATTTCAAGTATAACCCCACTGTCTTAGGGCTTGATCCACCTTGAAATTGGGCCCATATCTGGCATACATTCAATTATTTGTTCTTATTGTAAGGCCTTAGATCCCCCCCATACTTCATATAGGTCTACACTTTGTACAAGATGCAAATTTAAAATCCAATGTTATCAGATTTAGATCTGGCCTTCTGTAGTAAAGGGTAGATCTAAGTTGTAATTACTTTCAAATTGAAAAGTTCAAGGCCATTTGGAGCTTATTAAACTTGAATCTTGGCTTAAGTAGGCTTTTAAGGTCACAACATTTCATTGCCAGGCCCTGATTATTAAGTTTTAGGCCTTCTCAAGCCCATTCACCAACCATAGTGACCAATTTTAAGCCCCATTCTTATGGAATTGTGGCTTGGTGTTATTAGACCCGGCCCCCACATTTTACCCCCAAGGGCTGTCTATATGCATTAGATGTTGCTCACAAGCCTAAGTTTACATTCTCAGCTGTAGAGCATTATTACTAATACTAAGAGTTTTGAGCCATGTGGGATTGAATTTTGGGCCCATAGGATCAATCTCGGGCCTTATCTACTTCTCCCTTCACATCTCCATTTGCTAGGAATGAACAAGATTCTCAGCTCCATTTGCTAGGAATGAAGAAGAGTCTCAGTTCTATTTTCAAGGAATGACGAGGAATCTCATTTGCTAGGAATGAAGACTAGTCTCATCTCCATTTGCTAGGAATGAATTGGAGTCTCATTTCCATTTGCTAGGAACAAAGAGGAGTCTCAGCTCCATTTACTACTTTAGCAAATTTTACATTTCCTTAGCTCAATTTCTATCTTTACTCCCCCTTTTAGAGTTAGCCAAATTTTCTCAATTTTCATACTCTATCCAAACACAGCCTTTTGCACCCCAGATTGCTGCCAACCTACTCAACTAGCCATGCTCATCAAAAAAAGAGGAGGGGGGGTCACTATTTGTAATGGGGTGATGTTGTGAAAATTGCTCAACAAGTAGTACATCTAAAACTAGACTAATACATAAACCTAACTAGGTACTTTTCTCTAAGTTTTTCTACATATAGTGATGCGCCCCCCTTATCTCAAGACATCAACCGATAAAGTGCTTCATTATCTATGCATCCAAGAGAGAAAGTACACCATCTCCTATCTCTTTGAGGAATATGGTGATTTATCTCAACATGTACCTTTTGAGAATAAACATTTAGATGCTTTCTCTCCCACTGTTTGATGTCTTTTTATAGTTTTATTATTGGTATCCCTTTCTACAATCTTTGGATAAGAACACCGTATTTAGTTTTGAAAGTGTAATTTTAATCTTATAATTCATTCCAAATTCACAATATCCTTTTCACCGTATGTGACAGAAAACATGCATTCTTTCCAAACAACAGCAATCTCTTTTAGTGTTGCAGGTGTAAACAAGATATCCCAATAGGTAGAAAATTTGTCAAATGTCAATTTCATTTCAAAAAGTCTAGAAAAGAACACAAGTTCTGGCCTGTCATGCAGTAAATCCAGATGATCAGCAGATCATCATGCATCATGCTTGCAGTGGGGCCGTTGTGGTGGCAACACGAGCGGCCTCGTCACAAGCATGATGCACCATGATCTGCTTATGATCTAGATTTACTGCATGACTAGCCAAAACTTGTGTTCTTTTCTAGACTTTCTGAAATGAAATTGACATTTGACAAATTTTCTACCTGTTGGGATATCTTGTTTACGCCTGCAATACTAAAAGAGATTGTTGTCATTTGGAAAGAATGCATGTTTTTTGTCACCTGGGGGGCATATGAATTCATATGCCCCATGATGCATCATGCTTGTTGCGGGGCCGTTGTGGTGGTGACGGCAGTTGGCATACTGCTACAAGGGCCCTGCCATATTGCTAACTGCAAATGTCGCAATTGCAACGCCTGCCCACGCATTGCGACAAAATGTGTGTCGCATGCTTAGCAATGTTGTCGCAATTCCTGACTATGCGTCGCAATTGCGACACATTTGGAAACATTGTGACGGCCAGCGGCATCGACACTAGCACTTACCACGCTACTAGCACCGTCGTGTCCTCGTCAAAATTTTCCAAGACCATCACAAGTGCGACGCCCAAGGATTAGCGAACCTATGGGCAGATGCCGACACCACCTCGTCGCAATGCGGGGGGAAGCCGTCAAAATTGCGACGGGATCCACATGCATTGAGACAGAAGCCATGCCTGTTTAGAATGGTGAGATTGTGATGAATAAGCATCGCAAGTGCGACGTCTAAGGATAGACGTCGCAATTTGTGACTAAAAAACAACGACGTCTGCTGCCGTCGTAGTGGTGACACATTTTCGTCGCAATGGCGACACTTGGCCGTCGCAAATCAATGCCAGATGTTTTAGTGTGTTGGCTTAGATCTAGCAAATCTTTGATCTTTGAAATAATATAGCAACTCGACATTATTGGTTTATTGATGCTTGGCACCTCTGTGTTACTCGGCACTTGTATCTACTCGGCATCTAATCTTCACTTGCCACCTGATCTTCACTCGGCACTTGATCTTCACTCGGCACTTGAAGATCACTCGGCACTTAATTCTTGACTCGGCACTTGAAGATCACTCGGCACACACTGAAGTTGAACTTGCTCGACTCTCTCTAATGAACTTAGTTAGGCTTTAAAAATGACTTAGCTAAAACCTTACATCTTTGATGTGCTTTAGTGTGCCCATCCTCTGTATCTTAGAGTATGTCATCAATAGACTATTTCATCAATGGCTTAGCTGATCCTTCTACTTCATTACAACATCATAACTTCAACCTTTCTCTAGGTGTTCTAGTTACATCTTATTGATTGTCTCCTCCTTGCCAATCAACCAATTGATAGTATTTGGATCACTAAAGCAATTATCATTCCTGCAAGTAGCAAGTTTGACATCAATGACAAAACAATGATTGAGAACATTCTTTACCAGTTCCATTTTTTTTATGTATGATCTTTTCAATCATTTCCAACAATCTCCCTCTTTGGCATTGATGGAAAACCAAACTGATCAATTGATCAACTTAGTTACCACCAAAATTATATACATTTTCTGCTTCTTTCTTGACTACTACATCCTTACTACTGATCTCATATATCTCCCTCTTTCATATATATCTTCCTGTTACTTTGCATTGATCAGTTTCCTGCATATATCTCCCTCTTTGACATAAATACCAAAGATGTAGCATCTTTATCATGCAAAATATAAGCTTTGGCTTTGATGTTTTCTCCCTCTGTCACCATGCTTGTGACTGATTTGGAGTTTCTGCTTCTATTGTCATCCTCTATATCATTCTTCAAATATTTCAATAATTTGTTCCTATTGATGTAGGGTAGCTTCTTTGTTGCTTTAAACTGCTTGAGTTAGGGGCATTACCCCCAACTTTCCTCTAAGATATTCATAAGCATCCTTGGGCAATGGTTTGGTGAAGATATCTATAGTTTGTTCCTTTGTGTGAATGTACTCCAACTTCACTTGTTTGTCTTCTACCAATTCTCTGACATAGTGATACTTCATTCCAATATGTTTGGTTTTTGCATGCATTACTAGATTCTTAGATATGTTTATAGCACTTGTATTATCACAATACAATATCATAGGTTTGGTTACCTCTTCTTTCATTCCTTTCAATAGATGTGTGAGCCACACAATGTTTGTGCAATTGACTACTGCTGCCACATATTCTGATTCTGTAGTGGACTGGGATGTGCATGTTTGTTTCTTGCTAGTCCAAGTAACTAGCCTTTTACCTAAAAATAATGCACCTCCACTTGTGCTTTTTCTATCATCAATATTGCCTCCCTAATCTGCGTTTGTGTATGCATTGAGCTCAAACTTCTCATTCTTTTTGTAATATAGACCAAAATTATCAGTTCCTTTGAGATACCTCATTATTCTTTTTACTGCTATGAGATAATTTTCTTTAAGATTAACAGAGAATCTAGCTACTATTCCAACTGCTAATGCTATGTCTGGTCTACTATGTACAACATATTGTAGTTTTCCAATCATGGATATGTACATTGTTTGATTGACTTTAGCTTATTCATCATTTTTGGATAGCTCATTTACTATTGCCACTGGTGTGTTGACTAGTTTGGATTCCTCTAATCCAAAAAATTTAAGTATCTCTTTGATTACTTTGATTGTGTCACAAATATACCATGTTTTAGTTGATGTACTTGCAAACCAACAAAAAATTTGATCTCTCCAAACATAAACATTTCAAACTTATGTTTCATTTTGTCAGCAAAGCCTTTGCAAAGCACTTCCTTTCCTCCAAAAACTATGTCATCCACAAAAATTTTAGATGTAATAATATCCTTACCTTTTTCTGATTTGATGTACATGTTGTTGTTATCATCAGTTCTTTCAAATCCTATTTGCACTAGATACTTGTGAAGTCTCTCATACCATGCTCTGGGTGCTTGTTTTAGACCATAGAGTGATTTATGTAATTTACAAACCATATCCCTATTGTTCTCATCAACAAATCCCTCTAGTTGTTCAATATAGACTTCCTCTTCCAATATACCATTTAGAAAAGCAGACTTTACATCCATCTGATAGACTTTAAAACCTTTATATGTAGCATATGCAAGTAAAGTTCTTACTCCTTCCATTCTATAAATAGGGGTGAATGTTTCCCCATGGTCTAATCCTTCTTCTTGAGCATAACCCTTGCATACTAGTCTAGCTTTGTTTCTAGTAATCTCAGTAATCTCACCATTCTCATCTAGCTTGTTTCTGAATACCCACTTGGTGCCAATCACATTCTTGTCAACTGGTCTGGGAACCAAACTCTAGGTTTTGTTCTTCTTTATTTGATCAATCTCTTCTTCCATAGCTTTATACGAGTCATCATCTTGTAATGCACCATATATTGTCTTAGGTTCAAATTTGTTGATCAGACATGATTCATGTCTTAGTTTATTCCTTTTCATTGGTCTTGCATCTTTGTCACCAATTATCTATTCAGCAGGGTGATGTCTTTTTACATATTTGGATAATCTTGGTTCTATCCTTGTTTCCATGTTTGATCTTTCAGATTCAGGGTCACTACGCACTTTGTTGACAGGTTGTTCTTCATCTCTTTCATGTGTACTATCTTCAAGATCAAAATGTGCATTTTCTTCATTCTACAACTCAGCTTCTAAATGTAACTCGACATTCACTGGTTGTGACTCGGTTGAAACTGAAACTTGTTGTTGAATCCCAATTTGATTGACAACATCCTCGTCAATAGGCATTCCTTCATAAGAATACATAAAGGTTCTGTATTCATCCATTCTCTTTGGTTCTTCAACTTGGAATTTTGTATGCTCATCAAAGTTTACATTTGCACTTTCCGCAATTTTGTTAGTGTTAGTATTCAAACATGTATATGCTTTACTTCTAGTGGAGTAACCAAGAAATATGCCTTCAACACTTTTTGCATCAAATTTCCCATTTCTAGCATCTTTAAGGATAAAGCATTTGCAACCAAATACTTTGAAATGTTTTACATTGGGTGAGTGACCATACCATAATTCAAAAGGTGTTGCACTAGTACCTTTCTTGACTTGTACTAGGTTCAGTGTATGAACAGCTACACTTACAGCTTCTCTCTAGTATTTTAGAGCAACAATATTTTCCATCATTAATGTTTTGGCATAGTCAATCACAAATATATTTCTTCTTTCAGCAATTCCATTCTGTGGGGGAGTTCTAGGAGCTGATGTTTGTCTCTTGATTCCTTTGTCATTACAAAATATCTCAAATTTATTTGATGTGAATTCACCACCTTTGTCTGATCTCAGGCATTTCAAACTCTTTCCTGTTTTCTTTTCAACTCTAGCCACATACCACTTAAACATTTGAAAAGCATTAGATTTTTGCTTTAAGAACATAATAGTTATCATCCTGGAATAGTCATCAACAAACAACATTATATACTTATCTCCTTTGTAGCTTTGTACTTCCATTGGACCACATAAGTCAGTATGGACTAACTCAAGTACTTCTTTAGATGTATAGTTTTTACTTTTGAAACTTGACTTTGTCATCTTTCCTAGCTGACATTGTTTGCACGTGATATTGTCAAGCTTCTTCAGTTTAGGTAAACCTCTGACTTTCTTTATTTTACTGGCATTGACCAGATTGTCAAAGTTGACATGACATAGCCTTCTATGCCATAACCATTCATCATCAAATTTTGCAACAAAACAAGAAACATCATCCATATCAAGGTAAAATAGATTACTTCTTGTTTAATCTCCTTTTCCTATCAATTTACCATCAGTATCATAGATTTTTTTAGTTTTGTTTCCAAATTCTACTTTGCATCTTACATTGCCTAACTGTGAGACACTCAGCAAATTGTAGTTTAGTCCTTCAACATATTATGCATTATCACATGAAATTTTCTCTATAAGCTTAATGGAGCCTTTTCTTTTTATTTGACATGGAGCATCATTACCAAATCTAACACTATTTCCATCATACTGAGTAAAGTTAACAAACTTACTTTTGTCTCCTATCATGTGATGTGAGAATCCACTATCTATGATCCATCTATCATTCTTGTTTATACATGTTACCAGTGTTGTAGGATCTTCTTCATCAGATTGGTCCTTCATGGCTACATAAAAAACTTCATCAGAATTCTCTTCAACAATATAACACTTCTTGCCTTTGTCTTTGTAATCTCTCTTATCATCTTCTCTTCTAT
Organism: Cupressus sempervirens; assembly: GCA_028749045.1. Taxonomy (NCBI): domain Eukaryota; kingdom Viridiplantae; phylum Streptophyta; class Pinopsida; order Cupressales; family Cupressaceae; genus Cupressus; species Cupressus sempervirens. Next base: position 945,582,805 of record CM053787.1, read on the forward strand.
ATTTGTACTTGTTGCCTTCCTTGTAATCCTTTTTCTGTGTACACCTAGAAGCAATATGTCCTACTTCATTGCAATTGAAACAAATGATAGGCATCTTACCTTTGAATTTTCCTTTTCCTCTGTGAAATATTCTAGCTAGTAATGCTTCCAATTGTTCCACATCTTCTTCATCAGTGCTACTGTCATTGGATACATATTTCATTTTTCTTCCTTTCTTTGATTTCACCTGTTCAGCATCTTTTAGTGACAGGTTGGCTTTGAAAGCAAATTCAACATTCTCAAATCTATAGATGTCAAAGTTAGATAACTCAAATGTAGTGAGTCCACCCACTATTCCTTCAAAACTTAGATTGTTTCCTGGTACACATCTTAGCTCTTGTATTGTTGATACTCTAATAGCATAGATAGGGAGCAAGGTTCTTAAGAACTTACTATTAACAGTATCTTCTTTCAATTGACCCCTCAAACATCTTATTGCACTTACTACTTCCTTTATTCTAGTGCCATACTGAGCAACATTCTCACTTTCCTCCATTTTCATATCATTAAACTTTCCTCTGAGGCTTTCTCTTTTTGCTCTTTGGAGATTCTGATCTCCTCCATAGATGTCTGATAGGGCTTTCCACATTTTGAATACAGTGTCACATCCTTTGATATCATCAAATTCAGCATAATTGAGTGTAGAAGCAATTTCTAGCATTGTTTGATTGTGTTCCTTTTTGTTTTTTAAATCTTTTGCAGTAAGAATACTAGTTGGATCAACATGTTCAGTAACAATTAAATTTTGAGCATAATCTCCTATGGATCCAAGATGTAGCTTCATCAAACTTTGCCATGCAACAAAGTTGTCTTTGTTGAGCTTGGGGACTTCTCTCTTAGGTATTTTGATCTTTTTTGCTTCTAGCCCCTTTAAACTTAATTAGCAGCAAAGCTTTGATACCAATTGTTAGAATTCTTTAGAATAACTAAGAGGGGGGGTGAATCAGTTATCCAAGGTCTAAATGCCCTAATAATACCTCTCTTTTTTTACCAATTATAGTGAGCCCATTAAACTATTCATCCTTACAAGCTTAAATCAATCATCTTAACAAGTTACAGCAAATCAACATGCAGGGATAAAACATGCAAGATCAACACATGAGATAGTGATTTACGTGGAAACCCAATTTGGAAAAAACCACCAGTAACATGCTACTTAATTCTCACTCTTCTAAAGTGATGCCTTGTTAAAAGTCTGCCCTGTTAAAGGCTTACAATACACTGTTCAATGTGACCTTGTTAGAGAATTTCACCATACTATTAGGAATGGGCCTGGTCAAAGGACTTTGGAACATTCACTTGGAATGTCACCCTGTTAAAGGATTTACAACATGGTTAGTAAACCAACCTATGTCCATAGGGTTTAAACTAACTGTTACAATTGCTAGAGAGTAACAATAATAGCTTTTTGATCTGATACAACTTACAACATATCTTGCAGATTTTAGATCACACTTTAGTTCGATCCTTTTTTTGGTTTTAATCACTTCATCTATGATAGCTTGTCATCTTCAAGCTCCATCTTCTTGAGTCTTCTTGCTCATCATACCAATGCAACCATATCTGTGGTCATCTTATCAAAATAGAGTAACTGTGCTCTCTTTCTCCTTAGCACCTTCTTCAACACTTTATGCTTTCATGCTTGACCTCTACCCTGTCTTGCTTTGTAGCCTTATGACTCCTTAAATAGAAATCTAGATTGCCTTTCTTGCTCGATTCTCCCTCTCCAACTTTAGGGTTTCAAATAGATTAGGTAGGATACAATGTATCTACCCCGTATCTTGCTCTTATCTAGAAAATTTGTCTAGAGTCCAGTTGTATTCTCCAAAAATGTTCTACATGGTGTTCTATGCCACTAGCTCATCACTCTTATCTTCTATTTGACTCACAGAATTCTAGATAACAACCTTGTCGGCTCAGATCTGGAAAATCTTTGATCTTTGAAATAATGTAGCAACTTGGCATTATTGGTTTATTGATGCTCGGCACCTCTGTGTTACTCAGCACTTATATCTGCTCAGCATCTGATCTTCACTCGGCACTTGAAGATCACTTGGCACTTGTTTCTTGACTCGACACTTGAAGATCACTTGGCACACACTGAAGTTGAACTTGCTCGGCTTCAACTAGGAATTTGTTTGGCACTAACTAACTTGCTCAGCTCTCTCTAATGAACTTAGTTAGGCTTTACAAATGACTTAGCTAAAACCTTACATCTTTGATGTGTTTTAGTGTGCCCATCTTCTGTGTCTTAGAGTATGTCATCAATACAATATTTCATCAATGGCTTAGCTAATCCTTCTACTTCATTACAACATCATAACTTCAACCTTTCTCTAGGTGTTCTAGTTACATCTTATTGATTGCCTCCTCCTTGTCAATCAACCAATTGATAGTATTTGGATCACTAAAGCAATTGTCATTCCTACAAGTAGCAAGTTTGACATTAATGACAAAACAATGATTGAGAACATTCTTTACCAGTTCCATTACTTTTTATGTATGATCTTTTCAATCATTTCCAACAGTAGAAAGAGGGATAACCTCAACCTAATTTATAAAGTACTATTTTATGTGATAATGAAATTATGCCCACTAGAAGAATTATGGTTAATATGTCCCACTAAGTTAAAAACCCACCACTGAAAAGGCCAATGTTTAATAGAAGGTATCAACTTACCCCTTGGTGCATGAATAAATTTTCAATGAAGCTAACATTTCTTATAGGACTTGGTATATTGTGCATCATCAATCTGCATAGTAGGCCAATACTAACCATCCCTAAGCAATTTTTGAGCTATCACAAGGAAATTAGTGTAAGACCCACATATGTCATCATGGGATTTAGTTAATGCTCAATTTTTTTGAAGAATATAAGAAGCATTTCATCTAGACCATTCCTAAATAAATCACTAGAGATGAGGGTATAATGGGAGGCATTGTGAATTAGGTTGTGCTTCTCATTGTAGGTTAAGTTTTTAGGTATAATTTGATCATTTAAAAGGGAGTATATAGTAGCATAGCAAGAAGAGTCATGAAAAAAAATGGCACAAACAACTCGGTCATTAGGGGAGTCAAAAGAAGGATAACATAGCTCTTTGACTAGGAATTTGAATCTAGATTTATGTTCTTATAGTTGTAGAATTAAAATAAAGTATCCATTGCATTTGCAACCTTATTATTAGCTCTAGGAATTTGTTGAAATGTGACAAAAGCAAAGTGATTCCTTAGAGCATCAATCAAATTCTTCTAAGGCACCAAATTGTCATCTTTGGTTTGGCAATCATAATTGATCAAATTTGTGACAAGCTGGGAGTCTCCAAAGATGTAAAATTATGTGATCCTCCATTCAATAGCTAGCTTAATCCCATTTTTTAGAGCCTCATATTCAAATATATTGTTGGTGCAAGGAAAAAACAACTTGTAAGATTTGACAATTATATCCATGAAGGGTAAAAAACAAGATGCCAAAAATAACATCGTTTGGATTGTGAGATCTATCAAAGAAATTTTTCCAAGTTCTCTTAGTTATATACATGATAGATGAGTCAGAAAAAATCAATATGCATAAGAGCACTATCCTATAGTGGAAAATGAGATAGTCAGTTAGTAGTGGCTTGTCCTTTGATAGAATTGTGATCAGCGTATTGAATGCCAAATTATGAAAGAATCATTATCTAATTCGTGAGCTAACCAGCAAGGGCACATTTACTTAAGAAGTACTTTAAAGGATCAATTTAGTAACCAAGTGTAGTATATGCAAGCATGTAGTGTTGGAGTTCTTGAGATGTGAATACCATAGCAAGTCAAGCTTTCTCAATTTTGTTGTAATTGACTTTATAGCTACTAATGTTTGGCTAATGTAATAGATAGCTCATTCTTTTCTATTCTCATGTTGTTGTGCCAGTAAGGCCCCCAAGAAAGTGGTCATAACTAAGATGTACAAGACCAAAGGTTTCCATGGGATAGGAGGCATTAGAGTAGGAGGTTTATGCTAGAGAAAAAGGTTAATTTCATTTCATTTATTCAATTACTTTTTTTCCCTTCTTAATATTTCATTTTATGCACTTATGCATCCACATTTAATAATTAATTATTAAATTTATTTTCCTTTTAGGTTACCATTTTTCAAGTTTCAATCTCCTTCTATAAAGATAGATCTTTTATAATTATCTCTCATCATTTTTAGTTATGAGAATATGATTTGCATATTTTCAAAGAAAACCCTTGCCTCTTCTTGTCTTTTTCTTCTCTATGACAGGATTTTACATGCATGTATTCTTTGGGCTTTGTGGACTTGTATTACTCAAATCCTTCATGGTATCAGAGATAGATCTACTATAGCTTGTTTAGTATTTGAAGAAAAAAGGGAATGAGCATTTGACATAATTGATTAGACATATTTTGGGCATTTTTCTTTGATTTTTGGAGGTGTGATGATTGCAATTTAGAAAAAATAATTACAAAGGTGATTTTCAAACAACAATATCTCACTCATATTGACTCCTTTTTTCAAGCAATTTTTTTGTTTTGTTTTGGGGTAGAATTTCATGATCTACACATTACTACATAGGTTGTTTGTAATCTATTTTCTGGAATTGTTTTGAAAATTACAAATCCTAATTTTTGCAACGTTAAAGGCTTTGTTTGGGCTCATATGGGCACATATTCAAGTGCTATTTTTTATTAAAGTGCATAATTCTTTTGTCTACTTTCTAGATCTGGTATTAGTTTGGACTAATATTGAGTGGACATAACACTTTAAGAATTTGGTCATTTTTATCCAATAAAAAATAATCCAACACCTTCTAAACTAATGACTAAGACTTCTTATCTAGAACTTCTGACCCCTCATAATTATCACACATGGAAGACCTTGATGACATAGATTCTCCAATCAAAAGAATTGTGGTCTTGTTTAGATGTTGTGTAGCTAGTTTTACAAAGGCCTTTTGAGGTCATGTAACACAAGAACAAGATGGATGAGGCAATGGGATTGATTACTTTATAGGTATATGATAGTCTATGGTTTCATCTTGATAGGTGCAATACCCCTCTAGGTACATGGACCAAGCTTGAAGGCTTGTTTAGTACAATGAATGAGTTTAGGGCATTTCAGATTGAGGTAGAGCTTACTTATCTTGTACCAAATTCTTTTCCTTCCATTGAGTAATTCTTGATGAAGTTGAATCAATAGAGATCTTAATTGTAGGGATATGGAAGACAATTGATTTTACACAAGATTTAGTGCACATCAAAGATAGTGAGAGAGGCAATATTATTGCTATAGGGATTGTTTATCATGCTTCCCACCTATATTTCTTCTCAAATTTTGGTCCACCATCTCTACTATCAAAGACTCAATCTCTTTTTTCTTGAGAGTCTATTGAGGTAAATTCAGGTCACTTGAACTTATGTATTGTTCTCGAGACTAGTGTTGTGACTTCTACACCTCCACTGCTTATTTAGATTCCATCTCTTGTATAAGGTTACTCTTCAAAATTTCCTACTATTATAGCTCTAGTCATTGAGACACCTACTATAGTTGTTGCTTGGATATATTAGAGGACACACATCTCCTCTCAGATGAAAGATTCAACACACCTGTTATCCCACCTACATTAGAGATTCCATTTTAGGATTCTAATGTTTTGTCCTTTGAGCATTAACTAGGACTTCTAGCTACACCTTACATACATGGGCTTTATCATCCTTGTCCATTACCTTTGTTTCCTTCAAATTAGTGCCACATTAGTATGTTCATTGACATAGGAGTTCTTGTTGGAAATATTCAAGATATAACAAGTTACTAAGAGGGGAGGGGTGAATCAGTAATAATACAACTTTTAAGTTAATTCAGCATAAATTGGAAAATCATTCATTCACCTAATCTGATGCATGCAAGAGATAAATAAATATTCATAACACATATGCACAGAGATTTTGGTGACCCAGAAACCTTCCAAAATAGAAAGTAAAACTTGGGTGGGGATGAAACCCACAAAGCTTATTTTCTGCAGTAGGAAGTTAGCTAGTTAAGGCATACAATGATCACTTCTGGTGATCTTCTCTGTTAGGAGCAAAGAGGATTGCTAGATCCACCTTGTTAAAGGATTTAAAACATACTTTACAAGTATGCACTCTATTAGGAGATTTATACAAAGACTATTAAGTCTACCTTGTTAGAGGATTTTTAGATGATTCACCTATTAGGATGAACCAATCAGATCTACATATACCTTGATTAGATCCTTTGCAATAATCACCTCTTGTGATTGATGAAATCTTTACTGCACCTTGTGAACCTTGCTAATATACTGCTCTGCTGCTGAATTTGCATCTGTCTCTTGCATCACAATATGTACATATTCATACATGTCTCTTATCCATTACAACAATTACAACTTTGTATTATACCAATATATATACCATTTCAGTAATTATAGATGCAAGGTCGGCTGAACACAAGTAAACAAAATATAATTGAGTCGGCCAAATAGTAAAATAAACTCGGGTTCTTCAGACAGAATTGATGACCTTCTGATACACGGCATCCACTACATTACACGGCATCGTCATGCACTCGATAGAAGTAGGGGCTCAGTTCATACTAGTCATACAACGTTGCCTGGAACTCAGTAACCATTGGTGACTCGGTAGATATAGTGTCACTCGGTAAAAACTAATTTCTTTGTTAACCGACTGAGCTCGGTTAACACTGAGGTCCTTCTTCACTCGGTCAATACTGAGTCCATCTTTACTCGGTTAACACTAAGTACATCTTCACTCGGTTAACACTGCGTCCATCTTTACTCGGTTAACATTGCTTCTATCTTTACTCAGTTAACACTAAGTGCAACTTTACTTGGTTTGAACTGTGTCTTTGATGCTCGGTTTGAATTGTGTCTTCTATGCTCAGTTTGAACTGTATAATGAGTGTTGTCACTAATGGCAAATACCTTTATGCCAACAGTTCTACCATTCTACTGGGGGCTATGGAGTCTCAAGCTTCTATGATGGAGGCTTTCATTGTACTTTTGGTCTTGAGAGATTCTCTTGAGATCTTTCATTTGTGCATCCTTTCCTATCTCTTTTTGGATTAGGGTTTTTCCCACTGGGTTTTCTCTATTTCTCCATTTCATAGAGATTTGATTGTGATTGGGTACCTCATGAGGCCTTGCTATTGGGACCCAAGTTTGTTTTCTGCAAAAATTCCTTTCTAATAGGATTCAAAATCTTCTGTTGTGAATTCCTAGAAATCTCCTCAACAATTTCAAAAAATTTCTCAAAAAATCTGCTTCCTTGAACTCCTCGAATCTTACTCCTATTCTCAATTTTCTCTTCAAATTTTTGTGTGAGCCTGAATGAATGAGAGGGTATCTTATAGAAATCATCCTTAAAAAAACATGCCTTTAAAGCTGTAGACTAAAATTAGGCAGTTGTTTTACTTAGCCATCAAGGTTTCCATGTTTTTTGCCACTTGTCACTTTTTTGTTGTTTGATTCAGAAAGTTGCTATTTTGATGCTCTTAGCTTCAAGATGAAGCTAAGTATTTCTTATCCCATTTTGATTTTTTTTTCACTTTTATTAATTAAATATCAATTTTTAAAAATCAATATTTAATTAATTTTCATATTTAAATGAAAAAATCAAATTCATTTCCAACTTTTCTCCATCTTTTAATTTTTTGGATTATTATTCAAAAAAAATCAAATTAAATATTAGTAAACTAATATTTAATTTTTTTAAATGTAAATCCAAAAAACTTCTTTTTTTTTTTGAAGGAACATTGCTTTTTTCGCTTTTCTCTTAACCCAATTTTTTACTTCTCAAGGAATTTCACCCTCTTCCTCTAAATTTTGGAATTTTTCTCAAAATTTTTAATTTTCCCACTTTTCATGATTTTTTAACAAATTCTTGTGCTCCAATCAATTTATGGGAGTGGGCTTTTTCCAAAATGGAGGATTTTTCCTTTGCATAATATTTCCTTCACTCCTGCTAACTTGCGCTTGTCGCTTTATGAAAGTGGGATTTTCAAGGAATTTTATCCTTCATCAAAACATTCCTCCATTTCCTGAAAACTGTGCTCCAAAATTTTAGGGAGCGGGCTTTTTATCAAACAGAAGATTCTATCCTTTTCAAAATATTTCCTTCATTTTCTTAAAACTGCGCTCTTCGCTTTATGAAAGCGGGATTTTCAAGGAATGAAGGATAAAATCCTTCATCAAAACATTCCTCCATTTCCTGAAAACTATGCTCCATGCCTTAAGAGGTCAAGGTTTTTGAGAATTGGAGGATTTTGTCTTTTCTAATCATTCCTTGGGTCCTATTGACCTACGCTCTATGCTTTATGGAACCTACAACTGGCATATGGTTTGAAAGGAATGTAGAGTTTTGATGGAATGAAGGATTTTCTTCTCAGTGCAATATTTCCTTCTCATCTCAAAATTACACTCCATTCCATTTAAAGGCGCAGTTTTAAAACCATCCAAGATTTCATTTAGTTTGACCAGTTGGCAACTCTTCATAGTTATTGTATTGTCATTAGGCATTTTGACCTAAACAACCTGAAGGAATGACATTTCTGATAGTGTGACTCTCAGGGCCTTGGGAATTACATGAGGATGGCACTCTGTACCAAATCTACGTTATTCAATGTTATTCCATTACAAGATCCTCTTTGGCCATATGAAAAGGTGATACCGTCTTTAGTTACTGATGTGCCTCTAATATTCTTGTAAGTTACATTACTTATTTCCACATAAGATCCCTGATTTCCACAAGAACCAAAAGCCGCCAACTCACAATAGTATTGATTAATTACTACTGGGTTTTGCACATCTGCCATATCAACGTTCTTATATCTTATATTCCTTGTTGTGCCATAACCCACCTACCATGTCTTGATTCTCAATCCATTCATTATTGATTTCAATTTTCAGTTTGATACATGAACCAAGTGGACATCTACCTTCGAGCTTCCTCTTGCAAGACTTCCAATACTTATCCCATGACCTGGGCCTATCACCTATCGCGATACAATCATCGCCTAATTCTGCGCTTGAATTTTGATAAAGCAAACTCTTCATGGAATGAAAGATTTAATCTTTGATTTAAAACTGTGCTTCGCACTTTAAGAGGTCAGGGTTTTTGAGAATTGGAGGATTTTTTCTTTTCATAAAATTTACTTCACTCCTACTGACTTGCGCTTGTCGCTTTATGAAAGCAGAATTTTCAAGGAATGAAGGATTCTCCTTCATCTTAATATTCCTCCATTTCCTCAAAACTGCGCTCCAAGAATTCCAGAGCGGGCTTTTTGTAAAATGAAGGATTTTTTATCTTTTTTTCATCACAATTTTCATGACTCCCTTAAAACTATGATCCATGATTTCAGGAAAAGTGGGATTTCTGAACGATGAAGGATTCTATTCTCTATCTTTGCTGACATGCGCCCTACAGCATAAGGAAACAGCTGGAAAATTTTAAAAAATAGAAAGGGGGGTCCCAGGCTTGGGCGATATTGTGACTGGTGGTCACAATAGTAACTTTCCTACTTTTTTGATCAATTAAAATCTCTATGAAATTTAAGATTGATGGTTTAAATAGTTTTGTAAATAATCCTTAAGGTTGTAAGAAAAGGAAATTGAAGTTTGATATTTTTTTTTGATGCCCTGGAACTATTTTCCAATGTCTCAAACTAGCAAATGCAACAAAATATCTAATTTTGGTACCTTCATTGAAGTATGACTAAAATAATATTGTGTATTAGAGTTTAGTGTGGTTGTGCATATCCATTAGAAGGATTTTTGAGCAATAGAAAGAGGAGGTATGGACTTGAGTACAAATTCTCAACAAACCCACCTAGAAAATACCTAAAGTGGGGGTTTTCTAATTTGGTTTATAAATGTGTGTTTCAGCCCCTAAAACTTATTTCTTTTTGTCATTGGATACTCACCAAGATTAGGGTTTGAGGGAAGGTTTTCATGGTTGCATAAAATTAGGTTTTTGAACCCATTATTGTGGAATACACCCATTTGGCATTGAATTGTCAACCAGTCATTGAGGGTGAGCCTTGACCTTGCATTAATGACAATGTTGATTTAACTTGAAGAATTAACTCCTTTATAGGTTGATCATGAACGCAATCACATATCTTTCAAATCTAAAACTTTCTACAGTGTTCAATGTGTTGATGATACTTGACATCTTAGCAAATTTAATTACATAGAAGACAATAATATATATTCTTATGGTCTTTCAAATAAGGGTGTTCAGATTGATTCTATAATCCTCATATGAAATATCTTGAAATTCTTGAAGTGGGCTAATAAAATGCATTAATTCTTTCTCTCATAGCACAACTATTGGATGGTTCAAAATTGGGAGCCTTTTGGAAAGACAAGGGAATCTCAAGTGACATTTTCCTAGATCAAGCATATATGAAGTGACACTGAAAAGATAATTAGAATTGTCTTATGGACTAGCATTAGATAAGAAGGTGAATTTGATAGATTTAAGCTAGTGTGAGTAGAAACAAATATGATGAAATGTGTGCAAGCAAACAAACACTAAAATGAAACCTATTAGGGAGTGGAATTGTATAGGTACATATAACATAAATTCCTACATTTATCCCCCGCTTTGGAGAGGCTATGAGTGTGCATCCAAAAAACTTGGTAATAGAGAACATAACGTTGAGACATGCATATTCATCAAGGTATTAAAAAGAAATTAAAGACAAAGGTCACGAGGAGATATGATCTTATTAATTTAATAAAATGAGATAATGAGGTAAATGGGAATAGAAAAGAGAGCATAACTATCCTAACATTTCAAGCTTGTGCTAGGATTATGAGTCATGTAGAGAATTGGTGCATGAAGAGTCAAATAGTCTCACAAGTTGTGAATGCCACTCAATTTATCTTGGAAAATAACCAAAAAATATTAAAAAGGAAAAGGAACAATTTGTAAAATAAATTAAAATAGTTGATTTCAAAAAAAAATTGTGGAGAATGAAAAAATTGTAACAAAGAGAAACTTGTATGTCTCCATGTCAAAGTGATTGCCTATGTATTTCAAAGAGTAATTTCTTTAAGGTATAAGAATCCAAAGGAAAATTGTGTTTCCTCTATGACATGTACCAAAAAGGGACAAAATTTGAGGAAAATATACAAGGAAAAATGAAGAATGCATTTGTGGTCTACTAACTATGGTTAGTATGTGCATTATATTATTCATGTATCAAGTATAAGTATAATTGTATAACCCAATCCCCTAAAGATAATGGAATTATAAATACAATATTGGAAAAGTACATAAGTTGAATAAACTAGAAAAAACTAAAGTGATGCCATTGGCTTCTTGGGAGGTTCTATTTATTAAAGTTACTATCTCTTGTTTTATCCTTAAGATATTGGAAGTGAACTTTATGAGAACATTGTTTAAGGTCATTTTTAAGTTTTAGGGATCTTGGAAAAACTCGTTGTTCATGCCCAATAATAAGAAACCATTAAGAAATGCTTGGGTTGTGTGAAATTATAAGGAAACCTATCAAACCCATTTGTATTGAGGTTGTGGCATATGGAATATTATTGTTGTTTCAGTTTGAGCTTTGTATGATTAGTCCCATTTAGGTTGGTGTTCTAAGCATTCTCTAAAACATGTTTTAAATTTAAATATATAGTTTTCAATTTAATCTTTAGATATCACAAAAGTTTCTTTTGCAAGATTTTGAGGCCCCTTCAAAAAATAATATAAATAGTTAGACATCCAAAATAGAGAATGATATGAACCATTTTTTATCATTAGTCATCAATATTATGCAGAATATGTTCTCTTCTACAACATACAAATATTAGAGCATTGTCATATTTCTTATACATCTCACCTTTCACTAAACTCTCCACATATTCAAAAATATAATAAAGAGTTTACATGAAAATGATAATTCAACTCAACACCTATCACACTCATGAAAATGACAACATAAAAAATATATGTTGAAAATATATCAGTCAGAAAACTCTTAATAGGAAGCAAGTAGATGGTTCACATCAATCACAAAACCAACTATTAGAAACTGCTTAGGTCTCTAAAATAATGAATTCATATATTCATCTTCAACCTATTCATTATTACATCAATGACTTTAAGAAGCCATATAGAATAAAATAAACCAACAACTGATTAAAACTAGCAAATATATGTTTAATAAATTATGCCATGGAAAGATGGTTTTTGAACAAATTTAGTAATGTGAAAATAGATAAAAGGAAATCACACAAATCATTTCATATTCCATCCCTATGCACTAATAAATAGGGGGAAATAGATTTAAAAATACTCATTGTTTACCAAAACCGTGGTTTAGAAAAATGACCATAAAATGGTGCCATAATTATTATTAATTCCAATGCCCAAGTTGGTTATTATCTCGTCATGTTAAAATAGAAAGTTCTCCTACAAGTATCATAACTAGTCATATAATATTTATGACTTTATGACTAAAATTCTATGTTTTATCAATAGGCCCTTGATTCACTACTGAAGTTAAATATTTTAAATTGGCTAACTAGAGATCAAGTATTTCTAAGTGAAAGACTCTTGCATGATAAATGATATGGTTAGGATCATGTCCTAGGCATGTTTGGTGGAATGGAAACCACTTAGTCCTCCTCCCTTAGCTAAAGGAGATGTAAAATTATCCATCAAAAAAATAAATTGTGTTTCAATTTAAGATATATATATATATATATATATATATATATAATTTAAAAATGTGTATGGTTAGAAAAATCTTTTGGAACATTTGGATTGTACTTGCACGGTTGAATCTATCACAAAATAAAAATATCATGTGTGCACACACAAGAAAATGTACACACACATGCACATGCAAACATGAGTGTACACACACCCTAAAAGCATTCATAGCACTTAAATTGTCTCTAAGATGTATCTAATCCATCCTATCTACAACACATATTTTGTAGTATTTTTAATGTATCAAACAATTTTTTTTATTTAAATAAGTTTAGAGCTATAAGCATTGTTAGAAAACTAATGCAGATAATCTTTAGAGTGTTGCAGTATAGTTTTGATGATAAGAAGGTAAATTACTATGTTGTCATTGATGCCAAGTGTGTTTTGTATTGATTGACAATGTTACAAATGAGCTAATCATTGTTTGAGAAATCAAATCAAATATTGTGGAAGGACTTAGAGTGTGTGGTTCTTATGCAAGACTTAGAAATGTATCTATATGTTGTATGTTAGTTTGAAGATGTTTGCGATATGTATGGAGGGAGTTATGGTTGATTGAAGGTTGAAAGAGAAACTAGAAGAACAAACTGGTTAGAGGATGGATGATTTTACCAGCCTATCAAATTGGTGGATTTAGGTATTGTTGTTTAGTCTAAATTATCTTGACTAAGCTATGAGATTAACATTGTAATCATAAGATGACTGGAGTACCTAAAGGAGTAGTTTAAAGAATAGAATATTGTTCTATGTAGTTTAGGAAAGTATTTAGGAATAATTAGTGTTAGATTGTCAAAAAGTGATAATTTTATTGGTTGTGATAAATATTTTTGAGTTTGAGGTGCCAATGTGGTATGATAGATCTGATGAGTAATGATGGGATGGTTCATATTGATCGAGGTGAACAAATTTATCTAGCTTATGGAAGCATGATGGAAAGAGTCAAGAAATTTGTCTATTCTTGATCAAATTGATGAGAAAATGCATTTGGAGGTTGACATGGATTTGTAAATGTTTTATTATTGTTTGGTAAACCATTTGGGTTCACTAGGTCAAAGTGCCAAGACTCAAAAGATGAAATTCAAATTTAATCTATTTCTAAAAGACAAAGTGATCATCGATTTAGTGAAAGTGTAATTACATCTGGTTTGATGAATTATGAAGTAGTTCATAGATGTTATGTGTGATTAGGAGAAGGGTGTAGATAGTTTGTGAGAGAAGTAGAGATTGAGCTTAATTGGATATGTACTAGCAAAGGAAAACTGATACTTTAGATTATTATTTTACTTGTTGAAAAAGTGATGCTTTAGATTATTATTTTACTTGTTGAATCTGAACAAGTTCATTAAGAGAAATCTATTAACTAGGTAGATCCTGATAGGTTTGAAGTTGAAATCCTCTAACCAGGTGATTCTTTAGCTACAATTTGAAATCCCATACCTAAGTTACTCTTGATAGGGTATTGCTCCTAATAGGGCTAAAGGTAAATCCCTTAATTGAGTGACTCCTAACAAGGTCTATTTCCTAATAAGGCATTGGAAAGCATCTAATAGGGCTAAGCCTTAAATAAAGTGTACTTCATAATATGCAATTTATTGTCGGTGCTAATTCCCACTATGATTTTTCCTTCTAACATGGAGTTTTAGATAGTTTTATTTGTTTCATTGTTTATTACTCCACAAATTATATGTTGATGAATTTTATCGAATGGTTGATAAGAAAATTGAATTTGGTATACAAACAAGCTCATTAATTTAGAATAAACAATACCAAAATATTTGTACATAATTTTCAAATATTTCATGAATTATAATAATATAATATAATATTGAACACCTATTTAAACATAAACTCACTCATGCTACCAATATGTATGTTTTTAATGTCCTCAATGTATTGTGCTAGGTCTATTTCTTCATTGATTACTCATATCTAATGAATGAAATAATGTGTGTTCAGTTCAACCCATGTGTGGCTTTGGAAGAAAGTGATAATGTGATAAAATTATAGCAAGCCAGATAAGTGAAGTTAAAAATGTTCATACAAAATAACACCTTAAGGATGATCAAGCATGATGAAATCCCTATTCCAAATAGTAAATTACGTAAGCTGGAATAAGAATAGGAAATTAGGAATATGTTTTCTATCATCTGTTTGGTGCGCCAATTGGAATAGGGAACAGGAATACATATTCTCATTTTGTCCCTAAAATGAGCTTATGTTCATTACAAAACATTGCTTCTATTAGAATAGGCCATTCTTATTCTCAATTCCCATACCTGCAACCAAATGGACCCCAAAGAATTGCAAATAGTACATGTGTCATTTCTAAGAATAGATTTTACATAATTAACATCAATGAAGCTCAAGAGAAACAAACCCCCCTTTGTTAACTTCTAAACTATAGCAAACCATTGATTAACATTTAAACTGTTTGAAACAAATCCTCCTCCTGACAATACTTTTAACGAGAGTTTCTTTCTATGAAGGGTATGATGTTTCATGTCAAGTTGCTGAATGTTAGATAAAGTTGCCAAGTTTTTAATGCATGTAGACAGAAGAAACTTTATGTGGTCAGTCTGAAATCAATCTACAAGCTCAAATACGTGAGTTCAAACAAAGAAAACAATCACAAATTGCACAAATTAGTTTGCTTTTGATCATGTTTGAAGTGCTAGTCCAGAAGCAAATTTAAAATGGATCATTCACATATTTCCAAATTGTCTTAAACACTTGGGACTGAGAATGGGTCCATCACCATGTCCAGCTCTTATCGCCGTGTTGACTGAACTTGTGGATTTTGTTTTAAATTCAATGAACTTTCTTCCCCTAAGAAAGAACAAGGAAGCCAAGCTTTTGGAGTTTATAATACGACTTAGAAGAAAAGGAAAGTTTTGAACGAACACCGTGGAAACTGTGCACGCGGCCGTAGATATAGATTCCCTCTTCAAATCACTCTGTAGTGCAGGACCAGATGTACTTTTCTACAATTAAAAAATCATACCGAGTGTCCCGCAAATAAAAAGATGTGGTCCATGTTCTTCTTTTCAAAAGTTTTTAGCAGTCCCTCATAAGTGCAATCTTTTGACTTATTTCTTCACACTTTCAAAACAGTGAATTCGCAATTTGACGTGTTTCGTTCTGCCTTAAGAAACCTCATCATGTCCCCACTGTACTCACTTCCTTCTAAAAGTAATAATCAGAGATACGCTTATAATTGACGGTTTGATGCCAAGTTACATTTTAGAAGTTCTTTGTCTCTAGTCTGGCTGTGGAAAATTCATACTCGGAAATTAAATTAGGTTGGTTGTTACTTATCCACAGGTTGGATGGTTAATGAGAGATTGTTGGATTAATCGCTAACGTTTTCTTTCAGGATTCGTGACATGACTTAACCACTATTTACGTTCTATAAGTCGAGTAGTTGTGTTGGACATTGACAGGTTGATCTTCTGGTACAATGACAATCCTAAGTTGTAACAGAGATATGGGTAGTACTAGTAATGAAATGTGATGAAATATCTTTCTACAGTTTATTCCAAAAAAAAAAAAACTATTTTCAACTAAAAAGACATAATGAACAATTGCAAATATGTCTTTAAAATTGACCTCCAATGGTTGGCAGAAATTCAAAAATTAAAAATTGACTATAAAGAACTTATTCATTATTTTCATATTTAAATAATTGAAACTTTATTTTTTTAATATATATTAATACGTTTATGATAATAGAACCACGTGAGAATAGAACTTGAATGAGCTAACTAGGGTAAACAACTGTATAGTGGTCTAGACTAATTTCGTGCATCTATAGTTTCTAATATGTATGTCGAAATTTGCTGATTTTCTTGGTGGACCTTGGTAGGTGAGTGAAGAGCTTAAAGCTAACCTTTTGGCTTTCTCCCATTTACGGAGCTCTATGTAGAACTCATGGAATGTGAGGTGGTCTCAAAGTGTCATTTTGAAACGTGAGGTGGTCTCAAAGTTGCCACTAAGACCCACAATAGTGCTCACCCAAAACATACTACTTTTTACACAAATGGACCAATCAGCAATCAAGAAAACTTAAAAACGAACAGAAGTGGATGCCTATTGATGTCCATGATGATTTGTTTCGACATTTTATATTAAAAACGAAGTATTTTTGAGACAGTAATTAAAAAGAATGGTAACAATTAACATGAAGACATCGAATACATAAGCCACAACTGACTCGTTTCCCCTACAGATTAAAGTGGTTTTAATATTTTGTCTAATGCTGTAGAGCAACCATTAATCTCCAATCAATACAATCAATTCAAGTCATTGACTAGATTAAATATACAGGAGTACTCAGTCCATCCGTTCAAAACAGCAATACGCTGGCATTTATTTTTTCATCTGTTGTACGTCAAGATTATCCCGATCCTTGCGGAGATTATTCTGCCATCGACAATTTCGGCAAATGAGGAGGCCTGCTCTGGACAATTAACTGACCCCACTTCCAGAGCCCCTTTTCTCCCCTTTTCTTAAAAATTGATCATGGGTTATAATGTAGATATGTTGGTTGCAATCTTGTAGTTAGTTTGAGGATAAACAGGTGTGATAGTTTTTAGGGATCGAAGGGTTCTTATTTTGTTCACTAAATCGTCATATTTACAAATTATATGAGATAATAAAGGAGCCGTTTATAAGATATCTGTAGTGTAAAAATCAATCTTTTCAATATACAATAAAATTTCAATTCTATTTAATGTTCTGTCATAATAAATTCTCATCAATAAGTCAATATCGACATGACTAAATACATGATGATAAGAGGTCCACAAAGATTGTAAACCTTTAACTTTGAGCCTCTCAAAGTCATATCTTATCATTATAAATGATTGTGAAATTTCAAATCTACTGTATATTATAAAATCTGATCCTACATCAAACATTGTAATAACTGCTTTTATTTCTAAAAATGTAACCTTAAGATGCAACAAGGTACTCAGGTTTAACTTGGAAAATGGAGCCCATAAGAATATGGGCAACTTATTTCGGCTTGAATGCCTTGTAACATTATTCCCATGTGAAGAACGTACATTGACATGGACATAAAGCTGGGTAGGGTTGAGGTTCAACACCTTGGGTGACCCCTTACCAGAGGCAAGATGTAATATATATACATGTTGTGTGTCCTCTATTTCTTCAAGCTTGTTTAGCCTTAACTTTCATCAATTGTTCCTGCTCTTTGATTTCTTTCCAACATGGCGATTCCTGTGATAGATATGGGGAATTTTAATGGAGAAGTTAGGGAAGATGTCATGGCTCAGATTGCTGATGCTTGCGAGACTCCTGGATTCTTTCAGGTACTATCACCATATATTCTGTAGGAACATTAGATAGCTAATTTGATCTCTTTCCTTCCCACGTCCATTTTTAGCTCTCTTGATTCGTTCATAATTTGGTTTCTTTCTTTGTTGGATGAGTTTCACCTTCTTCAATTGATGCAGTCATTACTAGTGGGTCTTATCAGATGACCCAATGTGAGTTGTGTGGGCTAAATCTGTTTAATATTGTAAATATGTTTTCATTTTAGTATTGTAAATCTGTACTCATTTTTCCGTTTTCCTTTTTAATAGTACTTTGTTATTTTGAAGATTGATTCATGAAATATAATCTAAAATGTTTAGTTATATCTTATCATTGTGAACACAGATCACAGAATATGATCTGCAAACATATTTTAATATTTTGAAGCTATTGGCTTAAAATGTTGATGTTAAAAAACATTATAGATATATTTTGAAGCTAGTTTGATGTTAAAAAACATTATAGATTTTTGTTTAAAAATATCTATATATAAAGCTTTATATAAGTGCTGAAATTGTTATGAATCACTGATTTCTTGTTACTTTTTGCTTTCTCAGCTTTTGAACCACGGCATAAGTCATAGTCTGATAGATCGTGTGAAGAAGTTGTGCAAAGAGGATTACAAGCTCAACAGGGAGGAAAGCTTCAACGAGTCTCCCATGGTAAAACAACTGAACAATCTGATTTTGGACGAACAGATGGGCAGAATTCCCACGGAATCACAGAAGATTAGTGATGTTGATTGGGAAGATATTTTCATGATTAGCGACCTGCAAAAGACAAGTTCCTGGCCACAACAGCCCTGCCATTTCAAGTACATTTTTGTTTTTATTTACTATTTTGTTAGGATGACAACCGTCCAAAATATCACTTGTTAACTATTTGTATTACATATGTCAAGAAAAGTTGGTGCATTCTTAAAGATTATAGTGGTCTTAAGTTTCATAGGAGATTAGAGTCCATAGATTAAAATTATAGTATAAGACCTGGCTAAAGCAGTGCCAGAGAAGGGACGAGGGAGAGGCCATATTGCATTTTTGAGTTAATGGGAGGTGTTAAAGTTCATGGGAGGCTAAAGTTTGTAGCACAAACCATAGAATAAATCTGGAATAATGTAAAGTGCCTAAGCAGCAGCGGAGAAGGAAGGAAGAAGAGGGGAGAGGAAGAAAGCGAAATTAGGTGTATTCGGAGAAATGGGTAGACATAAAGCCACATTGATAGATTCATAGGGTTTTGAAGTTCATAGGAGGCTAAAATTCTAGTTTAAAACAGAGAATATACTCAAAGTTATGTGGGGTTAAAGCAGTAGAAAGGGGAGGAAGATTTAAATTAAGAACGAGTAGATTTTCACAATTCATAACTAATCTTTAAAACTGTTTTTCCGTTTAATTGTATCAATGTTCTTTTTGTATCGATATTTCATATCACAGTTTGTGATCTATGATCATTTTCTTCTTACTCTTTATCAGTCATCCTTGTGATAGATCACAACAGAGTGTGATCCTGAACGTTGATGAAAAAATTATTGGTACAGTCGAATTGAAAAACAACTTTGAAGATTTTAATTATCTGATTTTCCTCATACATCAGTGCTATCCATGAAAGAGTAGAGTATTCTCCATGTTGAGAATTTATAGTCAGAATAAAATTTATGGGTTTTTGTTTATGTGCAGGGAAACCATTGAGGAGTTTCAGCATGAAATCTACAAACTTGCAGAGAGACTGCTGGAGATAATAAGCTTGAACTTGGGGCTGGAGAAGAGTTATATAGAGGAGGCATTTGCAGGAGGAGAGAAGCCATTCTTTGGCACAAAAGTGAGTCACTATCCGCCATGCTCAAGACCAGATCTGATAGATGGTCTGAGAGCTCACACAGATGCAGGTGGCCTCATTCTTCTCTTCCAAGATGATGAGGTCCCCGGGCTTCAAGTTCTTAGTGAGGGGAAATGGATTGATGTGGAGCCTCTGCCTTACTCCATAGTCATAGACATTGGAGACCAGTTGGAAGTTGTGAGTGGAGGGAAATACAAGAGTGCATGTCATCGCATTCTTCCTACCAAAAATGGAAACCGGCTATCAGTGGCATCCTTCTACAATCCTTCTCTCAATGCACTAGTCTATCCTGCTGCTTCTTCTTCTCCTTTTGCCCTAAAAGAGAAAACCCAAACCATGGTTGAGTACAATGGAGGAGAACAAGTTTCTGCTTTCTATCCAAAGTTCTGTTTTGGGGACTATATGAATGTTTACATCCAGCAGAAGTATGATGCCAAAGAGCCACGATTTGAAGCCATGAGAGCACTATCTGAAG
This sequence comes from Cupressus sempervirens, assembly GCA_028749045.1. Lineage (NCBI taxonomy): Eukaryota > Viridiplantae > Streptophyta > Pinopsida > Cupressales > Cupressaceae > Cupressus > Cupressus sempervirens. The sequence continues at coordinate 945,603,248 of CM053787.1, forward strand.
AAGCTTGTTAGACTAGAAAACATTCTAAGTACCAGCCATGGAAAATGGCAGGAGAGTTCAAATTCGCAAGACATCCATCTGTACTGTGTGGAACTGCTACATCTAATTGTGTGAGTATAGTAGAATGCAATACTATGTATTTGATATTTGTTGGAATACCGAGAGAGTATTATATATAATGTAAGAGTAAATATAATGAGAATCTGTGTACCAGTTGGCTTCAGCTTGTGACCCACTGTTATATTATGATAGAAGTATAATGTACATTCTACTGGTTGACCAAATTTATCATTGTCTGCAACTCATGGTTTCCCAAAGAATGGATCATTTTTCTTATGTATTCATTTGAGTGGTCAGTGCATCTCACCGTATTCTTCAATCATCAATAGGAACTAGATGACTCGCAATGCGCTGTAGCTTTTGAGACCACTTCTTTTGCTTTTCCTTTTGGCGAAAGTGGGATCTTAAACGATTCCTTGCTTTCTAGGAACCATGAAATGGTCTGGATAAGGTTTTTGGATCAGCAGTTTTCCAACGTAATAACCAGTGGTTAGTGAATGATTCACCTGTGGATCAGATGCAGGTATTTAGAGCATTTTGAACGTTCCACGTCAATTCATCTTTATTTGACAGACGTGGTATACCATGTTATGTTAGCAAGGTTTTAATTTATTTGTCTTAACAGCAAGAATATCATATTTATGGCATGAGGGTTTTGATTTTGTTCCAACTTGTCCTTTTTGCGTTTATTTTTTTCATTGTGAGACTTTTTTATGGGTTAATCTTAAATATCATATATTAAGGAGAATATTAAGTTTGTAATTTTAAAAAAAAAATTGAATATTTAATATTTAATTTAGTTTACGAATCAAATCAAATCTAAGTATATATCTAAAGATGTGATGTTTAAACTGTTTCATGTATGCAAGAAGAGATAGCATAATTTGATTTTTCGGTATGTGCTATAACTTGAGTAGGTTGATGTTTGACAATGTTATTAGTTTATGTAATCATTTTTAGGACATATGTAAGTTAAGAAAATTATGCTTCATTCATGATATTAATCTTGAAGTTACAACTAATGATATTCTTTGCCTAGCACTTATGTGTTATAGAATCATATGACCTTCTCTTGGGAGTTAGATACAAGGACTTGGGAAAAAGAAGGGTTTATAGAGATTGATTGAGTTGAAAGGAGTCTCTTTCCACCTAATATTTTGATTTGGGTTTTGTTGTGGGGTTTTCACACTATCACCCCATTGCAAATGGGGACCCCTTTTTTCTCTCTTGGTCTTGTCCTTTCGACCTTTAGTTCTTGGTAGTCTTGGTCTCGGTCTTCTATGGTCCCCTCTTTTGAATGGGAATTGGTAAAATTGGCCAAGTCTAGAAAGTGTTGTCCATGTGGCTCCTAGAATGGAAAGTGTTAGCTTGTCTAAGAATTGAACATCTTGACATACTATTTTTAGCTTGTCTATTTCTAGTAATTCTATCTATAATAAATTTCACTACCTCCTAGATTGACCTTATTTTGACTTTGGGACAACTTACTATTTATAGAAAGTGTATTTTTAGTGAATTTTTTTGCCTCCCAAATTGACCTTATTTTGACTTTGGGTCAATTTACTATTTTTAGCTTGTCTATTTCTAGTAAACTTCACTACCTCTCAAATTGACCTTATTTTGACTAAATGGGATAACTTACTATTTTTAAAAAGTCTATTTTTGGCAGGTTCGTTTTGGCAACAAGTGAACTTTGATTGATAAAGAGACAAAAGGGTATCTATTTCTATATCCAAAAGAATGGGCAAGCAATATATTCAATCATAAAATGGTTAAGTTTGGAACCACCCTTGAAATATCCAAAAGTGGATAGGCATGAAAACATCAGGAAAAATGGTTGTTGCATTCTTCCAACATGGAAAAAATTCATGACCACTCAAAAAATCATGCCTTGGAGAAAATCAGTTGTCCCAAAATTCTTCAATCATGAACGTAATCCATGATCACTCAAAAACTTTAGCCTTGGAGAAAAATGGTTGTTGTGGAATTCTTCCATCATGGACAAAATACATGATCACTTAAAAAATCCTGCCTTGGAGAAAAATGGTTTTCATGGCATTCTTTCATCACAGAAAAAATCCATGATCACTTTAAAAATCTTGCCTTGGAGAAAAATGGTTGTTGCGGAATTCTTCCATCATGGACAAAATCGATGACCACTCAAAAAGCTTTCCATTGAGAAAAATAGTTGTCACAAATTTCTTCCATCATGCACAAAATCCATGATCACTCAAAAAAATTTGCCTTGGAGAAAAATAGTTGTTGTGAAATTCTTCCATCATGGACAAAATCCATGACCACTTCAAATTTCTACCAGCAAGGAAACTAGAAATCTTGGAAAAATGGCTAAGTGTTTGAAATTTCTTCTTCATGGAAGAAAAATGGTTAAATGTTGGAAATTTCTCCTTCATGGAAGAAAAAATTGCTAAGTGTTCAAAATTTCTCCTTCAAAGAAAGAAAGATGGCTAAATTTTGGAAATTTCTCCTTCATGGAAGGAAAAATGGCTAAGTGTTGGAAATTTATCCCTCATGGAAATATAAAAATAGCTACACATTGAAAAAAAATTCTTCCATATCTCAAATTCACCCTTTTCAAGTGTGCATCCATGACTAGAGAAATGATTGATGATGATAAACAAAAAAAAGGTGAATTCTTCAAAAACATAAGAAAAGGCATAACAAAGTGAATTTAAAGCATTCGAAGAGAAATGTGTCAGAAGAGAGAAAGAGACAATTTTTTGAGGAAGAAATATGATTCTAGTTTGAAAGGGAGAGAATATTTAGCAAGTCTATATGTCTCATTTTGAATTTGTTGCACAATTCTTATATCAATTATTTATATTTTGCAAGAGGAGAAAGCTCCAGTTCTAGAAATTTAAGAAAGATGCTCACATACCAAATTCTAGTCTTAGCATCAGAGACATCCAAGTACTGAGTGATCCAGTCCCGAGCATTCAAGGTTCAAAGATCAAACTTCAAATCCAAAAATCAAAGAACATGATGAAGGAAGTTCATTATGAGGAAATTCTAAAGTGACAAAATCATCAGCAAGAGATTCCAATCCATTTTAGGGAGATAAATTTCCAAGTAGGTGTTGGAAATATTCAAGATATAATAGGTTACTGAGAGGGGAGGGGTGAATCAATAACTTCAAAACTTTAAAACATTTTCAGCATTTTAACCATATATACTATTCACCATTCATTCATCTAATCTACTGCATATAAGAGATCAAACATTCATAACACATGTACACGGTGATTTGGTGACCCAGAAACCTTCCAAATAGAAAGTAAAACTGGAGTGGGGATGATACCCACAAAAATTCGTTGCTGCAGTATGAAGTTGCCCTGTTAAGGCTTACATTGACCACTTCTAGTGATCTACCCTGTTAGGAGCATAAAGGACTGCTAGGTCCACCTTGTTAGAGGATTTACAAACATACACTGAAGTATGCACTCTGTTAGGAGATTTATACAAAGACTATTAAGTCTACCCTGTTAAAGGATTTACAAAACTGATTCACCTGTTAGGATGAAATAGTGGATCTACTTACAAACTTGATTTGCTGATTAGATCCTTGAAGTATATCACCTCTTGTGACTGATAAATCTTTACTACTCCTTGTAGACCTTGCTGAATACTCTGCTCTTCTGCTGATTCGCATTTACACTTCTCAAAACATTACATGTCTCTCTTGATATTCTTCATATCACATACATCTTCAAAATGATATAATACATTACATAGATATATCATTCCAATAATTATAATTGTAAGGTCGGCTAAAAACACAAGTGAACAAAATATTACTAAGTCAACCAAACAGTAAATAACTCAGGTTCACTAAACAGACTCGGTGACCTTTTGATACTCGGCGTCCACTGTATTACTTGGCATCGTCATGCACTCGGTAGAAGTGAAGGCTCAGTCCATACTAATCACCTGATGTAGTTCTGAACTCAGTAACCATTGGAGACTCGGTAGATATAGTATCACTTGGTAAAAATCAAACCCTTCGTTTACCTTGCTTTCACTCGGTAAACTCTGAACCCTTCATTTACCTTGTTTTCACTCAGTAAACTCTGCGCTTCCATCACTCGGTAGGCACTATGCTTCCATCACTTGGTAGACACTGTGCTTTCATCACTCGGTAGACACTATGCTTTCATCACTCGGTAGGCACTGCGAAGCTAGGTGAACACTATAAACTTGGTAGACACTATTGGATTGCACATTCACTCGGTAGCTATACTCAGCTCAGTTAACACTATAATGCTCGGTGTGAATTGTGAAGCTTAGTGTAAACTGCTTAAGTGATGAATGTACAAGGTTACCACTGAATGTTCAGTATACATTGTAGACTGAGTGATGAGCTCGATAGCTATACTGATACAGATAAGTGTTGTCACTAATGGCAATAATAACTTAATGCCAACATTCTCCCCCTATGGCATTAGTGACAAAAACACTTATATGCCAAAACATATGTATACAGCTTGACTGAATGAATTTAGGTTTTTCAAAATTGATCTTTGTAGAACTGTTGTATATACAAATATACTTATGTACACATGCAAACTTTATTGAGTGCTAACTCCCCCTATCACTTATAGTGATGACTTTCCTCTGAATCTCTCCCCCTTTTTGACAATAATGCCAAAGGATTGCATATATACAATTTATATGGCTACACCAAAATGAGATAGAAATTCTTAATGTACCTTAAGAATAGTTGCAAAAGTACTATCCCAAGTCTGCTACAAAATTTGACAGGTGGAGAGGGCAATTTGAACTTCTACTGATAATTGGATCAAGTGATCAGCCACTGAGAAGTTCTGATCTTGGACCAATGTTTTGCAATGTACAAGATGTTTTTGCATTATGTCCATGATAGGAAGGATCATATTCTGGATGTCAATGAGCGTAGATCGGATCCTTGCTTCCTCTCTCAATAATTTTGCCTATACATCTGCCAAATACCTGATCTTGGTGTGATGGGAGGTTGTGGAGGAGGAGTCCACCTTCAACTTTGATGCACTTGATTGCATATCAATATCAATCTTGTTCAACTTATCTTTTATTCTTTGGTGAAGCTAGAAACATCACAAAGTTTAGCAAAAAGTGATGCTGCATTATTAAAAGAATTTTCAAAATTTCCCAAAAATGTTGACAATTCAACTTGCTTTATTGCTATCTTTTGAGCAATATGCTCTAGCACCTTATTATCAAATTTCTTTTCATCTTTCTCAATAAGTTTTTCTTGTTCGGAAGAGTCCTTATTGAATTTCTGTACAGCCTCTTCTAATTGAATCAAAATGTGTTGAGTAGATTCTACTTCAACACCTATAACATCTGTAATTATAGTCTTGGCACTCTCAATTATTATGTATTCCTTATCCCTTTCAGACCTTAACTGCTTTTGCATAGCCTTCATCTCTATTAATTGACTAGCAAACCTTATCTCTTCAATGGTAGCATTTTCATAGTCAATCTTTGAAATTACTATCTCTGTGTCTAAGTCAATATCTTCTGCAATTTCCTTTCCAATGATTAGAAGTCTTAATGGATGCTTTTGTTTGACTTCTGTGATGACTAGTTTGACCTTAGGAATAGACACAATAGTGGAGATGGAAGGGCTAGTAGTGAAAACTAGGATAGGACTTGAGGATTGAATGCCAATAGAAGTATTAACTGGATCAAAAACTAGAATACTTCCCAAAAATGATGATACACTGGGTATAGCAGTATCTGAACTATTTGGATTTAAAGTAGATGCAGATAATACTGACAAAACTATAGAACTTGTTGGAATTGATGAGAACAAAAATGTGGAACTTACTGGTACACTTGTTGTTGATGAAGGAGTTGAGGAGGCTGGCTCGGTAGTTGAAGAAGTAACAGTTAGCTCGGTAGATGAAGTGCTTGACACATCTGTTTCAGATACCTGGAGTTGGGAGGTGGCTGGTGAAGATTGAGCAATTGATGTGGTAGTTGTGCTCACAATCTCACTTGCAAAAGTTGTCTCCATAGTGGATGTAACAGTTTTCAGTGGAGAGTGAGGAAGGGATGCAATCACTTCTGCTACTATTTTAACTGGATCTTCTTCTTCCTCATTTGCTTCTTCCTCCTTGTTTTCTTCCTCTTTTTCTTCCATAAGTGCACTCAGCTCTCCTGGAGTGACTGTGATGGATGGAGTGCTATCAAAATCATCACCGTTACTGCTATCATCATCCTTGATCTCCACTGGATCTTCACTGGGCTTTTGCAGATGATATAGATGTTCTTCCACATGTTTGTTGCATCATTTACAACATGCTCAATGTCTTTCATTAAGATCAAACATGTGTGAAATCTAATCATCATTTTACCTTCATGGTTTTTCATTGCTGCGTTTATTTTTGCTCCAGTGAGACTCGATAGAAGATTCTTCAGAGATTGCTCATATATGTCTTTAACTATTTGGGTGGCTGAGTCCCATCTTGGTTGCAATCTCTCCAATAGTTCTTTGGAGATTTGAGAGGCAAGCTAGTCCAGGGAGTATTTCCATTTACCCATCTTATTGAGTACCAGTTCCTCAATATATTTTTTCTTAGCATCAGTTCTTGTTTCAAATTTCAATGCCTTGAAATTTGTGATGCCAGCTCCTTCTTCCAATTGTTTAAGCCTTTCCTCGAATGTGGGTGGAGGCCTGACTAGTATGGGTTCCTGCTTGCCTTTTCTAGTTCTTCTGGAGAATACTGTAGTGGGCTTTTTCTTAGGTTTGGTAATAGTTACCTTACCTTTCTTCTTATGTTGTTCCTCTTCATATTCATGTTCTTCTTTTTCTTCTTCTCTTTCTTCTTCTTCATCACCTTCTTCATCCTCACCTTTTCCCTCAGTAAGCATAAGAGGACTGGTAGCAGTTTTTAATTTTGTTATCTTCCTCTTGCCTTTGCTTATGGCCTGGGGTATCTTGATTTCAAGCTCAATTCTAGCCTTTGCATCATCATATGTTCCAAAGATTGGTTGCCTTGGGTCTATTGGCTCATTTACCAGTGCTTCAATGATATCCTTGGCCTCGTCAATATTTACCTCATAAGGAAGAGGTTTTACCCATGCAGCTCGGGGTTTGACTGCTTGGATGTATACCTTATCACAGTCAACCTTAAAGCATACATCATCTTTGTAGTCTTCAACTAATTTTGGTGGAATCTAGAATCTGTTATTCATTCTCTCCTTGAAATCTTCAAAATAATTGTCCATAATGCTATCAAAATTTTCACCCATTTCTGCTACAAACTCATTAATCTGATAAAGAATAGGAATATCTTTTCTCCATACAATTGTTCCCTTTGATGGAAAGAATTTTTGAACATAGAAAAATAGACAGATTAATAGAGACCCAAATTTACAAGGATTGTTCTTTGAAGTCCTTATACTATCCATATTTTTATTCAATTGTTTCAACAGTAATTCTGACAGATCAAATTCAAGGTTTTTCTTTAAAATTTTAAAAGCCAAATCCATAGCTTCACAAGGTACACTATTTAGTTGACTAGAGCTATAGATTTTGTAGGCAATGACATGAATACCAAATCTTAGTTTGATATCTGATACAGTGTTAGCATTCAAACCTCTATATATCGTCCTACTCGGCTAGGGTTTGCCTCTATAACTCCTCTCAACCTAGGGTTTTGGTGGTTTTTTCCTTGCTAAGCATAGGGAGACCTATGATTTTATTAATCATCTTCTTTGTAATTAATACTGGCTGCTCTAACCATAGTTTCCCATTGTGCACCTAACTCAAAATATACTTAATCCATTTAGTTTGGAAGCTTCTAGGCCTATGTGAGATATGAATCAAACCTTTGGTTTCAAGATGCTTGTATTCAGGTTTCAGAGAGCCATCTACACTCATTTCACCTAGGGCATTGTCCATCTCTAGGTTTCCAATTTCTTGAATAGAACATTTGAAATGAGTACGAATGTCATTGATAAGAAGTACCTTAGGTGGAATTTGCAATTGAGCTCCATTCGGGTTGAGTGATTCTGCAACGGCCAGAACAATTTTGAAGTTGGGCACTTTCCATTTTGTACCCTTTACCAACATTTATGAACCTCTTTTTGCCTTGGTGCTGCTTCTACTCTCAAATGCCATTGCTGCTTGATAACTGTAAGAAAAATTTTGAATAGTTTTTTCTCTTTAAAATTGCTTGAAATTGCTTGGAGTCACTTGGAATTCATTTGAAATTTCTTAGCTCTAAAAATCGCAATGAAGAATGAAGTCAAATTCTGCTCTTTTGACAAAAATTTTCCATAAATGCTTGGTACGAAGGTAGCTGAGATGACATAGTGTTTTCTAGGCTATCATTCATTGCTTAGTAGAAGATTGCAACACGATGATCGAACAAAACTTTTAGTTGCTCCTGGCGTAGCTCAGTAAGGTCTATAACCGACTTTCCTCGGTAGATGCAACTCGGCGAAAGATATGCTTTATTTGATCTTTGTGTATCTGAAATACTGATTTGATCATTTTACTTTCTTGCATTCAGAACTGCTTTGGATATAGCTTGATGATACAGTTCTTGATTTTTTATGAATCTAATTGGAAATGATGGAGTCGCTCACTTCTTGGGTGACATTGCCATCACTTGAACTATTTTTCTCGATAGATTTTGGAATCCATTGTTGCCTCATTTGCTTCTGAATGTTTTCAGCTTTAGCTTTCTTTTCATCTTCAACTCTTCCTATATTCCTGCAGTTTTTAGCTATATGACCGAGTTCAGTGCATGTATAACATCTTATTGTTGTGTCTCTTTTCCTCAAGTGATACCTTGAGCAGTCTTTATCAATGTGTCCATATTCTCCACAATAATGACATCTACACCAAGTATTGTAATCCCATCCAAAGATTGCTTTAACAAGTTGTTCAGCTAGATTGAATGATTTGGATCTGCATTGGAATGCCTTGTGACCATGCTTCTTGCACTTGTGACAATTGCCTTCAAATCTTGGTTTTTCCTTGCATTCATTGGCTTTATGACCATGTTAACTGCAATTGTAGCATTTACCATTGAATTTACCTTTTCTATTGCTCCAACACTTGTTTAATGTGTGACCTATCTTACCACAGTGATTGCAAGTAGGTCTTTGATTCCTTTGGGCACCTTGTTTGGAGGTTTCACCTTCTTCCTTGTAACCAAGTCCAGCTTTTCCTTTTTGTCTATGAAGATTCTGCTCACTTTGTTGATTTAATTGAGTCATGTTTGCTTGAGATTTCATCATTCTCTCATTGATTTTCTTTTTAGTGATCAAGTCATTTTCCAAACTTTCATTGATTTTCTTTTTAGTGATCAAGTCATTTTCCAAACTTTCAGTGATTAGATCATTCCTCATGTTTTTATTTTCAGATCTCAGATTTATAATTTCTTCATTTGCATTAGATAGTTGATTTACAAGATCTTCATGCTGAAGGGATTGACTATTTCTGACCTCTAAGTCTTCATTTTCCTTCTCTCTTTGTTCCAAAACTTCACATAGCCTGATTGATTGAATTTCTTGTTCTCTTTTAAGCTTTCTTACTTCATCCTGTAGGGAACCAATTTTTGCTAGGAGTTCCTTGATATCCTCATTAGCTTCATTTGAACTGCTTGATGGTAAAAGGTCTTCAATTTTTTCTTCAACATACTGATGATCATTCATTTGTCTTGCAAGTTCCTTCCTTCTTTTTAGGGATTGAGAAAGATGCTCCTTTGCTTCTTTTAGTTGAGTCGAGGCCATTTCCAGATCTAGCTTTTCATTTTTAATAGCTTTGTCAAGTCTGAATATCTCCATTGTCCTTAATCTTTGCTCAAGTTGTCAAGCTTTGTCCTGAGAACCAAAATGCTCTAATACCAATTGTTGGAAATATTCAAGATATAATAGGTTACTGAGAAGGGAGGGGTGAATGAGTAACTTCAAAACTTTAAAACATTTTCAGCATTTTAACCATATATACTATTCACCATTCATTCATCTAATCTATTGCATATAAGAGAAATCAAACATTCATAACACATGTACAAAGTGATTTGGTGACCCAGAAACCTTCCAAATAGAAAGTAAAACTGGGGTGGGGATGATACCCACAAAACTTCCTTATTGCAGTATGAAGTTGGCCTGTTAAGGCTTACATTGACCACTTCTGGTGATCTGCCCTGTTAGGAGCACAAAGGACTGCTAGGTCCACCTTGTTAGAGGATTTACAAACATACACTGAAGTATGCACTCTATTAGGATATTTTTACAAAGATTGTTAAGTCTACCCTATTAAGGGATTTACAAAATTGATTCACCTATTAGGGTGAAACAGTGGATCTACTTACAAACTTGATTTTCTGATTAGATCCTTGAAGTATATCACCCCTTGTGATTGATAAATCTTTACTGCTCCTTGTAGACCTTGTTGAATACTCTACTCTTCTGTTGATTCGCATTTACACTTCTCAAAACATTACATGTCTCTCTTGATATTCTTCATATCACATACATCTTCCAAATGATATAATACATTACATAGATATACCATTCCAATAATTATAATTGCAAGGTCGGCTAAAAACACAAGTGAAAAAAATAATACTGAGTCTGCCAAACAGTAATAAATCAGGTTCATTGAACTGACTCGATGACCTTCTGATACTCGGCATCCACTGCATTACTTGGCATCGTGATGCACTCGGTAGAAGTGAAGGCTCGGTCCATACTAATCACCTGACGTAGTTCTGAACTCGATAACCATTGGAGACTCGGTGGATATAGTGTCACTCAATAAAAATTGAACCCTTTGTTTACCTTGCTTTCACTCGGTAAACTCTGAACCCTTCATTTACCTTGCTTTCACTCGATAAACTCTGCGCTTCCATCACTCGGTAGGCACTGTGCTTCCATCACTCGGTAGACACTGTGCTTTCATGACTCGGTAGACACTGTGCTTTCATCACTCAGTAGACACTGTGCTTTCATCACTCAGTAGGTACTGCAAAGCTAGGTGAACACTATAAACTCGGTAGACACTACTGGATTGCACATTCACTTGGTAGCTATACTCAGCTTGGTTAACACTATAATGCTCGGTGTAAACTGCTTAAGTGATGAATGTACAAGGTTACCACTGAATGCTCGATATACATTGTAGACTGAGTGATGAGCTTGGTAGCTATACTGATATAGATAAGTGTTGTCACCAATGGAAATAATAACTTAATTCCAATAGTAGGTACATGTAGGATGGAATTTTTGAGGAGAGATTTTCAAAAAAGTTAGTCAAAATTGGATCTTAGTTAAAAAATGATGCAGTTGGAAAGGAATCAAGCTTATGTGGCCTCCATCATAATTTCATGGTACCCAGTTATCTTTTTTGATGACTTAAGGTGTCCAAGTCAAACTTCTATGCACTAAAGGAATGAAATCAAGAATAATCTATTCAAGGAAGACTGGACATTTATCGAGGAATGAACAAGCACAATGGACATTATTGCACCCCACTCTCTTTCTGTGCAAACATGCATAGTAGAAATCTATTTCCCACTATGGTACTAGTGGATTTATTTTTATATTAATATAGATTCCTTTTATTTTCCCTAACCCTAATTAGGGTTGATGTGGCATGATCTGTGTCATGATCGGCTATTGTGATCATCTGGGCAATTTGTTGTAATCAAGGACCTATATAAATGCCTCACTTCTCATTTGTAAAGGGAGAATTATTTGAGATATGAGCTACTAAGATAATACAGTTTTCATTCAAGCTTAGTGAATACTTGATGTGTCTTGGTGCTTTCATGTTCTCTTAAATTCCCTCATTTAGATTAAGTGTTGTGATTTCAATGGAGAAGATAATGGTGTATTGATGAATTCCTTCGATTCATACTTTTGACATTTTAGTGACTCTAAATCATTGTGCAAAGTTATCATGAACCTCTTTCATGCATATGATTAACTTCTATCATTTATATACATTGTTCTTTATGATGCCGTATGTGATGGTAGGAAAATCTTTGGCATAACCCTTGAAGATTGCACCAGTTTGATTGTTTTAGTATAATTTGGAAAAGAGGAGCTTTGTAAATTAAGGAATATGTCCACTAGAATACTATATATTGTCATCACTTCCCTTAGGAGTATAAATAGGATTCCTAAACCCTATCCCATTTTATTTCCACATCTTTTGTGAAAACCCAAAAAGCACTTCATTGCAAAACCTTTGAATAGCTCCCACATCCACTATGGCATGAAATAGATCTAAGTAAACATACATAAGGCCCCTTGTGATCATCAGCAAATCACATCAACCACCAAGATTATCCATAGTCAAGACCTGACATTGAAGGAACCTTGGAGTGCTCATATGATCTTCTTGTAGTTTTAGCATACACAAGACTCTGTTCAAGAGATGATAAGAAATTTTGGTATTTTGTTCTACTATTTGGTGAGTGATAAAACATGCATCAACACGTTCATAATTTCTACCCTCTAGTGAAATTCTAGAAAGTCCAACATTTTTTCATTGTATTGTAGATATTGTTAAAAATTCACACTTTTCATGCTCACATTTATGTAAAAATTTATGATTTACTAGTTCAAGTATGAGATTCTTCCTAATGGAGTATCTTAACATGACTTTCCCAAGACAAAATTGGTTGTTATTCATCTCTTGCTAAATGTATCTATGATTAACATTGATGAAAAAGTGAAATTATCCTATTATGCCAAAGGGAATAAATTAAATGGTTTGGTTCTAGTGTTTTCTCCTAATAAATGAATGGATATCTTAAATAAATGACTTATTGAAGTTTCATTCTAATAATACATATAATATTTTTAGGATAATTTTGTAGATCATTAAGAAAAATCTTTTTGATCCATATTTGGTATTCTTTCACTATGCATGGCTTCAATTCCTCAAAAATCCCAAAATCCTTGGACTTGCTCTATTATTTTAAAAATGTGAGTTTTATGAATGTCATTTCAATAATATACATGTTATAAACCTTGGAGTAAAATTATTTCCAAAAGAATTTGCATTATCATGATATTAACTTGTTTAGTTGGTAAGTTTGTACACCTAATATTATAAGCATATTTTTTTAAAAAAATACAAAACAAGGCTCACAAATCCTAGAGTGACAAAAATATTTCATGTAGAACAATGTAGGTAACAAATGAAATTGATAAATCACATATCCTTTTTTTCTATTCAACCTTCCATAATAAGTGGTGTAACATTGAGTTAACTTGCATAACCAATATGATAACATCACAATTTTTTTCTTCTATTAAATAAGTTTTTGATGTATTAAAAAGCAACCAAAAGGGGGGCTAGCCCCAAAGTGTAGCAGGCTAGAGAATAGCTGATAGTCACACCCCTACAATTCAACCTATTCCTTTTCTATACATCAAAAACATCTTATCGACCAAGAAAAGATCCCAGTTCTTCTTACTAATTGTATTAGCATAAACAACCATATTACTATAAAGTCTAAACCAAAAAATATAAAGGCGGCATATAATACGAGTGTTGTTATACAACTAGTAGTGATCCAACTTAATCAAAATTGCTTCACAGGGCACAAAGTTCACCATATGCCATATCATAACAAAACTAAAAAAGAAAAAGAGCACAAGGGGCTAGCCACCATCTTTCTCATCTGGGTCCTATTGTCACAAAAACTTACACCCCTACCTAAAGTTTTTACCTAAAGGCAACCTTGTGAAATATGGAAAAATCTCCAAGCTGTGGGACTTGAACTATGAGATTGAGTCTTCGAAGAAGGTCGGCTTCCTTACTATCAGGGTGCATCTAACTACTCTTTGAGAGGAAATGGGAGAAGGAGCGCATGAAAGCAAACTACCTAATCTAATCTAATGGGGGTGATACACCAAAATAGTTTGTTTAGTCATATCCCTACCTAACAATGCACTATTTATCAATATAACCTCAAAATACATGGATTCAACCTTTGCCTTAATTCAATAGTTACATACAAATTAGAAACCAAATGAAATACCACAAGGAAGGAACATTACTCTATAAAATTCAAAAGCAAGAGTAGATATTGTTATGCAAATTGAAGAATGAAAACAACACACCAATAGAGGAAAGAAGATTTTGCACTAATATTGACGAGAGAATGAGGTAAAGTAGAGGATTACATTCACTCGTAGACAAAAGGGAATTACAATAACATAGTATAGAATATTGTTGTTATAAAATCAAAGAAAAAATGACTGACTCTAAGAAGGGTTACAAAATTTTCTTTTATAGTTCAAGCATAACTCAAATAGCTTCTACCCTAAGGCAAAGCACAACAACTGCATTTAAGGTTGCAGAGAACAATCACTACAAATTTGGGAAGGATCTGATCATAGTACACATCCAAATGTAGGAAAATCATATCTATTCATCAAATATAACCCTAAGAAGATAGAAACAGTGGCCATTAATGTTTTAATCAAGTAGATGGATAACCAGGTGGCGATGGAGTGTCCTATTATATTAAAGTGGCATGGAGAATGATGAAAGTGGTTGGAGGTGATCAAAAGATCGATCCACCATTAAATGAGTTGCTTACTCCATGTTATCAGCTGGCCAAATCAGATAAATCAGCAAGTCAACTGGATTTGACCGCGTAATCTTGCTATGTGGCCCAATGTCATTTAAATATTCTACCACCTTGTCTAGCTTTCTAACTTTATGTTGAGCTATTAACTATTTACATGGCATGACTTTGCCACCTTTTCTTTGAGTTTTCTTAATATTCCTTGTTGATTTTTCAACCTAAGCCTACAAGGACACATGTCAATCTGTCGTTATGACTAAAGGTCTATCAATTTTTTATAGTGACATAGTGATAGCACTCGATCTACTTTCAATCTAGGGTAATCTTGAAGATGCATCGATCCTTGTTAGTACCTTGACCAATCAAAACACTACCCTATGTCAACTCATCTAACACCCTCTTGCTTGTGGCCCATGGTTGAAATAAGTCTCACACATCCACATGTCGTATCGTCACTATCTCACTATGGAAATTCATCATACATTTTCCTATAGTGAAATAGCGACAATCATTGATCATCTCCAATCTAACAGTGGATAAGGTACATTAAGAAACTGGCCTATATTAAAAGGTCACAAATAGAACTTCACTAGCTATTACCTCATCTGATAACTCCACTAGCCACAAAGAAGGAAGGCACACCTAGGATGCGTGGCACGTTGTTGTTATGTCACTATGGTTATTCTTCGTGCACTTTTTGCTCATGACATAACGATATCATTGATCTCAAATCTGATCAATGGCTCCAACATGTACTGACCACTGTAGATGACCCAAAAGGAAAAGGCCCCACCTGGACATGTGTCATATTATCACTATGTCACTATGGAAAATGGAAGTACAATCATTCATAATGACCACATGATGGCTATAGATTTTGGAAGATTGGATGGTTGCAAAGATGTAGACCCATTATGATCTTTATAATGCACGACCACTTGAAGACTTAGGATAAAAAAAATAACCCAAGTTTTTAAATATATCTTTATGATATTAGAATATTTGAAAAAAAATGACCATTAGCCATGCTTGATAGGCCAAACCTAATTTTTGGTGGGAAGGAAAATATGGCTAACAATTCTGTCGACTCAGAGAGGATACTAGCCTACTATGTATATGACCCGTGACCTAAAGCATCCATTGGGCTACATAGTTGTAAAAACTAAGATTTGTTCTGTAGAAAAAATGGAAATACAGAAGAACTACAACCTTTGCAACTACAAAAACTTTGAAACTCTACCTCCTTTGCAACTTAAAACTTTCAAAACCTAGTTATCTTTCAGAGAGATACCTATGCTCAACACTTCTTGGAAAACTAAAAATTGACCTGATATATACAAAAAATCCTAACCCTCTCTAGAAGTAGGGCTTGAGGTAAATTCCATTGATTGGAATCGGTAGGACATTACCATTGGGCCTGGATAGCTAGAAAGCATTGGTCTACTTGCAACTGGTGATATCATAAGGTTCACTCTAGATAGCATCAAATTTGGAGTGTTTGTCTAGTTTGGCTCTATCTGTATCACACTTGAGGATAAGATCTCCTTCTCTGAAAATTGTAGCCTTGGCCTTCTTGTCAAAGCTCTTTTTGACCTATTGTTGATGTACCTTAAGAGTCTGCATAGCCTACTACCTCTTTTCTTTCAACTCCATTAATTCTGCCATTCTAACAATCATGGCATCATCTTCAATTAGCTCCAATTGATAGCTAATTCTAGAGAGGGGAAATCTAGTGAAATAGGAAGCCTAGCTTCTCTTCCATAAACTAACATGAAGGGAAAGTTCCCAATGCTTCTCTTAGGTGTAATTATGTCAGCCCAAAGGGCTATCTTCAATTTGGCATTCCAAATCCTCTAGTTATCTTCAATGGTCCTCTTATTAGAGAACTCGTCCAAGTGATTTCCTTGAGGATAGTAATTTGAAGATGTGCTCAAATATATCCTATGATCAACTACCCAAGAGAAAATGTGAGCCCCAACAAAGGACTTAGCACTATCATATATGATTGTTGAAGGAACACCAAACCTAGTAACAATTCCATCATGGAATCCAACCATTGAAGTCTTTGTGGCATCCTTCAAAGCTATTGCTTTTGTCCACTTTTTAAAATAATTATTTGTAGCTAAGATCCACTTCTGACTAGAGCTAGAAGGTGGATTGATTGGACCAATAAAGTCTAGGCCCCATTGAGCAAATGGTTGATCAACCTGAATAGGATGCAAGGGAAGAGATGAAAATCTCTATTTGCCTAAAAAGAAAGTGCACTTCTCACATTTTCTTATATGCTTATAATAGTCATGGAACTGAGTTGGCCAATAATAACTAGCTCTCATGATCTTCATGGTTGTTGTTCTAGCTAAGAAGTTACCACAATTAGGACCATCATGAAATTCCTTGATCATTCTATCAGTCTGATCAGTGTTGATACATCTCAATAGGGATCCATTAAAATATTTTCTAAATAGAATCCCATCCACTAGGAAAAAAGGGGTAGACTGTGATCTGAATTGTCTTCTTTTGGCCCTATTCAACCCTTGTGGATATCCTCCTAACAAGAAGGTTGTCATGCATCCAATTGTTCAAGTTTTCATCCCCTGTTGATTTTGCATTTTTTATACCTAGAGTAGCCTCCTTAGTTGTCTCCTAGGATGAAATCATTTGTTCACACAACCCTTTATCTCTAACTAGCTTGATGATCCTAATATCAACATCATACTCCATGACCTTAGTGATCCATCTAGACCTCTTCTCATTGACATTCTTATTGAAAAGAAAGTTGTTCACACTTGTATGAGGAACCAGGAGTTGGATCTTGTTGTCAGACAAAAGATGCTTGAATTTATTTAGAGCTTTTATGATAGAGAGGACATATTGTCGACATAATTGTACTTATCTTCATAATCCTTTAGCCCTTCACTAAAAAAGGCTATCAATTTTTCTTCATTAGCATCATTTAGCTATGTTGAGACAACTAAGATGCTTGAATCACCCCCAAGGGTATAGAGAATGAAATCCTTATCAAAATTTAGATTGATAAGGCTAGGAGTTGATGCTATTGCTACCTTAATCTCTTAAAAACTAGCTCTCCCCTGCTTTGTCCAGGTGAAGACCATATTCTTTTTTAGCATAGTTGTAAGGGGCTTAACCATGGTAGCAAGATTAGGAATAAATCTTCTTATAAAATTGATTCTACCAAGGAAGCTTTATAGCCCTTTCTTATAGTAAGAAGTGGGAGAGAAAGAATTGCCTTTGTTCTCTCTGGGTCAATAGTCAAACCCTCTTTAGACACAATATGTCCAAGAAATTTCCCTTGATTAGTGGCAAACACACGCTTGGATTTAGAGATACACCATATTCTATACATTTGATGAATACTTGCCTCAGATGACCAAAGTGATCTACCACATCCTTGGAATAGACTGTTATATCATCAAGGTAAACCAAATAAAATCTCTCATTAATATTCTTGAAGGCCATGATCTCCATTTCCTTTTGAAAAATAGCACCTACATTGGTTAGTCCAAAAGGCATCTTACAATAGGCATAGGTGCCCCATTTAGTAGTGAAAGAAGTCTTATATTTGTTAGACTCTTGAACCAATACTTGGTTATAACCAGAAAACCCATCTAAGAAAGAAAATCTCTTTGAACCACTAACCATGGATAGAATTTGTTCCATGGAAGGGACAAGATGGTGATCTTTAAGAGAAGCCCTATTAAGGTCCCTAAAATCTACACATAGTATAATCTCTCCACTCTTCTTCCTAACAAGAACAAGATTAGCCACCCAAGAGGAATGCTTAGTAGGAAAAATTATATTGGCCTCTATTAACTTGGATAACTCCTTTTTTATTAATAACTAAATTCTAGGATTAACTAGCCTCTATTTGTATCTAATAGGTTTGGCATTATTACTCAAATCTATGTTATTCTAAAACAAACTTGGTTCAAAACCCTTTAAATCATCATATGTCCAAGAAAATATTTTATTAAACTCCTGACATAGATGAAAAACAATTTCTTGTTCAATTTCATAACAAACCTTTCCTACATTGAGAGTTCTCCCATCAACAATAGTAATTGGTATGTAATCACCTTTATTTGTAGCCAAGTTTGACCCTTTGGTTCTTGCTTGATCATCAGGGTTGAAGATGCTCTCAAAGTGATTAGGCCTTTGGGTAACTTATTTGAACTAAGGTTTATGATTTGATCACCATACTAGCCTTGTAGCCTAGATTGATTCCTCTTAAAGGATTCTACTTCATTTTGTAAGAAATTGACAATTTGCAAATTAGAAGCAAAGACTTGCTAATTTGTATGGTTGTTCAGGCTTGCAAGTCTTATAACCAATCTGATATGATGCTCCTTTTCATCTTCAACATGCTTTGGTACCTCATAGTGAGTACCAACGGTGACAAGCCTATCAGCATGTTTGCTCCTATTCCTAGGAACACTCTAGATATTGAATGCTTGAAAACCTTCAAGCAAATCCCACACTCTATGTTTGTATGATTTGAGGAGGTTTTTCTAGATAATATTTAGGCTTCTCACTTGATTAACAACCAACCCACTATGCTCAAATACCCTTATAGCCTTGATTCCTCTCCTTTGTGTAAGTTGGAGACCTTGGATTAGATTTTCATACTCTACTACATTATTGGTGCAGTTGAATTAGTGTTTATAAGAGAAATAATACTTCTCCAATTCAGGGGAAATGAGCATGACACCAACCCTTAAGCCATTTTTATTCCTTGAGCCATCAAGAAACATTCTCTATAATCCATCAATATTCTCTTCCTTCTTTATGAGGTTAGGAATAGGAGCATCCCTCTCTGATATGCAATATGTGCCAAGGCTTGTCTCTAGGGATTCTTGTACTGGATCAAACTAATAAGTAGTGGCCCACTCATCCAAGAGATAATCAAGCACCTCTATTAAAGAAGTAGTAGACTGATTTTCTATGTCCTTATCATCTATATCAAGGATAGTGCAATTCATATTTATGGGACAAGGGGTGTAGGTCTCTATATGATTGAGGACTAGAGGCTCTGCTCTTATAGAAGATTTAGTCCCATAACTCATTCTAAAAAATATATAAGACCAATCAGATGAAATATAGCTACCTATTTGTGTAGTAAAATTCCTAGAAAGACATATGGCAACAATAAAACTAGGGCAAGCATGCAATGCCATCTCTACATTTTTTAAGACTCCTAGAGTCTTCATAGAACTACCATACAACTAAAGCACATCCCTAACCATTGGCTCATATTTGATGCCAAGGAGGTTAGCTATACTTCTAGGCATTACAGAACTACTAGCACCTAAATCAATCATGCAATTATGGACTAGTTTATCTCCTATGATCAAGGAAAAGGGAGGAGGCCTAATTTTCTTACTTGTTTATACCCCTTTTATTGGTTGTGCCAAGCTTGTTGTATTCTCCTTTCTCAGTGGTTGATTTTTCACCTCTATACTCTCTAATTCTTCTTGCAGTATCTTCTTCTATGATGGTATAGTAGCAACAACATTCCATATAGAGATATTAACATTAGTCTTTTTCATTTGATCCACCATATTGAAGGGAGTATTAGCTACTTTAACTGAAGCCTTGGGAGCTGCATGGATAGGTGGTTGAAATTGAGAAGCCTGAGGTTCAGTAGACTTTTTGTTTCTCATATCTTGCCTTTGTTGAGGAGCAACATTAGATTTTGCATTCATCACTAGCACATGAGGAGCAGCATCTAAAGTTGAAGCTTGATTAGGTGAGGGAGATGCAGCATCTTGAACAACCCTCCTTTTACTTTTGGTGTTATGGGCTATAGCATCATGATTAGTATGGTAGTGATCATTTAGATGATGATTCATGAAAGAACAATCACCTTGCCATTGTAGATGAGAAGCATTAGTAGGTTGACTAACATTATATTGTTATATTGCTGCTTGCCCTTGTGTAGAGAAATGCTAAGAATGATTTTTCCTTCTAACACATACAATATCCATAAAAATAGTTACAATAAGGGTAGAAGTCTTTATCTTGAGCAATATTATTTTGACGGACTAAATCCCTACTTGGGTTTATATTTCTAGCAGGGGTATTACCAATAGGTCTATTCTAATTAAATGTAGCATATCCCTAACTTTGATTTGGAGGCCTATTATGCATGGGGCCTTTGATACTGAAGTTGGGGAGGCTTGTTTCCTTTCTAGGGTCACGACCTTGTTACTCATCTTTTGTATCACTAAGAAACTATCCTCTAGCTTCTTCTCCTAACTCTGAAACTTCTTGTCTATATCTTGCATCATGGACTGCATCATATCTTTAATTTCATTCATTCCATTTGAAGATGTGGAGCTTAAAGGGACAATAGCAAGTGGTTGATTTGTGGATGTGGTAGGGATAAGGGCTACAATAAGCTAATGATTGGGCATGCCAGGAAAGAAAGTCATTGGAGGCCTTGGAGCTAACTCCACACCTTGTATCAAGATATTTTCTACCTCTATAGAAATTTCATAAGTATTAGGTAAGTTGTCTCCTCCCATAGATTGCAGAGTGGTAGCAATATCACTATTAAAGGCTCTGAGGTAATACAAGAATGAATTACTAGGGGAAAGCTTTACTACAGTAGGTATTCTATCCCATGTCTTCTGAAATCTATAATTAAAATCTGGCATATATTCATGGGGTGCTCTCTTGATAGTTGTTAGTTGTTCTGAAAGTGATAGGTGATCAATTTTGTCCGCAAAATTCTTACAAAGCCTTGCTCCTAACCCATCCCAATCAATAATAGAATTATGAGGCAAACCTCTATACTATTGTAAGGCTTTTCCTTTTAGTAATGAAGCTATCAACCTAATAGCAACATCATCCTCTATAATACCATGTTTATTGCAAACATTTGAAATCTGTTGAATATGCTCTATAGGAGAGATGGAAGTTTCACCAGTGAAATTAGGTATACTCTTGAGAGCTAACACTGGAATATCATGTCTTTGAGCAAAAAGGAGAGGGCTTCCACCATTAAAGGTGGCAAATGCATGTTCTCTAGGTTGTGTCATATGGAATAATTCTTTGTTTTAATAAAAAGATGGCAACCTAGGATGTGATCTATCAATAGGAGTGGAGAGAGACCTTGCAGGTGTATGTGTTATTGTTGCACTCCTAACTGGTGATAGGGATAATTTATTCCTCTTTCTCCAAGGATTTGAAAATGAAAGCTCGATGTATTGAAAATTACCTCTAGAAGATGATCTTGTATGAGCTTTGGGCATGAATCACAGCAACTTGGTCTAGAAACTAGAATATAGAGTTGGACTTGCCAAGTACCTAAAAATGAGCCTCTTGTAGGCTTGAAAATACTAAGAGCGACACTATCTTCTCAACATGTATTTGAAATTCTCTTCACTTGACACCAGCAAACTTGGAATGTTTTGATATGTTAGTCCCATTGGACATGCCAAACAATGTTGTCACAAAAGCCTGCACCCTTTCCTAAAGTTTTTACCTAAAGGCAACCTTGTGAAACATGGAAACAATCTCCAACCTGTAGGACTTGAACTATGAGATTGAGTCTTTAGAGAAGGTTGGATTCCTTACCATTAGGGTCCACCTAACTACTCTTTGAGAGGAAGTAGGACAAGGAATGCATGAAAGCAAACTACCTAATGTAATCTAAAGGGGGTGATACACGAAAATAGTTTGTTCAATCATATCCCTACCTAACAATAAACTATTTATTAATATAACCTCAAAATACACTAATTCAACCTTTGTCTTAATTCAACAATTACGTATAGATTAGAAACCAAATGAAATGCCACAAGGAAGGAACTTCGCTCTATAACAATCAAAGGCAAGAATAGATACTACTATGTAGATTGAAGAATGAAAACAAAACACCAACAGAGGCAAGAAGATTTTTCACTAATATTGATGGGAGAATGAGGTAAAGAAAAGGATTACATTCACTCATAGATAAAATGGAATTATATTTTAATAGAGTATAGAATATTTTTGTTATAGAATTAGAGAAAAAATGTTCGACCCTAAGAAGGGTTACAAAATCTACTTTTATAGTTCAAGCATAACTCAAATAGCTTATACCCTAAGGCAAAGCACAACAACTACGTTTAAGGTTGCAGAGAACAATCACAGCAAATCTGGGAAGGATTTGATCATAGTACACATCTAGATGTAGGAGAATCATATATATTCATCAAACAGAACCCTAAGAAGACAGAAATAGTGGCCATTAATGTTTTAATCAAGTAGATGGATAACCAGGTGGTGATGAAGTGTCTTGTTACATTAAAGTGGCATGGAGAATTATGAAAGTGGTTGTAGGTGATCAAAAGAATGATCCACCATTAAAAGAGTTGCTTACTCTATGTTATCAATGTGCCAAATCAAATAAATTAGCAAGTTGATCTTGCCACGTGGTCCAATGTGGTTTAAATATTCTACCACCCTGTTTGGCTTTCTAACTTTATGTCGAGCTATTGACTATTTATGCGGCATGACTTTACCACATTTCCGTTGAGTTTGCTTAATATTCCCTGCTAACTTTTAAACTTGGGCCCATGAGGACACATGTCAATCTATCGTTATTTCACTATGACTAAAGGTCTATCCATTTTTTATACTTACATAATGATGACACTCGATCTACTTTCAATCTAATGGTCCTGAAGATGCATTGATCCTTGTTAGTACCATGACTAATCAAAAAATTGCCCTATGTTAACTCATCTAACACCCTCTCACTTGCGGCCCATAGCTAAAACAAGTCCCACATGTCCATGTGTTGGATCATCATTATCTCACAATGGAAATTCATCATACAATTTCCTATAGCAATATAGTAACAATCATTGATTGTCTCCAATCTAATAGTGGATAAGGTGGGTCAGGAAATTGGCCCACATCAAAAGGTCATGAATAAAACTTTTCCATCTATTACCTTATCTGACAACTCCATCGGCCCCAAGGAAGGAAGGTCCACCTGGGACGTATGGCACACTGTCATTATGTTGCTATGGTTATTCTTTGCCCACTTTCTGCTAGCAACATAACAATATCCATTGATCTCGGATCTGATCAACAGCTCCAACATGTACTGACCACTATGCATGACCTAAAAGGAAAAGGTCACACCTAGAAACATGTCATATTGTTGCTATGTCACTATGGAAAATAGAAGTACAATCTTTCATAGAGACTATGTGACAGTCATAGATTCTAGAAGATTAGATGGTTGTGAAGATGCAGGCCAATCGGCATCTTTAAAATGCACAACCACTTAAAGACATAGGATAAAAAAACATAACCCAAGGTTTTAAATATATCTTTATGACATTGAATATTTAAAAAAATGATTGTTGGCCATGCTTAACAAGAAAAACCTATTTTTTTGTGGGAGGGAAAATATGGCTAACAAGTCCTCCTAAGTCAGTTTGTCCTCCTCATCCTTGACATGCTTGTCCAATAGGGTCTTAAGCCAGTCATCTGTGAGAAAGCTATAGAGGGAGCAAGTGGTTTGACTTTCTTTTCCCACTTCCTTCTCCTCCTTGTTCACCTATAGGAAATACAAAGTTGTTTCCATGACCTTTGTAGTAAACTCAGCAAGGGTTTAGAATTTTTGGTACAAGGCCTCCTAATTATCGATTAGATCATGCATAGACTTCAACAGCCTATCCAGCCTAGTTTTTCTCTTATCCTCTACACAATGGTGACTCCCCATCTTCTCCCCACCCTTAGCAGCCTCCTTCATTGGGGAGGTGATATCCTCATGCAAGCTCTTCTCTAGAGACAGGTTACCTTCCATGGTATCAGAAATATGGGATGGGTTGGGGATATCTTTGCTCCAAGAGCTAGGGTGAATCACTTTTATCTTCCTCCTTCTAACAGGTTTCATTTCATTTTTTGTGGATACCAAGCTCACCTCTTTTTTATTTGGGGGTTCTAAATATCCCCATTTTTAGCAGCAACCTTATTGCTTTGCCTAATAAGAGTATATGAGCCAATAAGGTTAATATGCTTTCTGATAGCATGGGAGTTTTTTGTAGCTCTTTTCGAAGCTGACCTAGGGCTCAGCTTAGTGGACACTTGGGGAGTCACAATGGCAAGGGAATTAACCACAAGAGGAGGGTTGAGGGCAAGTTGGAATTTGTAGAGCTTGAACATGAAGGCCTAGTGTAGGATATACAAGGGTTTCCCTTCTTCCCTTTCTTTTCAGACTTTCAAAACACTATCCTCCATCAAATGCAAAATAAGGTGTAGAAAATAGATTAATTCCAAGTTTCTAAAGTGGTTTAAAATGGGAAAGTTGTAATAATACAACACCTAGAACTAGTCCTCAAGCTTAATGTAGTGTATGATGGTATAGTACACAATGTCCCATGGCTTAGGTAGGTCCTCACAAGAGAAGCCACTACACATGCACATAGGTTCCTGCTTGGGGTGGAAAGTTTTCCGCAGACTCATCTCATCCAAAACTCTGGGTTGTTTATGTCAACTCCTACCTTCAAGTGATAAGCCACCCACCTTAGTAATGAGCTCCTCTGTCATTCAAAGGCCACCCCATTAATGGTCACCTTTTTGTTAGTCTAGGAATTCATAAATTATAGGGACACCTGCTTATCAAACCCTTCAATGCACTCCATGAATAGTAAAATCCCTCCTTCTCGCAAGTAGACCCAAGTTGCCTCACTATCTCTAATGCAAGGTTCAATAACATTGGCTCAATATAGTTCAAACTGCCACCTATGTCACCTTCACTGAGCTCAATCACCAAACCCTTAGTTTGCATTGATATTCCCTTGTTACAAGACAAAGTTTGAGAGTGAAAGCCATTTAAGATTATGTCACTTAAAATGCTCATATTAAAATCATCAATTCCCATATTATGATCACAAGGCATTACTTTTTCCCATATTTTTTTTGTCTTTGCATGTATGAATGACACCTTTCCCATTGTGGTAAAGCAATGCCAATTGTTCCCCCTTCCCATAGAATGATACATAATGGAATTGCCGTTATTAATTTTCAAAAATTCTTGTCCTTGGAAGCTTTAATCCTTTGACACGATCCTCATGAATCATCCTCTCACCATCATCATAATTGTTTATGGTGAGAATACCCTGAAGGGAAATAATCTCAAAATATCTTCTATCATTAATATTTATGACACTCAACCCAAAGAGTGTCCTGCCCTACTGGGTCAATGACAATTTTCCACCTGTTGTGCCTCTTCATATCACACCACAATAAATTCATTTTCTATCCACCAAACATTGGGTGGATAGTGGGGTCTAGCTCACATCATCCCACTCTTGTATTCCCTCAAAGCTATGATCTAGTTTAGCCAGGTCATCAGCCACACCATTACCTTCCTGGTAAATATGGTTCACATGGACCTCATGAAGCCCATTTATCAAGGTACAAGTTTCCTAAATAGTTAACTTAATCTTCCAACTGCAACTTCCATCACCCTTAACAACCTTGATAATTAACAAGGAATTGCCCTCAATGGATAACCTATTAATTCTTCATATAGCTATTATCCTCATACCCAACTAAAGGGCCACAACTTTCACTTTATTGTTTGATCCCCCTCCACAATTTCATGCACAGGCCACCAACAAATTTCCTACACTATCCTGGATAGCCCCACCAGCTGCATTCTTACCAGCAATGGCTGAGCCATCAAAGTTCAGTTTCATCCATGAAACTAGGGGGGCGGTGCCACACAATTTTTCATATGGCCTTGACTTTAGATCTATCAAATCTCACCACCTTCATGTTGAGGTCTCATAAAGTAGCCCATTGATTATCTTGGTTGCTCAGGGGGTTTGAGGGAGTTTTCCAAAACCCAGAAATCAGTATATTCCTTTAGGAGCTCCATCAATTGAATAACCATCATCGAGGAGGGAGTGACTTTTTCCTAAAAGATGCAGTTGTTCTTTTCCTTCTAAATTTTCCAACAAATGAATGGGGGTGATTTCCCAAAGGGTTTTAAGGAACAAATGGTTGGAAGGGCCTTTCTAGTCAACAAACTGATGGACGTCCCTATTAAAGCACCATGAAATCCCCCATTTAGAGAGAATTTCCCTCAAAATATCCTGAGCATAGGGAAAATGTATGAGAAGGTGTTGGATGGCATCTGCAACATTATAGCATAAGACATAACAATTAGCCAATTAGAAGCCCTTCTTTTGAAGATTATCAATGGTGAGGATGGCCCCATGCAAAGTCATCCAAGGAAAGAAATTGATCTTAGGTAGGATCCATAGATTCCAAACATGCTTCCAATCCCTTGGTGCTTCACCTCCTACAATGTAGCAATCATAAGCAGATTTCATCATGAACTTACCTGAGGGGGTTAGGTTCCAAACTAAAGAGTCTTCCGTAGGGGTGCTAGGAATATGATACTTATCAATCATTTCCTGCAGCTCCACAAGTAATAAATAAATTATCTTGATAAGAGATATCATATTTTCACAATTCATTGCAATTAACATAATTTTTTTTTTTTTTTAAATTTGGTTGTGTACTTATTTGTATCATTGACATTTCATATCACACTCGATGATTTATCATCAGTATTCATCACTTAGCTTTAGTTAATTTCTTTTTTCAAACTTTTAACCCACTTTTATTTTCCATATCACTTATAACAAAAATGACTTTTAACAATGACATTAATGTTAAAATAGAATGGGAAAGTAATCAATAATCCTTATCAAAATCAACTAAAGTGTATTTTGTTGTACATGCAAGTATTTCAATTTTATAATTAATTCAAATGTTTGGTAAATATTATTAGATTTATAATAAGACATGAATATTTTTCTAAATATTTTGTAATGACAATTACTCCTTATTCATTATATGTTTATGAATAAAACTATTTATAAGTAGAATATATAGAGAGAGAGAGAGGGTTTAATTTTAATAGATATATTTTAATCCATTTTTAAATTAAAGTCTCAAGAACCCTCAAGTATTTCAATTTTATAATTAATTCAAATGTTTGGTAAATATTATTAGATTTATAATAAGACACGAATATTTTTCTAAATATTTTGTAATGACAATTACTCCTTATTCATTATATGTTTATGAATAAAACTATTTATAAGTAGAATATATATATAGAGAGAGAGAGGGTTTAATTTTAATACATATATTTTAATCCATTTTTAAATTAAAGTCTCAAGAACCCTCAACTTACCTATAATGATTATATGTGTGTGTGTGTGTGTGTGTGTGTGTGTGTGTGTGTGTGTGTGTGTGTGTGTGTGTGTGTGTGTGTGTGTGTGTGTGTGTGTGTGTGTGTGTGTGTGTGTGTGTGCTGGTAACAGTGGCAACCCAGCATTTAAGAAGACCAAATATTTATTAATGTACAAGTTAATTTATGTTTTTGTTATTAATTAATAAAATAAATTTCACCATAAAGTGTGGTGGAGAAGTTTCAATGGGCCAAGAAGAAAACTTATGAATTGGGATTCAATTTGGTTTAATGTGGTGGTATGTGAGGGTTAGGGTTTAATATTATTTAGAATTAATTTTCATTTTCTATTGGAGACAATGTTCCATTAGGTTAATGATATAGGTTCAATTTAGTTTGGTGTTATTATTGAATTTAATTTGATTTACTTAGAGTTTATGTTTAATATAGTTTTGTTTGATTAGGATTCATTTTAGTGCTTCAAACTAAATTTATTTTATTTTATAATGACAAGTACTCTCTATTAATTATAATTTTATGAAGAAAATTACATGTGTGTGTGTGTGTGTGTGTGTGTGTGTCAATTAAATTTTAAATAAATTAGATTATTAGAATTAAGCATATTATCTTACTTTGCTCAAATTATATACTTATATAAGAAAATAAATATTTTCTTAGAAAATCTTAAAGGTGTGACTTTTTAACACTCCATGTTAGTTATTTCTCATCAACTCTATAGCTTGTACACTTATCCTAGAGTTCTGTGATGGCTACCTTTATCTTAATCTTGTTGCTGAACATAGTGACTCTAAAACATGAACATGCAAGATCAATTGTATTGCATAAGAATGTGCATATAATCAACCTTATTATTATTATTTTTGTTTATTGCTAACATTTCACTTTGATGAATTTTTAATAATGCAACTTGAGACTACTTTAGTAACATATTCAATGCAGTGTTCAACCTTTACGTCTCTTTCACAGGAGAGGAAAACAACGGTTTAAAGATTAGACACTAAGCTTCATTCCAACACTAAAAGTATTAAATAGTCAAAATTGACTTATTTTTTCCAAGCTTAATTTTCTCTTGTGTGTGATGCTTAAGGGTGGCTGAGGAAAACACATCCAATAATTAAAAATAATAGAGAACATAAAAATTTCCATCTTTCCACATCTCCCTTTTTGGGACCATGTGAATGATATAGAGTCAATGACATACAATGAGAGATAGCCATGATTCCAACCAAGTTATGATAGGGATTTATGAATTAGAAATATTTTACTTTAAAATTTGTGAAGTAAAAAGGTTAGTAGGAAATAAAATGGGTATATAGCTTTACAAAGAGTGTTTATGTCTCATAGGTTATTATATTATCCCATCATGTAATTATCATACATTGTAATAGTATACTTCAAACTGACTGATTTACCATGTAATTGGTTACAATGTAATAGGTCATATATATATATATATAAAGAGAGAGAGAGAGAGAGAGAGAGTTTGTGCACTTGAAGTATAAAGCACTGCATTACAAAAGGAATGTAGATAGTGTTAGATTTGTTACATTATTTAGGTTAGTTTCTAAGTTTAGTTTAAATAAATAAATTAGTTAGATATATAGTTGCTTGGAAGTTATTCTCGTAAGTAGTTTTTGTAAGGGAAAATGAGGTTATATAAAGTTTTTCACATATCAATGTGAATTATTCAATATCAATTATGTATGTATCCAAAAAATCCAAAGCAATAAAATCAGCATATAATATTTTAACTCTTTCATTTGGTATTAGAGCAGGTTGACCAATGGGGAGAAGAGTGCTTTTAATGGATTTTGGATAACTAGGTGCTATTTTTTGTGAATAAAATAAGAAGTTGGAGGCAATGGAAGTTGGAGGTTTTTATCATCTCAAGCTAGCTTCTCGCTCAGAGATGGTTATTGCATGGGAAGCAACTATTTGTGTCCCTATAAAATCGAGGCTTGGCAGATTCATCCCTGAAGAGAAGAGAGGACTTGATATATTTTTGTCCTAAAGAAAAGAGGGGGCTTGGCTACGTGATTGTCCTTCTATGGAGTGGGGGGGTAGGATTTGAAGAACTGTGTTAGAGACACTCAGAGGAGATGTCAATTTTCAGAGGAAAGGCATCCATTTGTAGACATATTAGTGGTGATTGTTTCTATGGCACTTGAGGATGCATTAGACACACTCAAAGGAGATGTGTGCTTTCGAAGGAAAGGTGTCTCATGTGCAGTACCAGAGGAGGCATCAGGCACACTTCATGGAGATGTGAAATTTTGGAGGAACTATGTCTCATTGTGTAAGGGAGGTGGAAACAATCTTATTATGAGGAAAACTTCAAGATTTGTAGTTTGAAGTTGTGATAGGATTTGCAATCTGAAGTTGCAGAGAGAATCTACTTTCAAAGATTGGTGAAGGAGCTTCATCAAAGTTTCTAGGGGAATAATTTTGGTGAATGCTTTCACTTTTATTGGTTAATGTAATAAGGGAGGAATGTTGGACTTATTACATTAAATTAGGTTAGTTCTAATAAGGGGGAATGTTAGATCTATTGGATTAAAGTAATAAGCGGGGAATGTTAGATTTATTACATTAATTAGCTTAGTTTCTAAGTTTAGTTTAAATAAATAAATTAGTTAGATATATAATTGCTTGGAAGTTATTCCTGTAAGTAGTTTTTGTAAGCGAAAATGAGGTTATATAAAGTTTTTCACATATCAATGTAAATTCTTCAGCATCAATTTTGTATCTATCTGAATCTATCCAAAAAATTTGAATCAATAAAATCAACATTTTATATTTTAGCTCTATCAGATAGAGCATGTTTTAATGGAGTTTATTTAATTACCCTTTGTCTGCAATTCAACTTTTCAAAACAATGGGTCACCTCCAAATGCATATACAGTCGAGTATCCATTTCATAATTCAGTGTCTATACTATTATTGAATAATTGAGATATTTTTCAATCAGAAATGATAATACAATGACTAACTTCTAAGACCCTATTTTTTCTCTTTTTATTTTTCTTAAAATTGGATGTCTTTCTTTTTCTATAATTGAATGAGTTGTGTCCTTTTTCCCCAAAAAAATAACTAATAGTGTGATGCTACATTAGCTACACAAGTATGGGGTCTCTAATGCACTATGATTGGTCTTACTTGTTTTTTGGGTTGTTTTGGACACCTTGTCAAAAAGCATACTAATGTGGCATCATATTTTATGATGTGGCTTTGAAGCCTTAGTTATAAGGAGGGACCTACCAAGTAAGCTACTCGCAAAAAATGGGAATGATTTGAGATTTCCACAT
Organism: Cupressus sempervirens; assembly: GCA_028749045.1. Lineage (NCBI taxonomy): Eukaryota > Viridiplantae > Streptophyta > Pinopsida > Cupressales > Cupressaceae > Cupressus > Cupressus sempervirens. The sequence continues at coordinate 945,634,444 of CM053787.1, forward strand.
AAGATAATGACTCCATAAGATATAATAATTAGAAACTTGACAATGATTACATAAGTTGAATGATAAGTTATAAAGAATAGATAATGACTACATAAGATATAATAATTACAAACTTGACAATAATTACATAAGTTGAATGATATCTTTACATAAATCGAGCTTACAATATGATTGCAATTTTATAATTTGTTCTTTAATATGTTGTAGCGTATGCTTGACCTCTACCTTTTTCTTGCACAATATTATAATATTAGCAAGAAAGGCTATATATAAAAAATTTCAAAGTCAAGCCTTGAGGACAAGTTACATGATGATAGTTGTTAGAAAACACAAGAGTACATTTATTTTTGCATAAATTTATTTTAAAAATGTTGCAAGGTCAAATGAAAAAATACCTTTATTTCCATGTCAAACCAAGAATAACTTCTTTGAAATTAAAACCATGATTTGGATCACAAAAAATAAATTAAACACGATGTAAACTATTCCCTTTTAGGATATAGTTGCCATGCATGTAAATTTTACGACAGTAAATTTTCCAAAATTTCCAAGACATGAAATAAATTTACTTGATCAAATTTTAAACATAACACATGATATATGTATATGTATATGTATATGTATATGTATATGTATATGTATATGTATATATGTATATGTATATGTATATGTATATGTATATGTATATGTATATGTATATGTATGTGTATATATATGTACATGTACATACATATACATATACATATATATTCACACAACACACATATGTCTAAAATAAGTCCATGTAAAATATTTATCTTAACATGTACGCATCAAAGATGTCAATGTCCACAATATACATATATAGAAATGTATTATCGATCAATAGGTCAAATATATATTTAAAAAATATATCAAAGAACAATTCCCATGACATATCCAAGAAGTATGTACACATAAAAATGTATCAAGCTATCTAGAAAAACTATATACAATCTTAGGTGTACATAAAAATGTATCTATAGACCAAAATGCCAAACTGTATCTCAGAGATCCCTTCGCAACTAGTGCCTAATCTAATCAACCACCTATTGTAGTGATCAATGTACAATATACACAAGTTCCACACACTATCTAGATATTCTACTTTAGAAGAAAAAATACAATAAATTTTCAAATATGATTTGAAATCAAATCTCTCTCTCTCTCTCTCTCTCTCTCTCTCTCTCTCTCTCTCTCTCTCTCTCTCTCTCTCTCTCTCTCTCACACACACACACACACACACACACACACACACACACACATTTAATTTAAAATAAAATTTGTGCTAGAATACAGGAATGATGTCTAAAAAATGTTAAGAGTGTAATGGTACTACATATGAATCAATTATGTCATCTATAAATAGAGATTTAAACACAATCCAAAATCACAATCCTTGACGTTTTCTATATAGAGGATGTTTATGTTATGGAGGAGCTATTGAAATCTCAATAGCCAAAGGAGCTATTGAAATCTCACTCAAACTGATCTCATAGAATATCAAACACCCTTGACTACAATAAATAAGATCCCTAAATAAAATAGATCGCATGGTGTGCAAATTAGTTTTGCTATTATTTTAGTTGGGTAGTTATATCTTGCATTTATTTAATTAGCTTTAGCATTTCTTTGCATGTACATTATGTGCATGCATTATGTTATTTTGTATTATGTATGAGCTTTATCATTTTGAGACCCACTATAATGTCATTGCTATTAGGGTTAACTTTGGATAAGTAACACATACAAAATAAATGTCAAAATTAAATAACAACAACACTAAGTATAATATTCAAACCACATTATAAATCATCTACCTTAAAGAATGAATCTAGATCATGTCATAGTCCCTTTGTTATTCTACAATCTTCTCTAGAGTACACCCCTTAACATTCTTCTTGGACATGAAATCCTTTGACCAAGGCCAAATCACATGTGCATATGCTAACATCATTAGGATATTCCAGTCATTATATCTTTCTCATCTAGCCATTTATATAGGGGTTATATTGACTATTTGCATTGGCACTATTAGTTATTTATACAGAGGTTATACTAAAATCTCACACTAGTAATATGAGGAATATTTTCTCATCAAGCCATTTATATAAGGATTATATCAAGACCTCTCAGACTAGCACTAATAGCCATCTATATGAGGGAATGATCTGTTAGAGTAATTAGATATTTCCTAATTAACTCTAGTTGCTTAAGCTAAACTTTAGGCATCTAATAATTAATTCTTTTATTAATTATTTGATGCAACCTAGGTTAGACCTTTTTAGGGTTTTGATCTCCTTTATAAGGACAATCTCTCATTATAAACATTCATTGAGATTAATTCACTTTTGATAATAGCAATTTCTCTTTTTCTTATCAAGAATGTCTCATCTACGGATCTGGCAATTCTAGCCTCCACAGCTTTTTGATTCTCTCTTTATATGTGATAGGTGTTTGCATGCAAATTATTCTTGGGAGCTATGGGGTTGATCTTTCATCAACTTCAACATGGTATCAGAGCTCTAGATCTTCACGCCTCTATTCTATTCTTGAGAGATTTGGCATCAGTTGTTAGATTTGAGCTTTCAGCAAATTTTTTATTGGATCTAGGGGGTCACTAATTTTTGAGGCACTTTGAGAAAAAATGGACATCATCATTGAGCTCAAAGCACTCGTAAACCCCACTTCCATATAAAATATGTCTCATTTGGATATCATTGAACTTTGAGCATGCAAATCAAGGTAGAAGTTTTATATTATCAAAATATTGTTTTTTATTAAAAGCTTGTTGTTTTAGCAAGGGAATTTTTTTTCGGAGCTTGCGTTATTATTTTGAGAGGAAGCACTTGTTTCTTCCTACTATGCTCATATGGAGTATGACCCCAATGATGTCATCTGTCAACTTCTTTACTTGGCTCTTATGCATTGATCACATGCAAATATCAACGATTATTAGAAAGTTGGATTTGTGGGGATAAATTAGTTTTGTTGGCATTGATTATTTCATCGTAGACCCCAGTACTCCAACTCTTACCACATTTTTTTGGAGGTTATGCTTATCTTCTTCTTCTAAGTGGAGCCTTGGAAGGCATGTTCACCCTTTGTGTGCAGCATGGGAGGCTTTCTCTCCACCATCATTAGTTTTCATTCCCTAATGGGTGGTTTTTTTTGGGTGTGTGGTCTGCGATTTTTTGGCGATGTTTTCATGCACAAGTCCTTTATACTGGAGTAGGGTGCAATTTTTGGGCCATCCTCCTAACAACCTCTACAGTGCATTTATGGCATAATTTTTTTTGGCGATTTATGCCACTTAAGATGATGGTTCACATGTAACAAGTGGTTCTAATTGAGCGTTACTAGTGGTTTCAAAAATTTTGTGTCATTCCCCCCTCCCCCCTACTGTAAGGTACTGCACTAGAGCTCATCATTGGTGGCTTGTCCTTGTACTGTTCAGGTCACCCTAACACATATAGGTCATTGGTGAGCGGGTGCGCTAAAACCCTACCATTGTTGTTTGACATCATTGACACACTCCTCTCCTCACCCTCAAATTTTAATTGTACGTGCTCCTATTGAACTCCCAAGCCCAGTGGACCAAAATATTGATGTAATTCATAGATTTTTCAGCCTTCACAACTGCAAGATGGGGGAGAGAAATCAGTTTTGTTTCTTTTATCAATGGTTGGCCACAGTGGTTTTTTTGTTTAAGTCCATAGTTTCAGCTCTTTATTGGGTTGATTTTCCAAACAACCAATATTTTTTGATATATTACATGGCATTTTGTCGTTATTCATGGGATTTTTGTTGATTTTTGTTGATCATGTGGCAGGCCTGCATGTTTGGAGCCTCTGCTAACAACACATGATCGAACTCATTTTTTTTGAAGCTCAGGCAACCATGACTCTGCTTTGGATGATTTTTTTTAATCTCCAAATATTTTCTCAAACTCATGTTTGAGCTATGATGCTTAATCATGCCATGTCACGTGAACCCACACTCATCTGTGTAGCAATGATTAGCTCAGATTTGGAATTTGTCCTTTGTGACCTTGTTGGCAATTGATAGTGGTTTTTTCAGTATGACTATGCATTTCTCCACATACCAAATTTTTTCATACTTTTTCTTGTTTCTGACAATTGGATTTTTTTTGGCAGGGGTCATTTTCAAGCATTTTTTTCCTCGAGGGTCATTTGACTGTCAAATTTGGGCTCGTCACTTGCTAACATCAGCACCACATTAGCATTGCATCAACATTCATGTCACCTCCCTAGGCTCTTTTTGCACCTACCTTTGCTATTTTCTCATATCTCAGGCATACAGACTTCATTTTCCAAAAATGAGATATTGTCAAAAAGCAGGTTCCAAGCCCGTCACAGTGGTGTAATTAGCTTTTTGTTTTGATAGCTTTTCTCTGTGATATTATATTTCCCCTAATTGAAGGTGTTGCTCCTCTATATCCTAATTCCTTCAGCATTAGGTGGTTGGTAGGTGTGTATGGAAGAGAGTGATCAATTAGAAGCCTAGAGGGAGTCGTACGATGGTGAAACAAGAGGCTCTATGGTGGGTAGTGAGGATGGACCAATGGTGAGTAGAGAAGTTGGTCATACAAGAGTAGTGGAGATGGCTATATGAGGGGGCAAAAGATGACCGTATAGAAGATGGAAATTGAGGGGAGATAGTGTTGTATGGTGGTCATAAGGTAGGAGTCCATACAATAGGCAAAGCAGGCCATACAAATGGTGGATGGAAGATATGTCGGTATGGTTGATGGTACTATACAGTATGATGGAGTACAAGGTCATATAGTGTGATAGAAGATAGGGTCATATGATATGCTAGAGCATAGGGTCATTTGGAAGGGTAGGGATGCAATACAAGAGATGCACTTTGGAAGGTGGGTGGTATGCATATGGAGGAAGAATGCTCAGTCATGCAATCATAGACTTATAGATTGAATTCATCAAATAAAGCTACACAAGAATGGAGATTGAATACACCTAACCTTCAATTAATATTTTTCAAAAGATGGTGCTCTCATTTGTTAGATCCGAGCGAAGTATTACAAGAAACAAAATAGGGTGAGGGTTGAATCCCATTGAAACTGAACAAGCCAAGTAGCGAAGATCTTTCACCTCTAAAATGGTGAACAATAGAGAATCTCAACAAGAATTTGTAGTACAAAGAAATAATCCAAATCACATACCTACTATTACCTACAAGCCATGCTTAAATACCCATCAGGAAAACCTTTCAAGGGTGTACAAAGATAGCCAATGGCCAAACTACCTATGAAAATAATTTTAAAATGGGTTCAAGATATATTAACTCAATTGGTCCAATGAAAAAGTTTAATTAATTACATTTATTTTATGGAAGGGATATTATAGTCCTCCCATCTCAAAATTTTCTTGTCCTCAAGCAAATGCAAATCTGGCCATAGGAAACCTTTTATAATCAACTTCTTCAGTCCTAATTCAGGTACTAAGTAGATCTTCTCGCCAAACTAAATGATGTCATCAATAATTTTGTATCTTTCATAGCCATCCATCAACTAATATGCAAAAGTGTTCTTGGAGTACTCAACCAATAGATGGGCCCGCTGATTATCCAAGGAATGGGGTAAGGCACTGACTATCATGTTTTTACTTGCAGCATGTCTAGGGTCCAATCATGATTAAAAAAAACCTCCATCTTCTTTATTGTGACTTCCCTCGATCCTTTATTTGACATTCCTCTTAGCAAAACCTTCTTATCATCCGTCTCAAATGAAAATTCCATCCTTTTGAAACTTTGGGTGTACTGGTCAAGAGTTTCCAACCACTAGATGCCCAAAATGATGTCAGTATCAACCAAATTAATGACAAAGAATTCATCTATCATGGTATAGTTTCCCATGGAAATTTGTAGCCGTGGGGTCACATGAGTGCAAAGTAACAAGGTTCCTCTTGCAACCTTAACCTGAAATCCGCCATGCTCAACTACATGCTAGCCTTTACTAGTGACCAAAGATGAACTGATGAAATTGAGTGTGGTACCACTATCAATCATGATTGAGACTCATTTTTCATGCAATGTGCCACAAACCTTGAAGATACCACTTCCATTCACTGTAGTGAGGGTAGCAATGAAACCCCATTTTTGTATCAGGGCATTTATTCTCTCCTGTTGGATAATTTCTTTGTCAATCACTGTAGGAATTTGTTCTTCATCATCATCAAGCATTACCTCAATGTAATGAATCTTTCCCTTCCCAAGGTAGCAATGCCTAGGACCCCAAGGTTCTTTGCATGTGAAAGAAAGCTTTTTCCTTCGGAGCTCTTGCCAAGAATTTTCATCAAATTGAGGTTTTTTTCGAATTGGCTCCTTGTCTTTGTCTTCTTGTGGGGATGGTGTTGGTGTAGCAGTGTGAGTTTTGGAGGAAGATGTGGCCAAGTCATGCACCTTCTTAATAGCTTTGTTGAGTGCACATGGGTTGAATCCTTTGATCTAGCCTCTCAAAGGCTCTCTCAACCCATCCATGAATAACACAATTCAATGTCTTTTAGAGATATCTATGACTAATATTGATAGCCTTTGGAACTCACTGATGTAGTTGTCTACTGGGCCTGTTTGCTTTAGCTGAGCTAGATCTTTGAAGTTTAGCTCAAGATCCTTCCCATCAAAATATTCAATGAGTTTCTCAGTCAACTTAGCATAAGAAGTTACTTGGTCATGTCCAAGAGTGACCAATCCATGATGCCACCACTCATGCACCACTCCTTCTAGATGAAGAGTTGCAAACTTGATTGCTTTCTCTTCAGGCATTGGATTGAGTTGGAAATAAGTATCAGCCTTCAAAACCCATGATTGTGCAGTGATTGCTCTAGATCCATCAAATGGTGATAACTTTACCTTTCTAATCTTTCTCATGAGATCATCATTAAAATAACCATGATTTCCCTTGCCAGAATATCTCATTCTTAGATCAACATAGTCTCTATAATATATATCACCTTCCATATTTGTGTTCTACCAATCTTCCTGAAGTTTTTCTTGCATTTCTTGAAAAGTGGGCTTTATTTATTTGCATGGTGCTTCTATCCTTGAAAGGAAGATGGGAATTGAGGGTCAAGAGTGAGAGGGTTGAAATTTTTCCTTTCTAGAAACTAATTCATCACTAGGCCCATTTTGTTCTCCTATTGTCTTTCCCTCTGATAATTTCTCTAATGTTTCATGCATCAACGTTTGGGTTTTGTTGATTTGTATTTGGTTTCTGCTGAGCTCTCTTAAAAGATTCATGAGTTCTGTTGTAGGATCCTAATGATCTACCATTCTATCAATGAGGTTATTTTTCCTACTCCTTTGATTATAAACTTGCATTCACTTCCATAGGCTGGCAGAATCAAAGGCTCTAATATCACTATGATGTTCCAGTTCCCATAATTGAAGGTTTTGATCCTCTATATCCTAATTTCTTCAATGTTAGGTGGTTGGAAGGTGTGTACGAAAGAGAGGGATCAATTGGAGGCCTAGAGGGAGTCATACAATGGTGAAACAAAAGGTCATATGGTGGGTAGTGAGGATGGGCCATACGGTAAGTATAGAAGATGGTCATAAGGGATTAGTGGATATGGTTGTATGAGGAGGTGAAAATGACCATTCGGAAGAGGGAAATCGAGGAGAGATAGTGTCATACAATGGCCACAAGGTAGGAGTCTATACAATAGGAAAAGTAGGTCATACAAATGGTGGATGGAAGATATGGTTGTATGATTGATGGTGTCATATGGTATGGTGGAGCATAAGGTCATACGGTGTGATTGAACACAGGGTCATATGGTATGCTAGAGCATAAGGTCATTTGGAAGGTTAGGGATGCAATATAGGATATGCACTTCAGAAGGTGGATGGTGTATGGATGGAGGAAGAATGTTCAGTCATGCAATCATAAAACTATAGATCGAATTCATCAGATAAAGCTACACAAGAATGGAGATTGAATACGCCTAACCTTCAACTAATACTTTCCAAAAGATGGTGCTCTGATTTGTTAAATCCAAGAAAAGTATTACAAGAAATAGAATAGGATGAGGGTTGAATCCCACTAAAATCAAACAATCCAAGTAGGGAAGATCTTTCACTTTCGAAATGGCAAACAAAAGAGATTCCCAATGATAATTCACAGTACAAAGAAATAATCCAAATCACATATCTACTACTACCTACAAGTTGTGTTTAAATACCTATTGGAAAACCTTCTGAGGTTGTACAAAGATAGCTGACAACCAATCTACCTATGGAAACAATTAAAAATTGGGTCCGAGATATATTAACTCAATCGGACCAATAACAAGGTTTAATTAATTACATTTATTTTATGACGGGGATATTACATTTTGCTATCAAAGTCAAGAGTTTAGTTTTGCACTTTGGGGGACATATCTTGATCATCTAATCTTTGATTTGGGAATTCTTTATATCACTAGAAAGGTCTTTCTAAACTCTTTTTAGTGATGTTGGTTATTTTTCCAGATTCTACTCTAGGCACATTCTATTTTATCTTTTGTATTTTTACATTCTGGTAGATATCTTGGTTGTTTCAGGTCGAAGGATCAATTTTATTACTTCAAATGATTCGTCATGACTTGTACTATCTTTTTTATTAGTCTTATATCTCTTCTAGTCTATTTAGACATCATTTGTATGCATTCTTGCAAAAACACTGAGATAAAGTGCCATATTGCATCTATATTTTTGTTTTAGTTATTTTGCCTTGTTTTGCCTTCTAATTCAAGTAGTGTCTTCTAAGGACACTTGTGCAGATTATTATATTCTTGGGATTCAACATATCTTGTGCCTCATTGTACATGTACTACTCTGATAAAGTTTCATGAGGGGGTTGACTTTTGCCTTTCTTTGCCATATTCTTTTGTCAAGTGAGTGTCCCTTCCGTGACATTAGCCTCATGTCATGTCTAAAATTGATCACCTTAGTACACACATATGTACTCTTTTTTGCATCTTGATCATGGTTCCTTGACATGTTGTTATTTTGGACCACTTTTCCAATTGCCTGTCACCTCACCCTTATCTACATTGGGGGGTTCTTCTATTGTTTCTCATGCTTCCTTGGTTTAATTGATCATCTCTTCAAGCTTTGGTGTTTCTTTCCATCTATATCTTCGAGTTCAGTTGTTTGCCTTTGTGTTCCTCTTGATTTGATGTAGATTATAGTAATCTCTACCTAGTTAGGTTCTATTTTAGTGGAGGTTCTTCAAATCCACAGTTACTTTTGATAGAGATTTGCAGCTTCTACATGCTTCAATGGTGTTCTTCATGATCATATTTTGTTCCTATCTTCTATGACAGTCTCTAGGTTGGAGGCTTCTTCGGTCCTTCACTAGTTTCTTTCAGCATGTTTTTCCATCTCTTTTTGGAGTAAGGTTTTTCTCATGTGGTTTCCTTTATTTCTTCTCTTTGTAGAGATTTGGTTGTGTTTGGGTACCTCATCAGGCCTTATTGTTGGGACCCAAATCTACTTTCTATAGCAGTTTCTAGGTTTTTAGCTACTCCTTAAGTTTATCTTAAGGTGAATTCTTTTATTAATTATTTTGGTGCAACCTAGGTTAGACCTTTTTAGGGTTTTGATCTCCTTTATAAGGACAACCTTTCATTGTAAACATTCATTGAGGTTAATTCACTTTTGCTCATCAAGAATGTCTCATCTATGGATCTGGCAATTCTAGCCTCCATATATTTTTGCTTCTCTCTTTCTTTGTGATAGGTGTTTGCATGCAGGTGATTCTTGGGAGCTATGGGGTTGATCTTTCATCAACATAATCCTCTAATAAAAATTAAATTCCACCAAAATAACTTGGGCCATTGAATTAGTTGAGTGTCAATCTTTAAAAAAATATCTTATTAAATCTAACTTCAATAATCAAAATAGTGAGAAAAACCAATAGATAAAGCACACACAATGACACAATGACTTTTTTACTAGGGAAATACTTGATAGAGGAAAAACCTAGGTGGGGATGGTATCCACAAGATAGTGTACTAATATAAATATTCACAGTGTAAGGATGTGACCCTGTTAGCAGCCAAATTCAATACATTTAGTACAAAAGTCTTTGTTAGAGGACATATCCTTGTTAGGAGACCTTAAATCCTTCTTAGAAGGTTATAGCCATGTTAGGAGCCTAAGGAAGACAAATGAATCCACTATTCAAATTACTTCAATCACTATATACAAATAGATCTTTAGGATAACAAATCCAAGGTGAACATACCAAAACAACAACTCAATTTCCAATACAATTCCTTTGGAGTTCCACACTATCAGCCAAATCATCCACCTCTTTTCTCTTTTCTAATGATATAACCTATAAGTTGGCATTAACTTCTCATATATGTATAAACATAATCTTGAGTATAATACATTGATATCAGTGTAAAAGAAAGAAGTTGGGTATCAAAACCATGGAATTCCATGGATTGAAATCTTACTCCTTTAGAAATGAGTGCCCATTTTTAGAAGAAAAAATATTGAGGGGGGGCTAGTACAAGAGCACCTAGGTTAAGGTCAAGACCTAAGGATAATTTGTGTTTGTATATGGTCTAACCAACCATGGGGATAATAAGAACTAGTAATAAAGTCCCAAGGTGTGTTTAGGAGGTTTTGAGTTGATAGGTTTTGGTTTAGGAGTCAGATTTGGTCAATTAAGTCCTAATAAGAGGAAATTAAAAAAATTGCTAGCCTTAGATTTTCTAAGGTCATCCTAGGAGGTTTGACAACATTATTTTCAAGTTTAATGAGTCTACTAGCAAAATTCCAAAAGTTGTCAAAAAGTTGCATTGACAACTTTGCAATTTTTGCAAAATTGCTTGACAACTTTTAGGCATTTTTTGCAAAACCAATGATTTAGAAAGTTGTGGTTTGATCTATAGTCTAGTATGAAGGATTAATTCTATTTAATACTTTTCCAACTTAGTTCCAAGGGTTGGACAGTTGGGTGCACGGACAACGCCTGTAGCAAGATAGATTTTTAGGATTTGAAGCATAGTTTGAAGTTTTGATCAAAATTTTGGATTGAATAAGGAATTATGTTTGATGGAGTAAGATCTTGTGTTCATTTCTTGAATCTATGTGCATTTTAATAAGGTTTAGAAGATTGTTTGGTTTTAGTAACCATGTTGGTTAGTTTTGTGTTGCAAGAATGAAATGGGCTATCGCTTGAGTGTCCTTGGTCTAAACACCATGGATCTTGGAGAAAATTCAATAGCCTCTATACATAATGTAGATATTGTCTATGGAGGTTTTGGAAGGCCAAATGATATTTTTACAAGTGAGCCCTAGGCAAGAAAACAAGCTTGGCAAGGTGTAAGGAGATGCTTGTAAAGAGTTTTGTGAAGAACAGATGATTGGAATGGGTCAATCTTGAATTGTAAGGTAGGAGAAATGTGTGAAGGAATAAAAACTCAAAGGAGGAGGTTGGGTATGGAGTTTTATGCTTGTGTACAAGGAAACACTAACATTTCTTTCAAAACCCTTAAAAGTGGGCTTTTCTGAATCTGTATTATATGGACATTTTTGGAACCCTAGACTTGCAAAATCTTTAAAGGTTGGTTATAGGGAATAAAATTATAATATAAACCAAGGGGCATTATTAAGGGTTTTTGTGAGTTATAGCTCTTTTCTAATTTCTAGGAGGGCTAATAGGGGCTCTTAGGACTACAAGGCCTAACTAGTCAATTTGGTGATTTGGGTGAGAGAAACTTGAAAGAATGGTGTAGAATGATGGGGAATGAGTCAAGAAACTTAGTAGGAAGGTTCAATCTTATTTTTGAGGCACTTGGTGCACTTAGGAAATTTTTGGCAATCTAGGCCAAGGAATGCATATTAAGGTCAATCAAGAGAATGGCATTGAAGTTTGAATTGGTGGGTGAGTTTCTTGGAGAAAGGGGAATGTAGAGGGATCCTCTAAGCTAGGGTTAGTAAAGAAGACTCTATACTAGTCTAGGAGTAGCCTAGGAAGAGCTAGAAGGCTCTTAATAGAAGAAGCTCCCCATCAAAGTGGTATTAGAGCCTTAAGATTAGGCTTGTGGTGGCATGTTTTATTCCACTGAGACAAGTGGATCTTCCAAGATGGTGACTAATTCAGAGTTGGAAAAGGAACTAGATTAGCAAAATAAGCTCTTAGAAGAAAAGACTAGGGCTCTAGATGAGGCCCTAGAGGAGATGAAAGACAAGTTGAAAGAGATAGAGGATGCATCCCAAGCTAAGGAAGATGAAGACTTTGGAAAGGGTAAAGAAAAAGTGAGTTTGGAGGATGAGAACCCTGAACCAAATCCTCCACTTCGTGAGTAGGAACCATTCCTTAAAGCCCTCAAAGCATTTAGAGGGAAGATTCTAGTGAATGTTTCTTTATTCCATGGCAAGATGGATGCAGAGGTAGTCTTAGAATGGCTAGAGAGCATTGAGAACTATTTTGAGTGTAAAGGGGCAAAAAAGGCTTGAAAGGTGAGGTTTGCAAAGTCCAGGTTGAAAGGTCAAGCTTTGACATGGTGGAAGTTTGTGTAGGAAGAAAGAGAAAGTGATGGGAAGAAGCCTATAGCTAATTGGAAAGAAATGCTTGCAAAGATCAAAGAAACATATTTACCAGAGGATTGTGAGATTTAGATCCATAAGCAAACGTAGAATCTAAGGTAGAAAGATCTTGACATAGCTACCTATACTGAGGAGTTTCAAATGTTGGCACTAATATCAAGGGTGCAAGAAGCAAAGAGCATCAAGGTGGTTAGGTACCTAAATGGCCTTAAATGGTCCATACAAGATGAGTTGAGTTTTTTTCACCCCACATATGGAGATAGTGCACAAGGAGCTAGGCTATGTTGAAACTCTACTGAAGAAAGACCACAATCTTTCTACTTTAGATGGTTTAGTACACCTTGTTGTCGAGCTTGCAATTGAAATTAAGTCATTGGATGTTGCATGTAATAATTGGGATGCAACTCTAAGGATAATAATGGATTTCCATAAATCTTTTATGGACAAACACACCATAGGTGTATAGCCTATTTGACATAAGTATCAAAAAGGGGGAGAAATATAACATGGGGGATAAATATAAGATGGGGGAGTATGAACAAAAGGGAGAACAATAAGAACAGGGGAGCACAACAACAAGGAGAATAAAAACAAAGGGGGAGATATACATTTTTTCAAAAAGAGCAAAAAGAGACAGATATCAACTAAGGGAGAGCATATCAGATGAAAGAGTATTAGTAACACAGTGCATTGAAGTCAAAGTGTATCAGTAGAGACACATTTACTTAAAAGGGGCATAGAATTTTGGATACAATACAAACATATTAACTGAGGGGAGTTATCAAATTTTGAGGTGTATAAGTTACTGCAAGATTTTGAAATTTTGAAGTTTTGTATATAAGCCAAGTCATGGATATGTTATGCTCAATAAATTAAGGATAATATTGTATATTCAAGTGTTTTTGACACTCATGTCAAAGGGGGAGATTGTTGATCTTAGATTGGTTTTGACAAGTGAGTGTCAACATACATAAGCCATTTACTCAGTTCATGTCAAACTAGTAATACATGTCGAGCACAACATGTAAATATTAGACTATGCCAAGTTGCAATGAGTGTCGAGTCACTCATTTTTTGAGTCACTCAAGTGTTAAGCAGATAGACCATGTTGGGTGATTCAAGAGCTGAGTAAACAATGGATGCTGAGTAATATAGGTGTCGAGTCACAGTATAAAGAACAATGCATGTTGACCATCAAAGACGTCAAATGCCAAGTAAGATAGTTTTGACATATTTGTTTGTAATAGCACAAACAACTATGTAAATTGTCAATGAGCTAACTTAAGATTATATTTCAATATTTTGGAGATAAGGAAAAATCTCTATTTGGATTCCCTACACAATTACATGTAGCCAATTAGAAAATGGGAAGGATTAAGCAAAAAAATGGATGAATCTCAATTGTAGATTCCTACCTAACCCTAAGCCACCTAATTATTCTTAAGGGGGATGAAGCCCTAAACTCTATACGAATAGAGAGTGTGTGTAAGGAATTGAAGGAGTGAACAAGATAGTTTGCATGCAGAGCATTCAAGGTGATTTAGAAGTTATGAAGTAAGAGTGAATTACATAATCAGTTAGAGAAGAACAGAGGATAGAAGAAAGGATACAATATTAAGACATCTGATCATGAAGGATCAATAAGACATTGTTTAGAGGTGATATGTTATCAAGCAAGCAAGTGCCAACTACAGGACCTATGTTGAGACATATTAACAGGTGATTTCAATTAAATCTCTTATGCAGAGTAGTCTTAATAGGCTATATGAAATCCTTTAACATGTGCTTACTTAGTTGTAAGTTGAAGTCCTCTAACAAGGCACACTTCTAATAGGGTGTTGAAATCGTCTAACAAGGTGAGACCTAACAGTCTTTGTAAGCTTTTAATAGGTCAGACCTTTCATAGGGTAGATCATGTTTCATGGTCAAAACATTGTAACCTTCATTGGATACACTTTATTATAGTAGTAGTGAAGATTTTTGGGTGCGATCCCCACCCCAGGTTTACCTTCTCACTTGGAGGGTTTCTAGGTAATCATATCTGGTGTTATGTGTGTGAATGCTTATATGGTTTAGATGCATATGCTTTACATTTTAGCTTACTTATAAATGTATGTGATGAATGAATGGTGAAATTTTTATGGGTCCAAGTTTAAACTAATGATTCATCCCTCCCCCCCCCCCCCCCCCTGCCTTAAAATTTTACCTTTCCTCTCGTAATTCCAACACTTTCCTTGTTTCTAGGATGGCTAATAAGGGCTCTTAGGGCTACAAGGCCTAACTAGTCAATTTGGTGATTTGGGTGAGAGAAACTTGAAAGAATGGTACAAACTAATGGGGAATGAGTCAAGAATCTCACTAGGAAGGTTCAATCTTGTTTCTAAGGCACTTGGTTCCCTTATGGAAGTTTTGGCAATCTAGGCCAAAGTATGCATTTTAAGGTGAATTGGGAGAATGGCATTGAAGTTTGAATTGGTGGGTGAGTTTTTTGGAGAAAGGGGATTGTAGAGGGATCCTCTAAGCTAGGGTTAGGAAAGAAGACCCTATAGTGGGCTAGGAGTAGCCTTGGAAGAGCTAGAAAACTCTTAGTAGAAGAAGCTCCCCATTAGGGGCATTTAAAATGCATTTTTAAATGTCAATTTTAGTTTTTAATAATGGGTGCCTATTTTTTGAATTTTAAATAGCGGGTGCTAATTTCTTAAAACATTAGGTGGGATTTCCTTTTGAGTTCAGTTTAGGCTTGGTGGGACCAAGCCTATGCCTTGACCTCTTAAGATTTGACTATGGCATTAAACTAACAAATTTGGGTCTTTTCATAATTTTTAGAGGATCTTCCTGATCAATTTTTTTGATGAAATGAAAAGCCATTAGAGCACTCATTCTCCTGATTCTAGAAATATAAATTATATCGTATTATGATTTTTTTCTATTTTTCAATTTTTTTTTAATCAAAGGTGGTACCTAAACATAAAATAGTGAGGTTCACTAAAACTTTAATAACTTTTTCAGTTTATGGTTTTTCTTAAATTAATTTATATTTCATCAATCTACATACACTTAATTTGAAATTGAATAAAAGGAAATTTTGAAAAAAGTAAAATTTTGATTAAAATATGGTGTTAGTACAAGAGAAGTTTTAAAAATTAGCTTAATAGCTAATTAAAAATTAATAAAAAATTAAGGAAAAAATTCTCATCAATCTTTGGTGTATTAGGTAACTTCCTCTCAAAATATTTATAAAAATTCATTAATTTGTGTCAAATTATGGTGTTTGCACACGAGTGTGGTATGGTCCAAAAATAGACATTTTGAAAAAATGGTTTTTAAAGATGCATAATGCATACCAAAATAACTTTCTATCATATAGGTATACAAATAAATTACATATTCAAAATGTAGACTTCAAGCACTACAATTTTTATTGCTAATTTTTTTTTTATTCAATATCTAAGTGCTTCAAATTTTGACATCAATTGACAAGAAATTCGAAAAGTAAGAAAAACACTTCCACTTTTTGCCCAAAATTGAGACCAAACTTCTTGCACTTACCCATCATGTCCAACTAAAATATTTTCCTATATACTCTACTCAAAAAATAATTATGTTGGCCTTATGGATTCCTCAATGCACAATGGATGGCATAAGACCTTATTAAGGCATTATATTAAGGTTCCCACAAGTTACATAACACTTTACAACTTTCAAGATAAGTTCAACCAAAAAATTGGTTGCCAATGAGCATATTGCATGTTAAACTTCAATGACACTCCTAAAATGATCCTCAAGATATGCTATGATGAACATAAACTCATAAGCATGTCTTCAACCACAATACAAGCTTGCAAATATTAGTTCCATCTCTCTTAAAATATATAACCATTATATCAACAGATTATTTATCTACGCACTAGTTTTCTACCAGACTTCACTAAATGAACTGCAACTTGTACAATACCAATCCAAAATATGTGCGAACACATATGAAGTATCTGAATACATCCTTGAACATGATTCCAAGCTTTCATATCTTAACTTGTTATATTCCAACTTTGTCAATCAATTCAACCACTGTGATGTATAGAATTATTGTCTATCATGAACTCAAACATACATATGTTGACATCAATGACAAACCTATCATCAGTGATGGAATATTGTCAATGATGTCAAAGGCATTTAAGAGATTGATATAGTCATTGATGTAAAAAAAATTCAAGGATGGAAAATTTCTAAGATTAAACACTATCTATGTCAAATGTATGAATAAAAGATTTGTAAAAGGAAAATTAGTGAAAGCAAAGGTTGATACTTTGCAATGACTTAATAGAAAATTTACATATTGAAAAGACATTATCAATATGCAATCTATGTCTAAAGTGAGAACTGATGATTACATATTGAGAGAAAAATAAAGTACTAAATATAGAAAGAAATATTTTGATATGACACTTGACTTAGTGGAGATTACAAGAAATGGGATTCTAAGATGTGTAGCAACATATCATTAGTTGGCAGCTGGCCACTGTTGTTAAGCAGATTCTTTTCTTCTCTTCCTCTTTTCAGTTCATTAGGTTTACGTATATTCCTCGTGAATGGAATAGAATTGCTGATTGTTTAGCCAAATGGGCTTCTAGTCATGATCTAGGTTGGAATATTAGGGATAGGAGGCAACTGTCCTTTGAGATGGTGCAAGAATTTGATGATCTTGTTGCTCAGGATCGAGCTCCTTGTTGAGCTCTCCTTGTTATATTTCTTTCTGTCTTAATAATTTTTTACCCCTCTTTTTACAAAAACATATCATATTTAGTCAAAAGAAAATGAAACTAAAATTGTATATTTACATGATAAAGAGAAGACAAAGTTGGAAAGTTCAGTGTAAGCTACTAATTATAAACAATGACTTCTGGAATTCATATTAAGAAGTCATTAAAGTCATAGTCATGAAGGAACGACTTTGCAAACATAAACAAATGAAAATAAGTTGATTATCTGCCTTGATAAAGCTATGTAATATAAGTCAAAGAAAAATGTGGTGGCAACAATGACGGGGCATAAATTCAAAGACTATCAAAGAGATGATCCTCCCTAGAGGGAGTTAGTAACTTATACCTATCATAAACTAATCTTTGGTGGTATAATACAGGCCAGTGTGAACTTGAAGGCTATCGTCAAAACAATGATTGAGGTATGGGGTTAAGTTAAAAACGATAGAGATAATGTTTGAATATTAGAAATAATCAGCAACTACATTGGTGAGCGACATTAAAGGTCAGATAAATATGAAAGTCATGATGAATAAATTTTTAAGGACTCTGATATTGTTGAAATTGGAATAAATGTTGTTAGCGACTTGGATAAAAATTCATTTTGCAGTAACAGTAGTGATACATAGGCAGAGTGGCATATATACAAAGTCAATAAAGAGCAGTGACTTAATTAAATAGAAGGAGGTTATTATTTTTGCCAACGATTTGAGTAAAATGTAGGCAGCGATAATAACAGAAAGCATTAGGAATTTGGAATTTGGTAACATGTTTATAGAAAATACGAATGGTCCAAAGAAACACAAAGACATGTCCATATAAATAGGTTGACATGGATATCAGATTTAATATTAAGACACGAAAGGCAACAAAACTACAATTCTGCCATCAAGAATGACACATATATCGAATGCAAAAATTTAATTATATAATATGCACAATGAAAAAAAAGAAGTCAGGAATGGTGATTTATAAAAATGGCAAGCCAAAATGGATGGCTATCATACATACCTATGCAGCGATAATTATATTTGGTTAGAAGCAATTTGTTAAAATAAAAATTGTACTGAAATAAAGAAAGAATAACAGCAGGGAAGTGAAATAAGAGATGAGCAGTCAACATTTAATAAGGAAATAAAAGTATAATAAAATAGTTATATTTAGATTTTTAATCTAAGATATATATTGATGAATAAAAAATAGCAAGGAGTAAGAAGAAATATATAATCAAAAAGTAATTTTGTTTTGAGGTTGATTTAAGGAAGAAAGAGAAAGTGTGTACTTGGAAAGATAAAATAATTGGAAGCAGATATAAATATTCATTTAAAGAGAAGTACATGTGTTATATTGTCTACCAGGGTGGAAGAGAAGTTTGTGTGTCATGGGTCGGTGCTCACAAAGACAACAGTGCAAGTAGGTTATTTCAGTAGGTCAGAGCCTATTAAGTGTGGGAGTTGGAGCTTCTCACGTGTTGGTGCTCATAAACATAGGGGTTGGAGCCTCTAGTAGGTCATAGCCTACAAAAAATTGTAAAAAATAATTTATACAAAAAGTAATTATTCGTTGTGACCTTTTCTCCTGCATTGGGTTTCCGTGTAAATCTTGTGTTATCATGTTCATGTGCATAATCTTTTATTTCAACATTTGAAGTTATAGTTTGGATAAAAGTTTTAAATTGGAAAAGTTATTTTTATATTGATTCACCAACACCCCACTAGTATAAACATGTAATCTTCAACCAGTACAACACATAACCTGCAAATCTAAGTGCCAACCTCATAAGAATCTCCCCTTTTGACATTAATGGCAACATATGATAAAAAAAATCATCTATCCAAAAACAAATATTGCTCTACTCAAAAAGTCAAATTGGTGAATATGATTTTCTAAATTTCCTCAACATATACAACCTATTAATGCTCTGAAATATCTATTACTCTCTCCTTTATAACTGAATTTACTCTACTCTATACATATTCTATTGACTTCCTTGAGTTTTTCATGTGTTACTTCCCCCCTTTAGTTTTTTCATGTATCACTCTCCCCCATTGACATCAATGAAAAAGGTGTTAATATGCCAATCTTAGAATCTAAAGTGTTCTCATTATTATAACTATTTGAGCCAATTTACAAAATGCCAAGTTCTAATAGACATTTTTGTAACAAAATGCTCACAAGAGTTCTTCAATTAACTCGTCCCAAAGTGACCACTCCCCAATAGGATTAGCACCAAACATCCAATCTAGATGTAGGAGTAATGCTCTGATTTATACTAGAATGATGTAATTCTGCATCAATTACTCTAAATCAGATGGAGACATTACTCCCAATATACCTCTAAGGTAATTATATGTATCCTTAGCCAATGGTTTATTAAATATATCTTCTATTTGTTCCCTAGTACGAACATATTCCAAATTGATTTCCTTTTCTCTGAAATAGTGATATCTTACAGTAAAATGTTTAGTTTTTTAGTGTAATATTGGATTCTTTGGCATGCACTTATTGTACCTATGTTATCACAATGAATAATAATAAGTTATGTGAACTTAATACCTATATCCTTTAGCATATGCTTAATCCATATGATCTTATTATGATTGTTTGATGCTATGATATACTTTGCTTCTATTGTAGATTGTGAGATATAATCTTGTTTCTTTCTTAGCCAAGAAACTACTCTTCCTCCCAAGAAGAATTATCCACCACTTGTGTTTTTTCTATCATCAACATTTCCTTCCTAATCAACATCATTGTATGTACATAAAGTGAAATCATTAGACTTGTCATACCATAACCCAAAATTTGATGTTCCCTTCAAATATTAAAATATTCTCTTTACTATTGCTAAGTTTGTCTCTTTCTAGGGCATGCCTAAAATTTTACAACCATTCAAATTGTGTTTTATATTGCCTTGTGCCAATTAGATAGTAATCCTCCAATCATAGATTTATACCTTGTTTGCATAGCACTTGGGGACTCATCCTTGTTTTAACTTGCATCATATAGTCATAGGCATTCCAAATGGTTTGTGACTTCCCAATCCAAATATTGTTAAGAGATCCTTGAGATACTTTATTTCTAATATGAAAAATTCCATCTTTTCTCTAAGTTATTTGTAATCCCAAGAAGTATTTATTTTTTCCGATCATAGACATTTCAAATTCATTCTTTATTTCTTCAAAGAATTTTTCACTAGCCTCATCATTTCTGCCAAATATTATGTCATTAATAAATACCTCAATGATTAGTAAACCATCTGAATTGGTCTTTAATTATATGTTATTATCTACACACTAACACATTTGGTACCAAATTATGATCGCAGTTCATCGAAATTGGGACAAGAGTTCATCAAAATTGCAACAAAAGTAGCTATCAAAATTATTGCATTGCAAAGTACAATAACCCTAGGGATTATATCAATTTTAATGGTCCAACCATAGAAATTTTTCATTGTCATACTCTTTAGCTATCATCATAATTGTGACGTCAAGTCATCAGAATTTTCACAGTCCTGTCATTAGAATTTAGCAGTAAATCTATAATCATTTCTTTGACTATCGTCGCAATTGTGATGTCAAGGGGAGCACAACTCTAATGAGGATGTTGTTGGGGGAACAACATTCTTATCAGAATACAACCACCATCCCATCAAATTTTTAATGGGTACTCATGGTTTTTAAAATAAAATAAATAATATTATGGCACGATGGAATCAAACCACCATCCTCTTGCTTGTAAAAAAAGTGCTCTTTCAATAAGCTAGTACCCTTTAAAGAATGATCTCTTAGACTTCAAGAAAATATCTGATAATGAAGAAAATTAACTCCACTATTAAAGTTTCAAAGTAACACATCAAAGCAATTTTATTGGGAAAAAAAAAAGTCAAATTAATATGATTACAAGTAATTAGTCACCCAAAAAATGGATAGTCATTTAATCGATTAAGGTACATAGTTACATTTCAAAACTTCTAAGTTTTAAATTCGTTGTACTTAAAGTAAATAAATTCATTAATGGAAAAAGAGCATTTGTTTCATGAAGATATCACTTCATTCATTTTCAAAATGTTTACAAAAAAAGAAGATATTAAAAGTATTTTTTGACATAGTTTCTTTCTTTTATTTACAAAAGGAAACTGTCCATAAATAGAAAAGATCACACATAATTCATGGGATAGCCATAAAACTGATGGGGACACAACCCAAGAACATAATGGACACAACGGAAAAAGGGAAATTGTATTAACTGAAAAATAAGCTACTACATTCAGTACAGAGAAAATAAACTTCAAAACATGCCCTAAGGGCTTACAATAGCATAAATGTGGAGATAATTTCTCCTTTCAATACCTCCTCTCAAACTCCACTCCGAACTGCCTTTTACAATGCCAGAAATCTCCTTAAATAGACCATAGAGGGTTAAGGACTAGGAATACGTTCTAGAAAGTGCTAGTAGGCATCCACCGACCAAATAGAAGGTTTCAGAAGCTGCGTTAGAAGTCAGTGCAAATCTAGAAGAATCCAGAAACGGTAACCGAACTTTCGAGAGGCATAACTTTTGAACCGTAGCTCCGATTGATGAACCGTTTACATTTTCAGAAAGCTCTCGAAGCGCTCTATAGCCCTATGGACTAGCTTTGATTGTCCCCCATTTTTTGGCCCTTTTTGAGGTCATTTAATGCTCCTAACCTGACTTCAAAGCATTCTTAGGAGGTCTCCAAAACCCAAAAAACTGCAATAACTTTCAAACCGTGGGGCCTTTTGACTTGATTCTTTTCTGGAAGGCTCTAAATTACAATTACATTCATCCGGCCAATTCACACCTCTCAGTTCACCAAAATGATGGCCCAATTACATGCTCCTATTTTTTTAGGATTTTCTAGCACATTGATAGTGGAACTATGAGAGTTGGAACCTTTATTTGACCCAAATGGGCGTCCAAAAATGAAAACACATGAAACAGAAACTAAGTCTAAGTACATTTTTTTTTGGGTGACATAGGATTGCCCTTATACTTCTGGATGCTCCTGCATCAGACACCCAGGGTAGATTGAAAAGTGACCCTGTCACTTTATGAATGGTAGAGGAAATCCCAAATGGGAAACCTCAGCTGCTAAAATCCAAGTTGAGTCCTCGATCGGTCATCCTTTCCATTTGACCAAATACTCTTCTTACTGCTTGTTTCTGGTACTCCTACCCACAAGATGATCTAGAATGTCTTCTATCTCCTCCTTCTTAAAAGCAGGAATTGGACATGGCTCTAACACCAGCTCGTCATCTGCACCATCATCATGATACTCTGTTAAATATGCAATGTTGAAAATGGGAGAAATGTGAATACCATCTGGCAGCTCCACCTCATATGCATTTCCTAAGTCATGCCTCTTCAAAATTTTGTAGGGACCAAATTTCTTCATTTTCAGCTTGTTGTAAGTACCGGCTGGAAATCTTAATTTTCATAAGTGTACCATGACTAGATCCCCTACTTGGAATTCCTTATGTCTTCTCTTTTGATCAACCCTAGCTTTATACTCTTGATTCATCTTGGTAATGTGTGCCTAAACCTCCTCATGTAAACGCTAGATATGTTCAGCAAACTCTTCCGCTTCAGCACTTGTCCTCTCCCCTTGCTCTATCTTCCTCAATTCTGGTGCAGTTCTTGGGCTATTCCCATATACAATTTGGAATGGTGATTTTCCAGTACTCCTATTTATAGAGTTATTGTAAGAAAACTCTACTTGTGGTAAAATCAAATCCCATCCCTTGGGCTTATCCCCAACTAAACATCTCAACAAATTTCCCAGACTTCTGTTTACCACTTCTGTTTGGCCGTCAGTTTGTGGGTGATGCGTGGAACTGAATTTCAAGTCTGTTCTCAACTTTTTCCACAATGTCCTCCAGAAATATCCCACAAATTTAGTATCTCTGTCAGAAACTATACTCCTTGGAAGACCATGTAGTCTTACCACCTCTTTGAAAAACAAGTCTACAATATGGACAGCATCATGAGTTTTGTGGCATGGAATGAAATGTGCCATGTTGGAGAACCTATCAACCACCATGAATACTGAGTCATTACCCCTTTGTGTCCTTGGCAATCCAAGAAAAAAATCCATACTTATGTCCTCCCATGGCCTTGACGAAACAGGCAATGGCTGATATAGGCCAGTATTGTGACTAAACCCCTTGGCAACTTGACAAACCTGGCAACTCTGTACAAACTTCTTCACATCCTGTGAAATTTGAGGCCAAAAATAATGTTCTCTAAGAATGGCAATTGTCTTATCTCAACCAAAATGTCCTGCCATCCCTCCACTGTGTTTCTCCTTAATCAGATTTTCCCTCATGGAACTCCTTGGAATGCACAATTGACTACCCTTGAACAACATGCCATCCTGAACCAAATAGTCTAACCACTTGGTTCTATCTACAGCAACAAGTTCTTTACAAGCTTTCCATGCTTCAGCAAAATCAAGATCCTCGGGGTACAAATTTTTGAGTTCATCAAACCCATCTACTTTAACCTGCATTACTGTAAGCAACAACTGTCTCCTACTTAGTGCATCTGCAACCCTGTTAGATTTTCCACTTCTATGTTTCAACACAAATGTATAGCTCTGCAAGAACTCTACCCACTTCATATGCCTCTGATTCAATTTACCTTGGCTATTTAGGTACTGTAATGCCTGATGATCAGTATACAAAACAAATTCCTTTGGCAATAAATAATGTCTCCATTTCTTTAAGGCCTGAACTATTGCATAGAACTCTTGATCATAAACATAATACTTCTTCTTTGCATCATTCAATTTTTCACTAAAATATGCAATAGGCTTACCTTCTTGGCTTAATACAGCCCCAATAGCGCTGCCACTAGCATCACAATCCACCTAGAAAACCTTTCTAAAATCTGGAAGTGCCAACACAGGCTATTCTATCACCTTCTTCTTCAGCAATTCAAAACTTCTCATAGCTGTTGCAGTCCATTTGAACTCTTTTCTATCCCCTCTTATTGTATCAGTTAGGGGTGCACATATGCCACTGAAATTCTTAATAAACTTCCTGTAAAAACTAACAAGACCATGAAATGATCTTACCTCAGTAGCAGACCTTGGAGTAAGCCATTCCAAGATGGCTTTTACCTTCTCTGGATCCGTTTTGAGACCTTCAGGTGATATAACAAACCCCAAATAGACTAACTCCTTTTTTGCAAAGATACACTTCTTCAGATTAATTAATAGTTTCTCTTCCCTTAGCCTTTCAAGGACACTACGAATATGCAATAAATGTTCTTCCAAAGTCTTGCTGAAAATTAAAATATCATCCAAATAGACAATAACAAATTTTCCCAAGAACTTCTTAAGCACCTCATTCATGAGCCGCATGAAGGTGCTTGGGGCGTTCTTCGATCCAAAGGGCATGACTAACCACTCATAAAGACCCTCCTTGGTCTTGAAGGCTATTTTCCACTCATCTCCTTCTCAAATCCATATCTGATGATAGCCACTCTTGAGATCTATCTTTGTGAAGTACTGAGCTCCACTCAAGCAGTCCATAAGATCATCCATCCTTGGCAAAGGAAACTGGTACTTGATGGTTATCCTATTTATAGCTCAAGAATTTGTACACATCCTCCACTCTTCATCCTTCTTTGGTGTGAGTACTGCAGGTACTGCACATGGACTCAGGCTCTCTCGAATCAAGCCCTTCCTCAATAGCTCCTGAACCTGCCTCTTTAGCTCCTCTGTTTTAGTAGGAGTCATCCTATGAGCAGCCTTGTTAGGCAAACTAGCTCCTGGAATCATATCTATCTAATGACCGATTTGCCTTACTGGTGGCAATCCATCTGGAACATTATCAAAGATAATATCTTCAAATTCCCCTAGTAAATCTGAAACTTCAAGTGGTATTTCACTACTACCTTCTTTATCTTTCCTAGGAATCAAAGCCTAGCACATATGCTGATTTTTCATGCCATCTAAAAACTTCCTTTCATCAACAAGACAAATCCTAGCACTGCTAAATACCTTTTCACCTTCCTTTTTCATGGGCTTCAATTTGTGGTGAACTCCATCCTTTGTCAGAGAGTATGTGTTTGCATGTCCATCATGTACTGCATGTCTATCAAACTGCCATGGTCTACCCAACAATAGATGGCAAACATCCATCGAAATAACATCACAGAGAACTTCATCATGGTAACTCCCAATTTTGAATTTCACTAAACATTGTTCACTTACCAGGACCTTATGATCATCTTTTACCCAAGCAATTCGATAGGGCTGGGGATGTTTCTCCCTCTTGAGCTTCAGCTTAGAGACCATCTCTTCTGATACCAAGTTATCAGTGCTACCACCATCAATGATCACGTCACAACATTTATCCTCACACTTGCATCTGGTACGGAACAAAATCCTCCATTGTCCTAGTTCAATCTCACCACTTAGTAGGACTCTTTCATTTACCAAGGTCTCTCCTCTTTCTGCATCCTCTGAATGTGATGATTGTGCATCTTCATCCACATGAGCAACCCTAGCTTGGCCCTCAGCTCTCCTATCTATCCTTCCTTGTCATTGAGGGCATTCAAAGGCACAATGACCTTCTTCATTGCAATGGAAACAGGTACCACGGAAGCCTCCTCTTCCTTTTCCACGTCCTCTACCTCTTCCTCTCTGATTTTCAAAGTCTTGATCATGGGAGCGGTTGAAACCCTCATTCCTCTGGTTCCTGCTAGTACCCACATCTTCATTTTTCTTTTGGGTTTCATTACGGCCTCCAGATGATCTACCGCTTCCCCTTCCTCCTTGACCGCACCCTCTTTGTCTTTCTTCAAACCTTTTATTCAGCTTCTCTTCAACTTGTAGGGAAAACTGGTATGCCTCTTCAACGCTGGTCATTCTTACCAGACTTAATTCCTCCCGGATGCTAGGTCGCAACCCACTGATATAATGAGAAACCTTCTCCTTGTGATCTTCTCCTTGCCTCTTCTATTTCTTTCCAATTGGACCTCTTGCCACTAGATTTTGGCATGGCCTTTCAGTTTGGCCTTTGCAAACTTAACCCTATCTGGGTCCCTGATATCCTCATACTCAAAGTATTCTTCTAGTTCATTGATCCAATCGATCAACTCATCTGGTTTCAGATTTCCTGAAAATACGCCCACTTCAATTGTAGGCCTTTTCCCAAACTTAGTAATGGCCCTAAAAAGCCTTTCCTCTACATGATTCAAAACTTCCCCGTCAAATTCCCCTTCTGGTCCAATTTCATCTTCTTCGTTGTCATCTTCACTTTCATCACCTACGGCCTTAATTGTTCCTCTACGGAGCTCCTCCTACAATGCTTGTACCTGCCTTTGGAGGGCTCTAACCTTCTTAGGATTAATAGCTTTGGCCCTTCTGCCATGCTCTCTTCATGGAGGCATCTTCTTAACTCAAACCCACAACCACACAGTTCTGGTGCAAACTGCCTCACAGTCGGCGCTCTGTCTACACACTCAGGAAAACCAGCTCTGATACCACTTGATGGGGACACAACCCAAGAACAGAATGGACACAATAGAAAAAGGGAAATTGTATTAACTGAAAAATAAGCTAGTACATTCAGTACAGAGAAAATAAACTTCAAAACATGCCCTAAGGGCTTACAATAGCATAAATGTGGAGATAATTTCTCCTTTCAGTACCTCCTCTCAAACTCCACTCCGAACTGCCTTTTACAATGCTAGAAATCTCTTTAAATAGACCCTAGAGGGTTAAGGACTAGGAATACATTCTAGAAAGTGCTAGTAGGCATCCACCGACCAAATAGAAGGTTCTAGAAGCTGTGTTAGAAGTCGGTGCAAATCTAGAAGAATCTAGAAACGGTAACCGAACTTCTGGGAGGCATAACTTTTGAACCGTAGCTCTGATTGACGAACCATTTACATTTTCAAAAAGCTCTCGAAGCACTTTATAGCCCTATGGACTAGCTTTTCTTGTCCCCCATTTTTTGGCCCTTTTTGAGGTCATTTAATGCCCCTAACCTGACTTCGAAGCATTCTTAGGAGGTCTCCAAAACTCAAAAAACTGCAATAACTTTCAAACCGTGGGGCCTTTTGACCTGATTCTTTTTTTGGAAGGCTCTAAATTACAATTACATTCATCCGGCCAATTCACACCTCCTAGTTCACCAAAATGATGGCCCAATTACATGCTCCTATTTTTTCAGGATTTTCTAGCACACTAATAGTGGAACTGTGAGAGTTGGAACCTTTATTTGACCCAAATGGGCATCCAAAAATGAAAACACATGAAACAAAAACTAAGTCTAAGTACATTTTTTTTTGGGTGACACAGGATTGCCCTTATACCTCTGGATGCTCCTACATCAAAAACTAAAATAAAAAAATAACAAAAATATGAACACAAAATCCAAGACAAGAAAGTATAGGGAGATCTACCATTGCCTGAATGGGGGATTATTTGCATCCAAGTAGATAGCTGAAGAGTTGATTCCATCTTCACATACACTTGCAAGACTTGTAGAAATAATGTTAGTCTTTGAAGATCAAGGCAATGATAATTCTAACCTTACTTCTTGTAGTTGACTTCTATATTTGTAAATTGTGGTTGCATTTATCAATTCTATAAAATAGAATAATGAGCACTAAAGAATAATTTGCTTTTATAGATGGAAGAGAATATAAAGATGAAGCACATTCAATCATTTTCAGATCAAAGAAATAAATGGAGAAAGAAAATGAAAACATCCATAAACGACCATATTTTATTTTAAAAAATTGTTTCATTTGTGTAGTTATAGGTTTAATAATCATGGCGGGTGTTGTACATTTAAGAATCAAGCAATGAGAATATATGAGGCAATCATATCAGGAATATTATTAATGAAAGAGGATCATTAGAACTAACTAAAGAAAGAAAAATATTTTACTCATTTGAATGAGGATAATCTAACTATGCAAAATATTCATATTGACCAAATACCTAAATCAATGAATTAAAGGAACAAATATAGATATAATGCTGATATACACCAGCGAAATATCAGCTCAATACATTACTTAAATATTCTCATATTTTGTAATAACATTGATATGAAAAAATAAAATAATTTGCTATGTTCACATAAGAAACAAAGCATGACATGGAACAATTTCATGTGACGAACTATGAGTTTTAAGCAAAGAAACTAATTTAAATTACATAAATTATTTCTTGTATTTACAAACATAACATGATTCTCCTCTTGAGGTGCTTGGGTCTAATACTTACGAAAAAGCGTAAGATCTCTTATTCATAGTCTTCTATCTTTGGTGTTTTTTTTAATGTATCTCGATGATGATATCCAACCACTTACAGTATGAGTAGAAACTTTGAAATGAATCATTTTATTTTAATGTGGATATTTTATATATTATATGAACAACATATCATGAACTATCTTCAATATATGAGAAATTTTTTGCAACAAACTTATAGAGTTTTTCCACCTAAGAGGACAAGACAATTATAATTATCATTTGAGACAAAATAAAGGATAGTTTTTGAGATAGGACATTGTTTGCTTCTTATTCCTGACTATTCTTAAGGATCTCTTCGTTAACATTTTTTAACCATAAGAAGATTTTATTTAGAAAGAAAAATTGATCTCTTAGAGAATAATTGTAGGATCTAATTCATCTCATGTGCATCATCTACATAGTAAATTAATCATATTAATGAAGGCAATCACCATAAATAGATTCAAAATAATTTTCAACATAAATAAGGGTCTATGACAAAGAAGATCAAATAAATATTCTCAAATAATAAGAAAAGAACCACATGCAATTTAATGTTGTCATCCTCCAAGTCTAGTCATGCATCTATTTATTTATCATATATCCATTTCACAATAGAATTAATAATTAATAAATCAAAAAAGTAATCAAATGCATTCTAATATCTTTTAATAATTGTTTTCTAACTCTTTTTAAAATTTGACTTTGTCCTTTCCTTTAACATTTTCTGGGCAGATATTTGAGATTGAAATTAAGTCTAAGATTCTAAAGCTTGTTCATTACATCACATAAATTTTTATTGTAGTTTCTATCAAACTAGCAAAAATAAATATTGTACCTTGATTTAAACCATAGCTATAAAGTTATTCTTGATGCAAGTTAGGGTGCTAAAGAACTTGTTATCTAAAGCTAAGTTTACTTAATTGCTTCACATTGACAAATATATGCTCTTTGGAAATATCTCCTAGTCCACTTTTCAAAAACAAGGTTAATTTCAATTTGACACTCCATCAAAATGTTATGGGTCCTCTTCAATACAAGTCATTTTTCCTTTGTGTATTGTCACTAAAGTAATATAGCTACAACTACACAAATCAAATAAATGTGTGCCCCTTGTTCACCCTAGAATTATATTGCACTCAACATTTGAAGTCACTATGAGAGGAAAAGTTCTCTCACCATATAAGATGTGATTGTTTTGAAATGAAAATGGTTTCTTAACGAGGAAGAAATAACCTTTGTTTTGTCAAATGCAACAACTTCTCACACAAACCACCTACATAACTACATCAATAAATTCAGTGAGTAGCATTTTGCACTAGCCACATCTACATAGAAATGTTATAAATTTTACAAGTGAACCTATATGAAGTAATCATTAAGTGATAACACTACTTACCATAAATTATATAAATTAAATTATGTGACAAAATACATGCTTAACAATACAATATCTTATTTACATTAGATAGAACATTATCATGTTGAGGAACACTACACTTTTTCAAAATGTTGTTGATTGAAACCAATGAAAGTTAAAAAAATTTACACTATTAACAATTATTTTGAGAATCTTGTGCATAAAAGTGTAATTTTGTTGCATAATCAATCATCGAATTAGTTTTCTCAATGTGTTACCTCAATATTTAGAGGCTTTTAGGTCTTTCTTATAACACAATTAATAATTCCCACATCTTTTTAAAATCAAGTAATCTATTGTTTGAGGAAAAACATTCTTGAACAATATCATAAACAAGAATTTTGAAAAAAAATTCAAAATGATATTGCTTCCATATATTAAAACTATTTGTGCATATTCTTATTTTCTAATATTGTTTCCTCACTGGACTTCATGAAGATTGCTTGGGAGATTTTTTTTTTGACATCAGTTATTGTGGAGGTAAAGTTGAGTCTAAGTTTTGTGCCAAATTTATACATCAAGTTGTGAAAGATAAAAATCATAAAAAGGGAAATATATGTGAAAGCCTTCAAGCAACATTTTTTAGGTCCTTTACTTTTCATCATTTTGCTATGAATTGATAACACAATTTTTTTTAGGTTAGAATTAGATAGATATTTTTCATTTCTTGATATGTTTTAATCATATTTGATCTACTTAATTTTATTGTGGTTTTATCATCCAAATTCAATATTTATATATTGAAAAGTTTATAAATGAAATTTCATTGATAATATCTTATAATTATCTATTATATTGTAGTATAGTAACACCTTGGTTAAAACCTCATCCAGCTTAGAGCCCAAATTGTAATTCAACCAAGATCTTATGTCCTAATCTTCTCTAGTGGTGTTTTCCAAACCAAAGGATATTTATTTATTTAGGTAGATCTTATGCAGTGTATTTGGAGATTTTATATTCAATGCATTGAAAATATTACGAAAAAGAAACCTTCACCTTATAAAAAAAATTAGGAAGGGAAAAGTGGTAGTTAAAATTTCCATTCACCATAGCTTATTCCATAATAAGCCTGAGCATTTCCCTCTAGAGCTTTTCAACCT